>CM056821.1:32301951-32349451 GCA_029853015.1 Chelidonichthys spinosus | reverse complement strand
AAAAAAGCGTGTTGGCTATAATTCTTACTTTAATAGTTAAGGCGATCACATACTGGTGTATTGTTGATAAAAAATAAATGAAATGAAATCATACAAATATTATAATATATCTATAATGTAAATGTATCTAAAAATAGTTCCGATGATGTCATAAAACTCTAAACTCAAACACATCGAAGCGGCTGAAATCCTTTGATCACATGCTTTAATTGTGTTTGATGAAGAGAGGTCACGAACATGCAGCGATAAACTCCATAACGTCCTCTCTGCAGGGGGCGGAGCCTGAACGCCTCACGGTGAGAGAAAGGGCGTCTGCTGGTTTCTGTATTGTTGAGGAAACGTAAAGCCGTGGGTCGAGTTTCTTCTTTGTGAGAGCTGTTTGGGAGTCAGAGCGAGGCCGTTGTTGCCGTGGTATCGTAGGAGTGAGGACGTTCTACATTTATAACATCTCCTGTCACGCTGCAGCCATTAATCTGCAAACATTAACTTCATTTTATGAGAAAGAAATAGAAATATTTGCAGCTTTTCTTTGTTTTGATTGATATTTTTAATTGAATATATAAAACAAGTTGTTGCTGTGAGTCACAGAGTGTCGCAGGAACGTAGCGTGTCATAGTTATGTTTAACTGGCGGGAAGCCAGTGAGGGATCAGATGCTACATACTGGTTTTGTGTCACAGTGGAGGGAGGGGCTGGCATGATGATGATGATGATGAAGTTAGTCACTCCCTGTTCCTTGTGTTTGTTTAAACATTAAACACACGATATATATGTTTTACTTTGGACGGTGGAATGCTAACGGTTCCCCCTGCTTCCAGTCTTTATGCTAAGCTATGCTAATTTAACCACAGAACTGCGAGTGTTATCGATCTACTCATCTGACTTTTATTAGATTTTTTTTTTAAGTCTTTGGGTTTCGGACTCTGAGAAACTGGTTTGGACGTTTTATTGACCGGTCAGTGAATTGAGGGAATAATTGGCAGGTTAAACCCAACATAATTGTTAGTTGCAACCCCAATAAAACCAAACAGGGATTCTATCTGTAAGACGTCACGGCCAAAAGGGTTAAAACCTCCTTTTCTTCTTTAACAATAAAGATTTATACGGTTTTATTTCATGTAAAATCTGATAAAGTTGCGTGGACTTCCAGTCTTTATGCTAAGCTAAGCTAATAGCGAATAAAACGAGGAAACGAGCGGGCCGACGTTTAAAGTGTTTAGTGAGAAACACGAGATGAACGCCTCCTTTGTTCCGCTCCACTAATATGAGATTTAAATTTCAGGCTGCAAATAGATTCTGTTGGAAAAGAACAAGCGAGGGAAGAGCGGCAACAACGGAGTGTATTGTTGCCGGTTGTGTTGCTCCGTCCGTCTCCTGGAAAACAACAGGACGACGGTGTGAGAGCGGCGTGGACGCATGACGATGTCACCATGTAGAAAACGCTCCTTAGTCACAGCCGTCGGGTCATCGTCGGCAGGAGTTCAGCTCCTCCTCCAGCTGCAACGTTATTTCTCATTCTCAATGATTCTGGAAATGTGATGGAGCTCGTTTCTAAATCCCAGAAACTCCGGAGGACGGCGGTCCGAAACACCAATCAGATCAATTAATGATCTAAAAATAGTTGATGTGTTATAAGTTGAGCAATAGAATCGACTGTGAGATTAACATGGCTGATGATATCTAACAATTAGTCAGTTAATTACAAAACCCTTTTAAAGGCTTTTGACTGCTAACTTATATATTTTAATGTAAGAACTCTGAGATTCACTGAATGAAATGTGCACTAAAAATAATCTATTATTATTATTATTATTATTATTATTATTATTATTGAACATCAGTTCGTCATGAAGCCACTTTTTAAGCCAAAGTAATCTTTCTTGCTTCTTAAATATGAATGTTATTTGTTTGTTTGACACGACTTTGTATTTTTAGATAGCTGGTCACAAAAAACACTAAAATAATCTAAAATATATCAACTCAGACAAATGATGAATGATTAATTCCTGCATTAAAAATAATAATCTAACTGTTGATATCTCTTTCAGTGGTGCATTTGTTGTCTTTTTAAAGTTATATATCTGTGGCATCATCTCGTGTTCCGACCCAAAGACGTTCCTTGGTGTTTCCTGCAGTCGGATTCTGTCACGGTTTCACATCTGCAGATGCACCGACACAATCATACACAGGAATTAAAAACACACCACGAAACTCGCTGTGATCAACCAGTTCCTCACAGGATCAGCTGATTTATTCTGCACAGCCACAGGTGTCCGATCTGTACTCCAAACCCCATCTCATCATCACAGTATAGATGGAGAAGAGATCTCAAACCGTCGAAATGATATTTAAATGAAAAATGTTCCATTCAGTTCATTTATTTCGGCAAGTAATCATATAAACAATACAAAAAATAAAATAAAATACAAAATATAACTTACAGATTTCAAACTAATACCACCAAATAAACAGTTTAGTTATATCATCTAAATATTCTTTTATTCTTTATATATTTAAAGTTAATCTCATCACTTTAGGCGATGTAGGCCGTCGTCGTTATGGCAACCAGACTCGCCGGAGGGGTTTGTTACGAGGAACCACGTGAGAAGTCGTCACGTCATCAAACATCCAGAAGAGGCCTGGCAGCTGATTGGACGACCCTGCGACCCAGTTCCAGAGTCTCTGTGTGAACTGGGTCAGACAACATTCGATCCGGGGTCCGTTTGTCGGTTATTTTGAATCCGATGTTTGTGGCGTTCACGGCCTCCGTGGTGAAACGCTCCCTGCGGGCATCGATCAGCTGCTGGCTGTGAACCGTATGAAGACGTCTCCGCCACATCCAACAACAGGTCTCTGGAGGCCGATGAGTTAATTGAAACGCGGTGCGAACATTCCTGAAGCAGACATGTTTCTGTTCCTCCAGCAGCTGCAGCACAAAGTGGCTCCGTGGCACTTCTATATTTAACAACTTCTTTTTTTCCTTCTCACCAGAGAGGATAAATAGATTCTTCCAACATTCAGACATCTGGGCGAACGTTGAGGTGAAGGTTGTTTTTTTAAATAAAAGAAGATTTCATCACCTGCTAGCTCGTTAGCTTGTTAACGCTGGTAGAGAGAGAGAAAAAGGTCTTTGAGAAGAGGAAGCCGATGTGTCGATGAAAGCAAAACGCTGCAGAGGAAATGATTTATTGGCCTCACGTTTTTATGTTTGAAAACAGAACAGAAGAACTGCAACCTCTGCTTTCAGACTCCTGCAGTGTATCTGGACCTGGACCTGGACCTGGACCTGGTCTTTGTTAGGGCTTCAGCCTGCTCTGTTTATAGGCTATAATACCTTCCATCTGGTTTGCTGGGTCTGTTTGAATGTCTTTCCCATTACATATTCTCTCCCCTCTGTCATCCCTGCAGGTTGCCCCCCCCCCCCCCTCTAAACCTCCATGTAACAGTAACCCATTTACATGATGGGAATGTGGGTCAGATCACCGGCTTCACTGCCAGGAGGAAACATGGAGTCAGGCCGCCGCGTTTCACCCACATTCTCATCGGTTTATTGGACCGGGGGGGGGGGGGGCGATGCATTCATGTCAGGTGGGGATTCTCGACGTTCAGATGGAGAAGGGTCAGGTTTCCCTGGTGGTGGTGTTGCTTCTGTTGATTCAGCATCTGGATCGTTCACAGAAGCCACACATCTGGCTTAAACATGGAGATGAACCTCAAAGGGAGGAAGTCCTTGTAGCCAATCAACAGCCAGAGAAAAATCATTGTTTCAGGGCTTTTAAAAATAAAGTTTCCATTTCCCCTGAAGGACCCGTGCAGCAGTCCATATTAGTCTTGTTTTACTTGTTATTTCCTTTGAGCCCAGTATGGCTGCCCGGCCTCATTATTACTAGTATTATTACTATGACACTAGTAGAGTTCACGGCTGCGTACGATTGTTTCTGGCTCGTGTGATCCAAACTTCTCTGGATCTGGGTCTGGGTCTGGGTCTGGGTCTGGGTCTGGATGTGTATCTGGGTCTGGATCTGGGTCTGGGTCTGGCGTGGATGAGGGCCTCTGTGACCTCTCCCCCCTCTGCCCTCCCAGATTGAGGATGTGATTGAACTGGTTTCGCGGGTGTAATCCTGAAGGATTTGAGCCCCCAGTCTTCTGTAGCATCTGTCACCGCTCGGTCACGTCACCACGCAACCATGGAGACGTAACCATGGAGACACAACCATGGAGACACAACCATGGAGACGCAACCATGGAGACACAACCATGGAGACACAACCATGGAGACGCAACCATGGAGACGCAACCATGGAGACGCAACCATGGAGACACAACCATGGAGACGCAACCATGGAGACACAACCATGGAGACGTAACCATGGAGACACAACCATGGAGACACAACCATGGAGACGCAACCATGGAGACGCAACCATGGAGACACAACCATGGAGACGCAACCATGGAGACGCAACCATGGAGACACAACCATGGAGACACAACCATGGAGACGCAACCATGGAGATGTAACCATGGAGACGCAACCATGGAGACACAACCATGGAGACGCAACCATGGAGACACAACCATGGAGACGCAACCATGGAGACGCAACCATGGAGATGTAACCATGGAGATGCAACCATGGAGACACAACCATGGAGACGCAACCATGGAGACGCAAACCATGGAGACACAACCATGGAGACACAACCATGGAGACGCAACCATGGAGATGTAACCATGGAGACGCAACCATGGAGACACAACCATGGAGACGCAACCATGGAGATGTAACCATGGAGACGCAACCATGGAGACACAACCATGGAGACACAACCATGGAGACGCAACCATGGAGACGCAAACCATGGAGACGCAACCATGGAGACGTAAACATAGAGACGTAACCATGGAGACGTAACCATGCTCTGCTCTCGCACACATTACCTTTCCCTCCTCTCTTTGCAGTGTTGTATTATTTATATATACATATATATATATATATATATATATATATTCTGTCTAAATAACTAAGTAATACTGTGTTGTTTGCAGGTCCAGCATCATGGGGAAAGGCTGCCTGAAAGCGACCAAGTACTTCCTGTTCCTCTTCAACCTCATCTTCTTTGTGAGTGATGATGATTCACGATTAACACGTTAACTCATATCTACACGTTTGGTTTATTGATCCAGAATCACATCGTCACGTGTGATAATAAAGCCCATTAGTATAAATGTTTAATATTCCTTTAACTTTTACACCGTCGGGTTATTTGTTCCATTCAAGTTCCAACAAAACATCAAACTCCAGGCTTCAAAACCGGCCGGTGACGGCCATCTTTATAACTCGTTGGCTCCATTGATCGATTTGCTTTTCCAGCTGTTTTTTTTTTTCATACATTATACATTATACAGCACAACATATTATTTTAGTATAATCATAAAAACAAACTCAGACTCATTTTCTTTATTTATCATTCATTCGTCAGGCAATAAAAACGTGTTTTTTAACAAAATGTTAAAGATTCCAGTAAAAGAGTCGATGAACGATACGATTAAAAAACAAACAAACGTTCTCCGTCTGCGTCCTCGATTCGTAATCACAGTGCAGATGAAGTGGCTGTGGCCCCGTTACCACGGCGATACTCTTTTTCTGGTTTCCTCTGCTCGTCTGTGGGAATGAAATCTGTGATCTGAGGTTAAGAGCTTCTTAGCAACAGATCAACACTGAGCTGTGTTTGCTCCGCGACTCTGCTTTCAAACCTTTAACTTTTAAGCTGAATTTGTCAAAATTTAGCTTAAAACGTCTCCCATTGAACTGAAGCCCTGTCTCCTCATGTTATCCTCATTTCTCTTTAAATTTAGGTGACAAAAATACCAAGAAATAAAGCTTCTCAACAGGACTGGAGATGTTATATTGATTATTGTGACGTGAGACCAGATATCGTCTTAGATTTAGGATTTCCTAACATCTTAAGTGTGTCTTTCACGTCATCGAGGATTGTAAATCTGCTCTCCGGGTCGCGTTTAGTTTTGCTTTCTCTTGGATCCGATCCGTGTGACCTCATTGAACATTCGTGCTGCTGCTTCGTGTTATTAAAAGCTCGCTGACTCCTCCTCGCTGAAATGTGTGTTTTTCCTCCAGCTGTGCGGCGTCGTCATCATGGGCTTCGGACTTTGGCTCCTGCTGGACAATCAGAGCTTCATCGTCGTGCTGAGTGAGTACACCGTGTCTGCTTCAATGTCCTCCTTTAATGTCGGTGAAACAGAGAACTTTGAGGGTTTCAGTTTCATTTTTAACAATGAAATGTGAAGAAGAAGAAACAGGAGCAGCGAGACGGAACGGCTTAGAGACGACGTGTGGATGCAGAAATATAGAGACACATTGAGCTGGTGTAATGGAGAGAGAGAGAGAGTGTGTGTGTCTCTCTCTCTCTCTCTCTCTCCCCCTCTCTCTCGGCCCAGCCAGCGTCACTGAGGACGTTTGTCCCTCGCCCCTCGCCTCCCTGCAGGTGTCCTCCCCTCGGACACTGGCCTCTTTCTGTCCAGCATCAGCATGCATCACACCAGCCCAGTGCGCTCACCGCCTTACTCATCACCACACACACACACACACACACACACACACACACACACACACACACACATGCGTGCTACATCACCGGTCCGAGCAGCGAGGCCGGCGGTCGGCGGCAGCGTGAGTCGAGGGGATTTCACGGAGGATGAGGGAATGAGGTCATACGATACGGTGTGTGTCACATGAAAGACGCGTGTTGATGCTCAATGAGGCGTTCAGGGAACGCCGGCGGCCGGAGGGCGAGCTGGGGGGCGAGCTGGAGGGCGAGCTGGAGGGCGAGCTGGAGGGCGAGCTGGAGGGCGAGCTGGGGGGCGAGTCGGCGAGCTGCCTGGCGCTGCGGTGACCTGATGGTACAAAGACGCGCTGAGTCACAACCAGACCTGATTCCAGCGTCTGATATCATCCCCTATTATGGGATGGATCTGACTTAATGAACCACTCAGCCGGGCTGTCAACAAAACCGTAGCCCCTCCCATCATCTGTAACCAAGCACATTACTACTGCAGTACTACTTTAGTACTTCATAGTTTTCTATGCAAGCGACATCTCAGAGAGAAATACTGTACATCTTTTTCCTCATCTACATTTATTTTAACGCTTTAAAGTATTAATGTGTTAAAAAAGTGTCAAAACTCTTAGTGGAGTTAAAAAAGTACAATATTTACGTACTTTTTATGTTGTGAAGTAGAAGTAGAACCGCCAAGTATCTCTTATTAAAAATAAAAGTACAGTCTATGAGTGAATGTGCTCACTACTAGATTGCGTTAAATGTAAAGTATTAAGTGTTATGATATTGTTTGTAATCATGTTTTTGACAGAAAGTGAGCTTTATGTGTTAATTGAATAATTGGAGTCCAATTAAAAGTTGAATTGAACCATAAATCTGACTGTTAAAGGTTGAGTCTACGTGGAGGTTTTTATTTCCCCTCCGTAGCCTGATTTTCCATCGTAAACTCCCCGGGGTTCTCTTCGGTTCAGGGCTGCATGCCCTACTTCACGGATCCCCGGGGGGCGTCCCATTATTCCTCGAGACCACGTGGCCTCCATCTTTAAAACGTTGACGTCAGACTCCAAAACCTTCACTGCAGCTGCAGCGCTTTCTCCCTGGAACCCAAATGAAACCGGCTCTGGGTTCAGGTCTCGATGAGTCATGCTCCGTCAGCGGAGAAAGGGGGGGGTCCCCAGATCCCGGGTCTGGCCTGATCCCCAGATCCCGGGTCTGGACCCCGATCAGCCAAGCAGAGCGCTGCAGCTGCACATTTGCTTCTGATTTCATTCAGTGATGATGATCGGGAGTTCAAAGACTCGTGTAAATAAATCAACACTGTTCTTTCACTCGAGTGTGAAATTAAGTTTTCAGAGTTTGTCCTGTTTGTTGCAGAATTCAATATGATGGGAAAATGGATTTATATAAGTTAATATAAGTATTTTGCAGTCAGTTTGTAGTATGTATGTCTAGTACTTTAGCTGTATTATCGGTGTACTTTGTTAAAGTTTTCAGGCGTCTGACTGGACGACATGAAGCAGGATTCTCCGTCCTGGCGAGTGTTTGCCGATGCTGAAGTGCTCTCTTTTCCTTCTGTCCTCGGCTGAGAGGTTTTTCCTCATCAGAGCTGCAACTTCACGGTTTATCTGCCAGTTTCATAGATTCATCATTTCACGACCTCAGAAAAGTCCAACATTCCTGCACAAAATCTTTTTATTTTCAAGATTATTTAGTGTCTTTGCTTTCATTATTGAAACAGTAAAATAGATATATTCCTGCTGATCGAATCATTGATGAACAGTTACGACAGTCCTGCGTTGTTACACTGTTGTACGTCTAAACAGCAGGGGGTTTGAGACATGGAGGCATGTGTGCTGCAGGTTTCTGTGTGCAGAGATTCTTCTTCCTTTAATGAAAATCCATCTGAGCTTCTGTAACCTGTAACTGCAGAGATCACGGAAGCAGAAGAAAGCTGTTTCCTGTGTTGAAGCCCAGAAACAGTCGAGGACATGTGTTTGAGACGAACTGCACTATATTTATATGTAGTAATAAATCAAAGTCTCCACTCAGGTAACTCCACGGCTGTGAAGGTGGCCTGCTACATCCTGATCGGCGTCGGGGCCTTCTCCATGCTCATGGGCTTCCTCGGCTGCTTGGGGGCCATTTATGAGATCCGCTGTCTGCTGGGCCTGGTGAGTCGACACGAACACGCCATGATGGTGAAGAACCGTGGAACAGGTCTTCATCACTCTGCCTCACCTCGGGACTCCAGTCGGCCAAAGATGTCAAGAACCACAATATTAACCTCATAAACATTATTTTTATAAAGTTTTACATGTAATACTGTTTGCTGAAAAAAAGAACCAGGAAAGAAATTTCAGCAAATTCCTAAATCAGCCGGTCACTAATTATCAACGGGGACTACTTTTTACCAGCTGGTTTACTGGGACCAGATGTTACAGATGTTTGTAGATCTCATGAGTCCAACGTCTGTCTCCTCAGTACTTCACCTGCCTGCTGCTGATCCTCATCGCCCAGGTCGCCGCCGGCGCCCTCATCTACTTCCAGAAGGACGCGGTGAGTGATGTCACTTCCTCTTCTTCACTCCCCGCCTTTTTGTTTTCTTTTTAATCAGCTGACTCTGACAGAAGGAATGTGTTGCAGCAGCGCACCTTCGTCCTCTGATCGGTTCACACCCGCGGCGTGTCCCAGCGGGCCAACTATGTGACAGAACAGTGTGACGTAACCGAGGGCCGTAACCATGGGCTTTAACCGAGGGCTCTAACCGTGGGCCGTAACCGAGGGCTCTAACCGAGGGCCATAACCGTGGGCCGTAACCATGGGCTTTAACCGAGGGCTCTAACCGTGGGCCGTAACCGAGGGCTCTAACCGAGGGCCCTAACCGTGGGCCGTAACCGAGGGCCGTAACCATGGGCTTTAACCGAGGGCTCTAACCGTGGGCCGTAACCGAGGGCTCTAACCGAGGGCCCTAACCGTGGGCCGTAACCGAGGGCCGTAACCGAGGGGTTTTAACCGTAGACTGTAAACATGGGCCGTAACCGTGGGCCGTAACCGAGGGCCCTAACCGTGGGCCGTAACCGAGGGCTCTAACCGAGGGCCCTAACCGTGGGCCGTAACCGAGGGCCGTAACCGAGGGTTTTAACCGTAGACTGTAAACATGGGCCGTAACCGTGGGCCGTAACCGAGGGCTCTAACCGAGGGCCCTAACCGTGGGCCATAACCGTGGGCCGTAACCGAGGGCCCTAACCGAGGGCCCTAACCGTGGGCCATAACCGTGGGCCGTAACCGAGGGCCGTAACCGAGGGGTTTTAACCGTAGACTGTAAACATGGGCCGTAACCGTGGGCCGTAACCAATGGGCTTTGACCATAGACTGTAACCATGGGCCGTAACCGAGGGCCGTAACCGAGGGCCGTAACCTAGTTCCGTAACCTAGGTGCAGCGTCTCATGTGGTGGATGTGACACCAGCACGGTGAAATTAAAAGGCGTTCAGTGTTGCGTCGCCCTCTAGTGTTTAGACTAGAAGAAATGACTTGAGAAGCTTTTTTATTTGTATTTCTTTAGGGGGGGGGAGGGGGGGTTATGTGTTCTATAAAACTTGAAGTAAAAGCTGTTAGATTGCACTCGGCCCTGTTTTATCGCCAGGTTTATCAGCAGATGGCTTCATTTATTCGGCTTGATTAAACAGCAAAAAAACGTTTTCCATCTACTTTTATTGGCCGGCCTGTAAAAGTCTTCAGATTTAAAAAACAAAGTATCGCAGGTTTTCTTTTTCAGAATAACCAGGACAGTTTGAAAATGAAGATTTATTTCATGTCATAAGTGGCATTCAAGATTTATGATGCATTATTTAATATTTACGCCTTTCTAGAAACATTTTATTCCAGTTAATCTCGACGGTGTATAGATGGTAATCTAACGAATCGTGACGTTTGTGAGGTTTTACAGAGTTTACAACAATAAATTACAACAAAAAAGCTGAAAAATAAACACTGAAACTGGAGCTTTATAAGCAGTTAATAACACGTGATACAGCTCTTTTGAGACAGAATGGGACGTAACCGTTGTCATTTAGCTGAAAGCACCGGAGCTGTTTGTGTTGTAAACGAGCGGTTCTTTACTTTAATCAGTTTCAGCAGCTCGTTAACATAAGAGGAGTTTGGGACTCGTCTCTCTGTGGAGGTTAAACACCGACGTCCACGTTTAGATATCCACGCTCCCGTATTTACATCCGATGCAGAACGAGGCTTCATGCTGCGTTCACGTCACACCGGTTGCCGTAATTGCCGGTTTCCAACTCGTGAGTGGCGTTTGTGTCAACGTGGAGGTTGTGATTACCGCCGAGAGCTTCAATAACACGGAAAAGAAAACAAACCCACGTCGAAGGTAATTAAAGTGCAGATGTGATGGTTGAAGGGTTACTTTGTAAACTGGCATAAACATTTGTATTTAACATGATGCAAATACAACATGAGGATTTAAATAGTCTTATGAAGCTGCAACTCGTGATTATTCCCAGTTCTGATTAATCCGTGGATTATTTTCTCAGAATGGTAAAAAATTAATAGGAAATAACTGACAAATAGCCACAAATTTATTAACTTAACTTTAATAGAAGACAAAGAAAAGTATGAATATTTCTGTTTGAGGAGCTGGACCAGAGAACTGTGACTTCTTTGCTTGAATAATGAAATAAAACGAGCGTCTTGTGGTTTAGATGAACATGAGGCAGCTTTTTATTTCAAACAGGCGACTCAAAGAAAGTTTCTTTCATGTGGCAGCAGGATCAAAATAAGACCATAAAACAGGAAAAAGAAACAAACAATAAAAAATAGACCTAAAAAACCATCGAGGCGAGTCATTAAATAAGAGCTTTACGCAAAGAATGAGGAATAAATTAGAATAAAAACATTAACATAGAATAGAATCCATGTCATGAAAAAATATCAATTTAATGAAATAAAACATAAATGCAATAGACCAGAAATACAGTTGCATGGCAGTAATAATAATAAATAATAAAAATGCAGTAAAGAAACCAATCAATAAATAATATAATATATAATAATAATACAGGAGATCTACTTAATAGCCCTCTGACTTTATCACTACACACTAAATAATCATAAACAACAACAGGAAGCTCACGATCCAAAACAAACTTTTATTTCTCCTTTCATCCTTTCACAATAAAAGCACTAGACCTGTTCCCAGAGTCAAGGAAAAGTGCTTTTTAAGGGCGTAAAAATATATTAAACATTAAAACATTAAAATCTAATTTAAACACAACAGAAAGCGACTAGAAAGAAATGACTTTCATAAAAACAAACAAGCAAAGATGTACACATTAAAAATTAGATTTATGTCTGATTTTTCACGCCTCGATTTAAATGAGCTGAGAAAAACATGAATTCCTTTAAAACCAGTTTGACCTCAACATCCAACGAGCAGAGGCTGTAAACTGAGCAGCAGGTTGTTTCTACTGGACTGTGGCGTGAATGACGAGGCCTCGCTGAAGGATTTATGCTGAATGTGACGCCAGCTGGACATCGTGGCCTCTGACACACAAATATACAAACTATAAAATAATTATCTGCACTTTTATGATTTGTGCAAGAAATCCAGATGTCCAGATATTCCATAAATCATCCGAACGCATCGAAAAACACACGAGGAGGAATCCAGTTCAGTGCAGATGGATCTGTTTATTGTATCTGAACATTTGGACTGATTTTCAGCCGCCGTGCTTCTCTGCCAAACGGTGGTTTGAGGAGAAAAAAAAAAAAAAAAAGTCGTCTCTACATTTCTGGAGAAAAGATTTAGCAACAATTACTGTCAGATTTCCTGCGTCTCGGTCTTCGGGGGAATTTGGAGAGTTCCACTCCTGATTGTAATTGTTGCTTATTGGGGGTTTGAGTCAATCTTGGTGTTTATAGAGCATCTTTTAACGTGCCGAGGTTTTCCTCCAGACATGTTTCACGTGTCTTTTTAGCTTCTCTGCTTCCATGAATGCTTTGCTTTTATTCTGAACGTGAACGTTTTCCTTTCAGCTGAATGAAGAGACGTCCAAGATCGTCACCAAGGTGCTGGACAACTACCCCGGCAACAACTCCACCACGGAGCAGGCCTGGGACTTCATCCAGAGGAATGTGAGTTGGAACGAGAGAACCTGACCTGTGGTCAGATTCATGCTCTTTGTAAATCTTCCAGTTTATGTTTGACCCCAAAGATACGGACCGTTTTGTAGAAACTGCAGATTAAATGCAAACGTGAGGTGTGACGTGTTGCTGCTGCTACGTTTCCTGGTATTAAATAACCTTCATCTCTTTTTGATTCATTTTTTTTATCCAAGGTTGCTAGGCAACCAAAACCTGCACACTGCCATGATTATTCTGCAGTTTATCAGCAGGAAGCCTCACTGATAAATAATGTTTTTTTCCCCATATTTATATTTTAATTTTTTATTCAAGATCCGTTTCTGGACTCATTAATACTTTGTGGGTACAATTCCTGACTTACACTTATTCTCCTTCAAAACATAAAGATCAATGCTCCTCAACCGGTGTTAACAAAAGAAAAATATTTTCTGTATAATATTTATAATATCAAACTATATTCTATATAGTTTGTATTTTTTAAATCCATATTTATGCTGTTTTTCTATCTTTACTGTATGCACGCTGGACTCCGGAGCATCGTAACAAAAATTAAAATGGCAAATAAAGATCTTAAATCTTGAATATAGAGGATAATGAACAAATATTTTAATTTAATTCGGCGTCGCCTCAACTTTTAGTAAAGAAACTAGTGAACGAGGTTTTTCACGCTGCTAACCAAACATTCCCGTTTCGACACAAAGTCATCCATGCAGCCTCTGTGATTCCCTCTGACCGTGCTTCTGTCTGTCCGTCCGTCCGCAGATGGAGTGCTGTGGCTGGACCGGCCGTCTGGACTGGAGCGGGAACATGGTGATCGTCAACAGCTCCCAGCTGCTGTTCCCCTGCTCCTGCCAGAACATCTCGCTCGCCCCCGGAAACTTCTCCGACAGCGCATTCTGTGAGGCTCAGACGCCCGACTGGCCCGTTTACGACGTGGTAAGCGCGGTTTTTTATTTATGTTATGTTTTTTATGTTTACCTGTTCACACCTGGCTGTGTTCCATTCCGTTCACTCCCACCTCCGTGATGTTTCCCTGCTTCCCAGGGCTGTGCTGCCAGCGTGGAGAGCTGGCTGCTCACCAACATCGGGGTCGTCCTGGGGATCTGCCTCGGCGTGGCTCTGATCGAGGTAAACCATTCTCCGTACATATGTCAGCGTTTTGACCCAAACTCAGGGCTGTCGGCCAATCACATCGCAAGTAATCTCTGTGTGTCTCATGCGGTCGTCTGATCAGGAAGTAAAAATAAATGTTTTTATTAGGGGCCTTTATTCAGTAAAACAAAAAAAAACTCCTATCAGGATCAGCATAATGCTTTCTAGTAACCATGATTATGCTCCATTTTATATAATAGTAATGGATTGATGTTTTCCAAGACACTCAAAGCGTTCTGACGGGGTTCCAGGTTCCATTCATTCATACCAGTGGTGGTAATCTAAGACCACCACCTCAAACATACAGCAGTCAAACACATTCACACGAGGCAAGCTGAAGTGTCTCCAAGGACACAACGACAAAGGGCGGGGATCGAACCGCCGACCCTCTGAACATTGGTCCGCTCTACCACCTGAGCCACAGTCACATAGGCTTTTAGTTCAGTAAGTTTAGCTAATGGGCCATGTAAAGCATCTCCAAAGGGCAGGTGGCTTAATCTTGAGTTGAATTGAGTTTTATAATTTTCATAAAACGTAATATTTAGAATAAAACATCTTTAAATTAAGGTGAGCGTGACCTACATTACAAAACAAGACCATCAGCGACAAGATTCTCTTTCTAGTTATACTTGATTAGATTCAACTTACTTCAACAGTACAGAGACAACGAAATGCACTTAGCCTCTAACCAGAAGTGCAAAGTGAGCAGTATGTAAACGGTGTGTGACATACATGTATAGAGCAGTGTTGACAGTAGTATAAAGTTAAAGTGGCTTAATGCTCATTATTGTAGTCAGATTTCATGCAAAATCCCATGAAATCCTGATTCAGGTTCACCAGAAACTCCTTCAGTTCCGGCTCCTCTAATGGCACACTACTGCTTTTGTCCACAGGGGCCGCCAAAATCCACTAAAATTAAAGTTCCTTGTAGTAGCTTTGATTAATTAATGATTTGGGCCATTTTATTTTAGAAGCATGCTTTATCATTTTTGTAAATGGAACACTGTAATGGTAAGAATCCTGTATTGAAGATATAAATTGCTATAATCCATGTATGTTTTGTTTGACAGCTGCTGGGGATGATCTTGTCCATCTGCCTGTGCAGGAACATTCACACAGAAGATTACACCAAAGTGCCAAAGTACTAAAAGAAAATAAGCTCAGTGGAGGAAGTTAACCAGTTAAAAGAGAGGAAATGGTAAAATTATGCATTTCCTCCTGTATTTGGTGAATTTTTTGTCAAAATGTAAATTAATTGTTGCTTTATATTTTTGTGAGTTTATTCTCCTTTTGAGGCACTTCCACCATTTTTTTTTTCTCCGTCCAGTTTTTCTTTGGAGCACTTTAGAGACGTTTTGGATCAGAGCGACGCTGAAAATGTTTTAAATGACATTTATTTAGAGTAAAGTTGAAGAGTTTTGTAAAGTAAGACGTGATGGATGAGGCCGCCTTTTGCTGGTTTCTCTGTAAGTTCATGGTTTGAGTTTTCCTTTAAAAAAAACCTGAAGAGAAATCATGTTTATTGTCTGCGTCAAGAGAAATTCAAAGCTAACGTTTGTGTGACAACTGGAAATTCACCTCGTGTGTGAGAGGGTTTTTTTGTTTTGTTTTATACACCAGCAATTTTGAGTTATTGTGAAATGTTTTTAGAACTTTGTATATAATTTTAGTCATTTGTGTTAATTTGGATCCAAAAACTGCCAGTGTTTTCTTGTCTTGTTTCATCTTTTTCTTTCTGGAAATAATAGAAATAATGACATACTAAAGAGGAACATTTATGATGGTTGTTTTTTATTAAAGTACCATTCCCAGTTTACAGTCGTATTTCATGACAAGAAAAAAATGCTTTTTATTTTTATTTTTTAAAGGTAGCTTAAAGTTCATTTTTTACCCACTTTGATGTAAAAAAAAAAATACAGAGTTTCACAAGCTAAATATTTCTTTTAACCATTTTGGAAATATGTGAACTTTAAAATATGATGAGGGAATTATTTTGGAGCAGAAAAAGCATTTTTGAGGAGATCCAACTTGGAAATCGCTTATGCAGGAAAAACATTTGAATTCATTTATATACAACTTTTAACTTTCAGTCAAGATGTTGTGTTTTATAATGTACAAATCCACCTTCCTATACCTTTATGTACAGTCTGTATGAAAAAGATCCATTAACCTTTATAATAGTTTTAAAGACAGAAATGGTACGTATGTTTGTAACTAGATGGACATCTGGTAGCTGGATTAGTAAGTTTGTACTCACAGCATTCATTTTTTCATTTTGCCAATAAACAGATTACAGTAGTTGTTTTGTTTTTAATCCCCTTCTTCTAATCACTGTTGTATTTGGTGAGATTTGGTGACATCTAGTGGTGTGGTTGCAAATTGCAACCAACTGAAAGTGTAGGATCTCGGATCCATGGCAACAGTACGTAAAAATGTCCTGGAAAGTATAGTATATTTGAAAATGTCATAGTATAGTATGTCAAGTAAAAGTGGAGGTAGTCGTAGAGTGTCATACTAGTATATCACAGTTAATATAAAAGAGTAAAAAAAAAGAAAAGAAAAAGAAGCCCCTGTATAGGATGTCCAACATGTCATATCACAGTATGCTATCAAAAAGTCATGAAAATTCACAACAAAGTATGTGAATAAGTGAAGGGTGTTGAAAAAGGTCACAAAAAAAGTCATAGTATAGCATGTCGAAAAAGTCACAAAAAGTCATAGTATAGCATGTCGAAAAAGTCACAAAAAGTCATAGTATAGTATGTCGAAAAAGTTAAAAAAAAGTCATAGTATAGCATGTCGAAAAAGTTTTAAAAAAGTCATAGTATAGCATGTCGAAAAAGTAATAGTATAGCATGTCGAAAAAGTAAAAAAAAATCATAGTATAGCATGTCGAAAAAGTAAAAAAAAAAAAGTCATAGTATAGCATGTCGAAAAAGTAAAAAAAAGTCATAGTATAACATGTCGAAAAAGTCACAAAAAGACATAGTATAGCATGTTGAAAAAGTCACAAAAAGTCATAGTATAGCATGTCGAAAAAGTGAAAAAAGTCTATGTATAGCATGTCGAAAAAAGTCATAGTATAGCATGTTGAAAAAAGTCATAGTATAGTATGTCGAAAAAGGCACAAAAAAGTCATAGTATAGTATGTCGAAAAAAGTCATAGTATGACATGTCGAAAAAGTCACAAAAAGTCATAGTATAGTATGTCGAAAAAACTCATAAAAAGTCATAGTATAGCATGTCGAAAAAGTCACAAAAAGTCATAGTATAGCATGTCGAAAAAGTCAAAGTATAGCATGTCGAAAAAAGTCATAGTATAGCATGTCGAAAAAAGTCATAGTATAGTATGTCAAAAAAAGACAAAAAGTCATAGTATAGTATGTCCAAAAAGTCACAAAAATGTCAGTAAAGTATGTCGAAAAAAAATCATAAAAAAGTCATAGTATAGTATGTCGAAAAAGTCACAAAAAAGTCATAGTATAGTATGTCGAAAAAGTCACAAAAAAGTCATAGTATACTATGTCGAAAAAAGTCACAAAAAAGTCATAGTATAACATGTCGAAAAAGTCACAAAAAGTCACAAGAATTCATAGTACAGTATGTCGAAAAAGTCACAAAAATTCATAGTACAGTATGTCGAAAAAGTCACAAAAAAGTAATAGTATAGCATGTCGAAAAAGTTAAAAAAAAGTCATAGTATAGCATGTCGAAAAAGTAAAAAAAGTCATAGTATAGCATGTCGAAAAAGTAAAAAAAGTCATAGTATAGCATGTCGAAAAAGTAAAAAAAGTCATAGTATAGCATGTTGAAAAAGTTTTTTAAAAAAAAGTCATAGTATAGCATGTCGAAAAAGTAAAAAAAAGTCATAGTATAGCATGTCGAAAAAGTAAAAAAAGTCATAGTATAGCATGTTGAAAAAGTTAAAAAAAGTCATAGTATAGCATGTCGAAAAAGTTAAAAAAAAGTCATAGTATAGCATGTCGAAAAAGTTTTAAAAAGTCATAGTATAGCATGTTGAAAAAAAGTAAAAAAAAGTCGTAGTATAACATGTCGAAAAAGTCACAAAAAGACATAGTATAGCATGTTGAAAAAGTCACAAAAAGTCATAGTATAGCATGTTGAAAAAGTAAAAAAAAGTCATAGTATAACATGTCGAAAAAGTCACAAAAAGTCATAGTATAGCATGTCCAAAAAGTCACAAAAAGTCATAGTATAGCATGTTGAAAAAGTTAAAAAAAAGTCATAGTATAACATGTCGAAAAAGTCACAAAAAGTCATAGTATAGCATGTCCAAAAAGTCACAAAAATGTCAGTAAAGTATGTCGAAAAAAAATCATAAAAAAGTCATAGAATAGTATGTAGAAAAAGTAAAAAAAGTCATACTATAGCATGTCGAAAAAGTTAAAAAAAATCATAGTATAGCATGTCGAAAAAGTTAAAAAAAAGTCATAGTATAGCATGTCAAAAAAGTAAAAAAAGTCAAAGTATACCATGTCGAAAAAAGTCATAGTATAGCATGTCGAAAAAAGTCATAGTATAACATGTCGAAAAACTTACAAAAAGTCATAGTATAGTATGTCAAAAAAAGTCATAGTATAGCATGTCGAAAAACTCACAAAAAGTCATAGTATAGCATGTCGAAAAAGTAAAAAAAGTCATAGTATAGCATGTTGAAAAAGTTAAAAAAGTCATAGTATAGCATGTCGAAAAAGTTAAAAAAAAGTCATAGTATAGCATGTCGAAAAAGTTTTAAAAAGTCATAGTATAGCATGTTGAAAAAAAGTAAAAAAAAGTCGTAGTATAACATGTCGAAAAAGTCACAAAAAGACATAGTATAGCATGTCGAAAAAGTAAAAAAAAGTCATACTATAGCATGTCGAAAAAGTAAAAAAAATCATAGTATAGCATGTTGAAAAAGTCACAAAAAGTCATAGTATAGCATGTCGAAAAAGTTAAAAAAAAGTCATAGTATAACATGTCGAAAAAGTCACAAAAAGTCATAGTATAGCATGTCGAAAAAGTCACAAAAAGTCATAGTATAGCATGTCGAAAAAGTCACAAAAAGTCATAGTATAGCATGTCGAAAAAGTTAAAAAAAGTCATAGTATAACATGTCGAAAAAGTCACAAAAAGTCATAGTATAGCATGTCGAAAAAGTCACAAAAAGTCATAGTATAGCATGTCGAAAAAGTCACAAAAAGTCATAGTATAGCATGTCGAAAAAGTTAAAAAAAGTCATAGTATAACATGTCGAAAAAGTCACAAAAAGTCATAGTATAGCATGTCGATAAAGTAAAAAAAGTCAAAGTATACCATGTCGAAAATAGTCATAGTATAACATGTTGAAAAACTGACAAAAAGTCATAGTATAGTATGTCAAAAAAAGTCATAGTATAACATGTCGAAAAACTCACAAAAAGTCATAGTATAGTATGTCGAAAAAGTAAACAAAAGTCATACTATAGCATGTCGAAAAATTTAAAAAAAAATCATGGTATAGCATGTCAAAAAAGTAAAAAAAAGTCATAGTATAGCATGTTGAAAAAAAGTTTTAAAAAAGTCATAGTATAACATGTCGAAAAAGTCAGAAAAAGTCATAGTATAGCATGTTGAAAAAGTCACAAAAAGTCATAGCATAGCATGTTGAAAAAGTCACAAAAAGTCATAGTATAGCATGTCGAAAAACTCACAAAAAGTCATAGTATAGTATGTCGAAAAAAGTCATAGTATAACATGTCGAAAAACTCACAAAAAGTCATAGTATAGTATGTCAAAAAAAGTCATAGTATAACATGTCGAAAAACTCACAAAAAGTCATAGTATAGCATGTCGAAAAAGTAAAAAAAGTCAAAGTATAGCATGTCGCAAAAAGTCATAGTATAACATGTCGAAAAACTCACAAAAAGTCATAGTATAGCATGTCGAAAAAGTAAAAAAAGTCAAAGTATACCATGTCGAAAAAAGTCATAGTATAGCATGTCGAAAAAAGTCATAGTATAGTATGTCGAAAAAAGTCATAGTATAGTATGTCGAAAAAAGTCATAGTATAACATCTCGAAAAAAGTCATAGTATAGTATGTCGAAAAAAGTCAGTATAACATGTCGAAGAAGTCACAAAAATTCATAGTATAGTATGTAGAAAAAACTCACAAAAAGTCATAGTATAGCATGTTGAAAAAGTCACAAAAAAGTCATAGTATAGAATGTCGAAAAAAGTCAGTATAACATGTCGAAGAAGTCACAAAAATTCATAGTATAGCATGTTGAAAAAGTCACAAAAAAGTCATAGTATAGTATGTCGAAAAAAGACAGAAAATGGACCCCAAGGAAGTGTCGAGTGCATCTAGATTAGAAACCCTCCTTCATACAGATGTTAGAGTTCATCCCCAGTGTTTCCCGTTAACATCTGGGAGTTGTCGTTTCTCTCATCTGCAGGCTAATAAATTTAGCATCGACAGATCTTTGACAAGCTACAAGTTACTTATCAATGGTTGTACAAATAACTCACGATAAAACCCATTTAGTCTCTTCTGGAATTTGGAGACTTAGGGGTCATTTAAATTATGTTTTCAAGAGGGGTGAAAAAAAAAATTCTCCCTGGAATACATTTCTTTTTGACGGTAGAGTAGAGCAGACCACAGCGGGGCAAAGTCATATCCATTTTTGGAAAAAAAAACAGTGATGCAAGTCAAAAGTTGCCAAGAGCGGAAACTCAGACAATCCCACCCCACTGGAGATGAACTCTTACATTGAAATCCAAAGGACGGGCACACTCCAGTGCTCATGATGCCCGTCACCACCCGGAGATAAAACCAGAACAAGCACACCAAGTGTACTTCAAAACTTCACTATTGTATGCACACAAATTTGATTTGGAAATGTGCCTCATGATATGTCATCTCTTGAAGAGAACTTTTGCTTTTAGAGAAAAAAAAAAAAAAAAGAAAGTAAAATCCAGGGATGCAAACAGCGCGCCGAAAAGCGAAACTCGCTTTTTTCATTGCCAAATAGGTAGCGAAGACGCAGCTGAATCAAGCGATACTTTGTGCGACTCGATTGATGTGGTGAATGGCCAATCATAGATCAGCAGCACACTGGTGTGCCTTCGGGACTGGCTGACAGTTTGTCCCACCCCCAGTTAGCACTTGATTGGTTTTGCTCAGCCCCCCCCCCCCCCCCCAAAAAAAAAAAAACTCTTCGGATCTGGACGAATCACACAAGTGGCCTATTTGGCAATGAAAAATGAGAGTTTCGCTTTTCGGCACGCTGTTTGCATCCCTGAAAATCACAATAAATCGATGCCATTGACTGGCAATACTTGTAGAAATGCAGTAAATCGTAATACAAGGTGAATAGGCATCCAAGTATCGTGATAAAATTGAATCTGAACAAAAGTTTAATTGTCCCAACTCTAGTTTTCAACATAATATGCAGAAGTTTTTAGGCATTAGGCCATTCATTTACAACACGGGGCTTTGGAGGGCAAACAACTTTTTGAAACCAGATTCTAGATTGAAATAAAACCATTTAAATTTAAATAAAACACAATTCACAGCATCTGATAACCAGACTTCCAACAAGTTAAACCAATGAAGACTCCAGACATGGTAATGCTTAAACACCTTTATTGTGCCCAATCTGAACATACTCCACTGTCAGTAGCAGCAAACTTGGCAGACCACAATGAGGTAGACTTTCAAAACTCTAAAAAGCAGCTGGGCCGAGGGACAACAAGCTCAGCATGACAAACTTAATGGATAAAGAAAAGACTTCTGTCTTTGGCACACAGCTTATTATGCATTTATGTCCAACTGGAACAAGGAAGGCAAAAATGAGATTAGAAAGCGTGGACTCATTTACTGGAGGGAGGGGGGGGGGTCTACTCAAGCTCCGGATAGATTAAATCGAATCGGCTAAGTGGAAGTTCTTACATTCAACAGGAAACAAGCAGCAGTTCTAACATGGGCGCGTGCCCCTGCTGATGTACAAAAGTGATTAAAAACCACTGCCACCTCTCCACACGTGCAAATTAAAAAGTGCAAAAAAAAACTTTATACAATCAAATGTTCATTTACTCTATAGTCTCAACAGGATCCATCGGGTGCTTGAGAAATGATGGATTGCCCAGTTGAAGCATATCCAGGTACTATTGTTTACATACATTTAATATAACCGGACCCAAAAAAAGTTAAAGTAGTTACTTTCCAACATTTTGTTGCCCATCAGTTGAAATTTTGGGAGGGCAAATAAAAAATAAAAAAATGGGGGAAAAGCCACGGAAACGTGTATGAGAAAAATGGAAAAACATAAAAGGGGTTTCCCATAAACAGCCGCCTGGTAGAATTCGGTTCAAAATTTTCATGTCATGACTTAAAACCGTTTGTGTACAAATTAGTAAAAAACTGCGTAAAAATGTCTGAAATGCGACTGGTTAAATGAAGCCCAACATTCAACTCCCAAAAAGTAAGAAACACCAGTTGGCTTGCACAGGATTAAACAGATGCCAACCGGGAGTAGGGGGGAGGGGTTATGTGGGGGGGAGGGAGGGAGCAGAAAAAACAAAAATAAAAAATTTAAAGGCACTGTATGGCATTTGCCAATGAACGGCAATGAGACTTTGCGTGATTGCTCTTCACTATGCAACACATGTAAACAAAAACAAAAACAAAAAAAAGAAATGGCATTTTCATCCACTTCTTAAACCTTCGGCTGACTCCCGTCTTTCCGTCTGGCCGCAAAAAAAAATGCATAAGTGTGAAGGGCCCCTTGTCTTTCCTCAACAAGGTCACTGTGCATAGTGCCACTGTGAACAACAGCAAAAATGTAGCAAGTGCAAAAGTGAACGTTTTCTACAGTGATATCCCCAGTGCGTGCCAGGTGGAGCGCCGCGACGCCCCTCGTGCAGGAGGAGACGTCTGGCACCCGTGCTCTCCTTGGCGGGCGGCGGCGCCCCGTCGTCGGGGCTCTTCCTCTGGCCCTTCATGGAGGTCGGATGCCCCCCCCGCTCTAGCTGGAGTCCCTGTTCTTCTGGTTGCGCATGAGGGGTCGGTGGTTGCTCAGGATGTCCATGGAGTGCTGCCAGTGCCAGCAGGAGCGGCAGTAGTACTTGAAGCAGGCCTGCGAGTCGACAGACGGCGATCAATCAGCAACATATGCTTATAAACTCTTAAACATACTGGAATCACGTTACATCGTGAATCACACAGGCTTTCTCAGTCTTAGAAATCACAGTCCTGCAGTCATGAAAGATGAATAAAATGCATTTGTGTCTATTAAAAATGAAAGTAAGCTAAAACAACTTTATCCAATATTACTTACAATTATCCCCATAATGGAAATCCACACAGATCAACTTATTATTATCCAGATGTGTGATAAAATGTTATATGTGATGTTTGTCAAACAATTGTGTACAGCTCAAATTAAAAAAAAAATAAAAGGTTTTACAACTAGGCTCATTTTATCTCATTGCGTCTTATATTGTATTATTCTACTTCCCAAGTTGCAGAAATATGGATAAACAGCAACGTTGCTACACTGAAGTCAATCGATCAGGTTGTAAACAAATCTAACGTACAATAAAACTACAGATATGACGAGAACAGAAGATCAAAGCTGAAACAGGAAGTCTACGAACTGTTTGGACCGCATGTTATTCCCCACTTTGTTTAATCATTAATGTTAATAATTAAGGCCACCAAATGCTAGCGGGTCAAAGATTTGCAGACGCTGCGGTTTCCACTGACCTGGTCTCTGCAGAAGAAAGGCCCAGCTTGGCGAAGGCAAACTTGACACATGGAGTCTTCCAGGTACGGGTCGATCTGGACCTGAGGGGAGGGGCCAGGCGGTCAAAGGTCACAGGATGGAAGGAGCAACAAAAACACTGATTTACTGAATATTTATTACTTTAAAGAGACAGCAGTGCTTAATCAAGATTAAAGAGGACGTGTGCTGAATATATCTTTTTTTAAAATACTGGATTAGTGAAAATCAGATGTAAAAATCTGCCAAACACCACGGTGCAAAAATACCAATACATGCATTCATGTTTGTATCGCTTTGTGGTAAAAGTTAACTCGTGGCAGAAGATAATCTGGAGTATAATCTCCCTTGATATGCAGTAGAAGTATGAATTAGCATGAAATGTTAATACAAGTAAAAGTACAAAAACAGTGCGTTTACAGCATTGAGTTAGTTGACCCAACGGTTAACAGACATCATTACTGTGCATCTTCTTACCTTCTTTGTAAACTTCGGGGTTTTGATCTCCACAAACGCGGCGCACACAGCCTTCAGGTAACTGCGTTGATTGTTAAAAGTGACACGTCCAGAGCCTGAACACAAGGAACGTCGCATCAGTTTGGATGGCAAGAATATTCTACACAGTAGATTAATGTAAAAATAAATAAAGAATTATGCCGAACTAACTACATAATGATTATTATTTGTAAGCAGTCTGAAGTCATGGTTTGTCAAGTCTGTCTGCAAGACAACAACTTTTAAAATGCTTGTTTTATGAATGGAGTCTGGCTGGAGGGAGGCTATGCTAACGCTTTAGCTTCTCCATCAACACTCAGACAGCCTAGTTCCTACACATCTTGGTCTCCATACTCGTGTACATCAGTCCTTGCATCAACTTTGTACACAACAGCGCCGGGTGAAAACTGCTTTGGCTTTCACTGAAAAGCATGCGGCCTCACCGATGGGGTACTTGTGCTTGTCCGTGTCGATGCCGGCGTACATGACGCCTCCGAACAGGTCGTTCATGATGCTGGCCAGCGCCTCGGCGTTCAGCATGCCGTGCAGCGCCCCAACGAACACCGTCTTACTGGGGTCCAGACGCTGGGCGGGGCAGCGCACGTAGTTACTGTCGGAGATCACCCAGGGGATCACCTGCACCTGTAGCAGAAAATACCTCCAACTAGTACTCCAGTTAAAGTACTCCAGATGTAGTCTGGTTACGGTGGGCTTCTACTCACGTCCTTGCATCTCATCCTGCGGCTCGACATCTTGAAGTAGTACTCCCTGTTGTCGTCGGGGTGGAACGGGTCCTGGGAGCAGGCGTGGAGCAGCGCCCGCACAGACTTCTCGTTCTCAAACACCAGGTAGACGTAGCCTAAACAAACACACACTTTAAGGTATGAAACTACAAATATGGCCTCAAGGTTTTACACCTGGCGTTCAAATCAGTGTCGGGCCACAGTGTCGTCGCTTCGTTTGATCCTATTGGACATTTGTGTGCGAAATTATTAAAATTAGAATCTGAATTCTTGAGTTGTTGGGGGGGAAAAAAAAAAGTCACGGATATC
Organism: Chelidonichthys spinosus; assembly: GCA_029853015.1. Taxonomy (NCBI): domain Eukaryota; kingdom Metazoa; phylum Chordata; class Actinopteri; order Perciformes; family Triglidae; genus Chelidonichthys; species Chelidonichthys spinosus. The sequence continues at coordinate 32,324,252 of CM056821.1, read as the reverse complement.
GGCAAAACATGGATGTATTAAAAATGGGACAATAAGAAAACATCCTGGACAATAGTAACATTGTTTTAATCAACAACAAATTAAAACTCAATTCTTGTTGCATCACAGACAGAACACGGCTTCGTGAGTACAAATCTAAAGTTTGTAAATCAAATTAAAACATTTGTAAGTCTCGTGTTTCTGATAATTCCTGGAATTATTTGTTTTTGAAAAACAGAAGATTAAGATGGTCATGATTATCCTGATGTTCTCTCTGTTTTGTTATTTTTCTAATAAAGCAATTAAAAAAATCCAATGATCGATAATGAACGTATTAATTAGTTGCGACCCTAGACAGATCAGTCGATCACTTCATAAATGTTTGTAGCAAGAAATGTTTCAATTTATGAAGATATTTTGTCATGAAAGCTTCATTAGGAATCATTAAGCATCATTCAGTCCAACAGCCTAAAAGAAAAGTACCAGCTAGCTCAATAAAAACCTCCACCACAGGTCTAAGAGGCATTTCGTTAGTCTTCACCCTGGATCCACCACCTTATTTTACATTCCAGCCTCGGTATCACCAGCTCTAGAGACTACAGGCCCCAGCATGCCTCACCACGGTGCCACCCTAAACCCTGAAGGAAATAAACACGTAGCCTACCAGCTCGCCGTTACCTTTAGCCACATTACCTTTGGGAGGGCAGCGCGGGTGCTTTCCATCCTTACCAGGCCACTCCACATTCAGAGGACCGTAGCCACTGAAGGTGTTGATCAGGCCGGCTGAAACCAAGAGGACAAATGGGAAGTCAACACTGAGAAAGGTTAAATAAAATACCATATAGCATGACGACGTCTCAGGTTGCGTCTAAAAAGGTTTGCTTTATATTGTGCTGTGAATTTAATTGAGCTGTATTTACTGCCACACATTGGCTGGTTTATTACAGCTCTATGAACCCAAAAGACAACATTCCTGAGATTTAATTGCAGTAAATTGATTAAAAATTATGCTGAAATAAGAACATAATGAGGACGATTTGTAAAAAGTCTGAAGTCATGGTTTGTTAGGTTCGTCTGCAAAACGATAAACAAATAACTATTAAAATGCTTGTTTTCTGAATGGAGTTCTGATCGGAGGTAGGCTCTGCAAACACTTAAAATAAGTGCATCACAACCTTGTTTGGACCACATAGGTTCTATGTAGACCTCTGGCAGACCACAGACCACTATAACATGGTCAGCTTTTGTATACAAACACCCTATCAGCATGTTCCCATCTTGGACTAGAATAAAAGCAGCAGTTACCTTCCGTGATGTCCCAGGGCACGCCACCAAGAAAGACCTTGCAGGAGTACAGCGGGTCCTTGTTGTTTCTGGGAGGAAGCTGCCCGCTCCAGGTGAACGTGGCCTCATTCACAGCTGACGAGTCCAGAAGAGAGAGAGAAAAAAAAAAAAGGATCAGGCCAAGATTCAGGTCCCGTGAACGATTAAAACTAGGTGTAAGACTGGTTTAGGTTTACCTGCAGCCTGTCTGTGCAGACGGGCCTCCCTTTCGATGCTGAACGTATCGTCCGACTGGTCCAGCATCTCGCCGCCGGGCCACGGAGAGCCGCTACGCCAGCGGCGGGAAATGGTGGAGGTGGGGCTGGCGCTGGATGGTGGGGTCAGGGGGGAGCTGGAGTCCTGGGGGTCCAGACGGGAGCCCAGTCTCAGCAGATCCTTCTGCATGGTGGAGGCGAGAAAAGGCAGGGGAGGGGAAATCCGCAGAGTCGACTGGCGAGGGAGACGGAGGCAATTAAGATATGAAACCAATATGATTTAGGTTCATCAAATATGAGCAGTGGAGAGTGATGTTATTTTAGCAGCAACAAGGTTAACCTGATCGGGAAGAAGCTCTGATAACCACACACACAGAGGGAAAGACTTCATTCTCCGCTCAGGTCGATGTTACTCCACGTCATCGTTACAAAACCGCTATATTAAAAATGTTCTGAATGTTAAATAAATCATCTCGTTTGTCCACCAACACAGGAGCAGATTTTCTAACTCTGCATGGTAACCATAGCAACTGCTCTCCACTTCCTCTACTCAACATCCAAACAGACCTCTGGCCTCGACTTTTCATTACCTTGTCAAAACGAATCTGTGCATAAAAAACATCCACACACACTTTTATCACAAAGCAGATTCAAGAAGCATCGTTTGGAAAAAACGCTTTTGATGTCGTAGAAAATATACACTTTTAAACTTCATGAATTAGTTTTGTCAATTTGCTGTTGAACTTTGATATTCTTCTGCATTATTACACTTGAGTCAAGTAGTAGATATTTGTAGAAAAGAAGATACCGGTCAGGTTTATGCAAGCTAGGTGGCCAATGTCAACACTAACAATTATAATCCAATGACAGGCATATGGTAAATATATTTGAAATGGGCCTTTTTTCACAATGAGGACACTTCTGGGTCTTTAAGTACATTTTGATCCCAATACTTTACTTTGAAAATATTTTGAAACAGACGATCTAGATAATGTGAACGTGCATTAAAAGGAAACATCTTACCAGCATGTCACAGAGGTGGTCCGAGCCAGAGCTGAAGCCACTGGTCTCCGAGTCCTCGGGACTGCTGGAGCGGGAGTCCAGGAAGGAGCTTGAGTCCAGGAAGGAGCTTGAGTCCAGGCGGTTGGCCATGCGAGCCATGCTGGGGAACTTCTCCAGGAAGTCAGCAGTCATGCTCATGGACTCGGGGGGCAGGTAGCCTGGGGGCTTCCCAAGGATGCTGCTGAAGGGGCTGTTGAGAATCCCCAGCACTGGAGGAGGAACGGGACAGTTACACCTTTGTAGACCAGCATTTAGTCTCGTCGAGGCCATTTAGCCAGTTCCAAAGTGATCTGGACTCGATTGACACGGTCTGAACTGAAGATGGGATGTGTGTGCTCAACCCAAGGCTGCAACCAATTTATTATTTGGTCAATTATTTCCTTCATTTAGGGATGATTAGTTCTGTCTACCAGACTCAAAAGTTTCCAGAATATAAGCTGGAATCAGAACATTCGTTTCTTAAAATAATCGAATATCAAGATAGTCAGCAATCAATTCAATAGTTAACTGAATTGATGAATCACAGCTCTAGCTGAATCTACAAAGACTATCGATCCGTCAGGAGGCAAGCAGGCAAAAATCCAAGTTTAAAAAAATAAAACGGGTTTCGTCAAAAACAAAACTAGCCTAGTAAAGAGAATTGAGGTTTGTGTGCTGAATCTACAGAAGCGCATTGATTTGTGTGTGTCGAGTTACGAGTCGATGCTCGAAGCATTTCCACTTTTGTTTCTTAGCTTCAAAACTAAAATCCGAAACACAATCTCGTCACGGGAAGCGGCGACGCCTTCAACCTTCAGCAAACCGGGAGGACCAATCGAGACCCCTTCAGACAGTCCAGGTAGGATCCAGCTTTCTTCCTTACCGATATACGTGAGTCAGTCTGACGGATATGTGCCGCCCGGCCTGTGAACGTGAATATTAGGCTTTCAAATGTCCCACTTTGTTGCAAACCCAGTTTAGAAGGCTGTAAATGGAAGAGACGACGCGGCCGGCTAGGACGCTGTAAAACTACAGAAATGGGTCAGGACAAGTGGGGCGTCACTATAGTCCTCCATACTCTGCAGACCACCTAAAATGTCCCCAGGTGATCATTGGAGGATGTTAATGCCGACAAGTTAGTCTGGTTTCATATCCTAAGAACACAATCCAGCCTACGCACTGTGCCTGAGGAAAAAACGCCCTGATCAACAGGTGCTTCGATACTCGGATTAACTTCTTGGTTAAATAAAAATCATACATCCTGCAGGATGATAGGGGAGACGAATTAAAGACAAAAGTAGCTTCCCTGGCTTGTTTTGTTCCTGCTGGATTGCCAGAGATGCAGCAGAAAGCAAAACTGCCACATCATCCTCCCCAGTGACGCTACAGCACCCCCCCTCCACACACACTCATGGTTAATAACCAAAACCACCACATTTTAATACAAAACCACAGCTTAGACCACAATAATGCTGAAATAAAAAGGGGGTTAGTGGGATCCGATAACCTAGAAGAGGAAGAACAACCACTCTGGACATGTACGTGGTATAAAAACACAACAGGCGGAGGTTACTCCTATAAAATGCAGCTTAATTGAGAATATTCAGGGGAGGTTACTCACTGGAGGGCGAGTTGGTGTGAGCCTGGGAGGGGGAGCTGTGCGAGTCCGACTCCTGGCTGCTCCAGGGTCTGTCCCAGCCGGACAGCCGGAGAGACTGGAGGCCGAGGCCCAGGTCCGTGACACCCGGCGGGCCCCGGGACGGCGGCTGCATCTCCTGGGAGCCGGGCATGCCGCCGCAGTTGGGGAAGAGCATCCTCCTGCTGCCCACCGCAGCCAGCTCCGACTCTTTATCGATCCAAGATCCAGTTCAGAGATTTAGAAGAAGAAGAAAAAAAAAAAAAAAAAAAAAAGAAGAAAAACGGGGGAGGGAGAAGTAGTGTTAGTCAGCTAAAAATAACTTTCAGACTGCGTTAAAGAAAAAAGGGTCAAGGAGAGTTTAGTCACAACAGTTTCTGTGAAAAGTCATTTAAAAAAAAAGAAACTTCCCTGATCACCACCTCATCTCCCCCTACTCTGGCTGATGGGGGAGCTAACCTGCTGCCTCTGTGCCCGCTGCAACTGCCATGCATCTCCGTCCGCATCACTGACCCACCTACCAGCATGTGACATGGCTGCTGATGCACTCGCACACCCCTGCTAATGACATCACCCCCCTCCCTCCCCTCCCACCACCTCCACTGCTTCCTTGCCTAACAACTGTGTGATGAAAAAATTCCTGTCGGAGCTATTGGCTTGTTGATAGAAGTACTCCTCTCTCTGGTCGGCACAGCACGTCTCCGAGCCGGCGTAAAAAAAAAAAAAAAAAAAAAGCCGGCAGCCGTCGCTGCCACGGTTACTGCTTACTCCGTCTAGCCTCGTTTCCGGAGAGCTGACAGCGAGGCAGGGAGGGAGGGTGAGGGGCAGAGCTACAGAGGCATGCTGGGAGGCAGCATGGGAGCAAATGACTCAGCAGACTTGATTTTTATTAATAAAAAAAAAAAAAAAGGGAGCTTCAGACGTGACGATGCTCATTAGAAAAAGCTGGATTTAAGAAAGCCTGGCTGTAGCCGACCAGCTGACCGATCAGATGTTAGAGAGGAGGGAGCTCCTCCCTTCCCCTCCTCCAGGCCTGGAAATCATCCAGCATCCACAGCCCTGATTCAGCAACAACCAAGCCGGGTGTGTGTGAGAGTGTGTGTGTTGGGGGGCAACAGAGGCCAGCAGCACCAGTTCTAGCTTCAAAAACGTATCCACTTTTATGAAAATTGCTTAAAACCAAGCAGAACCCGAGTGTTGCACTGCAGCTTGTTTAGCACCTTTATATAAATCACCTACAGCTACAGACACGCCCTGAGCTAATTTACAAAAGGACGCTGGCAGCGGGCCCACCTTAAATCTTGGCCAATCTCACTCTTGGGTTCAAAAAGAAAACAAACTTCAGAAGTGCTGCAATGCTGCAGAGCGACGATGCAGCATGAATCAGCTGCTGGCAGCCGAATGATGAGGAGGTGGAGGAGGTTCGGACCGAGACGTCAACGCGCCTCCTCCTTTGCTGGTTTAAAATAAATTAAAATGGCCAGCAGCAGCAGCAGGGGAAACCAGTGAGGTCATGGCTATAGCATGGGACGACATGATAATATATGTAAAATAAGTTTATTATGGGAAATACAGCCTGATTTTAAAACCAGACTGCCGTGACCTTTATCAGGAGGTTATGCCAATCAGTCCCACTTTGGGAAAAGCTTTGGTTCTGCTGGCGACAAAACCAGAACCTTGATGAAACATGAAGCATCTGAGAAACATTTTATAAAACCGATTAAATTCATTAAGTTGATTGATTACATTTGGACAAAATGATGGTTTCCAGTGATACTCTTTACAAGGGATGGGATTATATGGGATTTATAAAACTCCCACCAAACAATCGTGTGGTGATGCATCGGGAGAATTAAATATCGTTACGATAGACTTGAAAAAAGCTGTCCATCATGGTAGTGAGTAGCGAGTTTTTAAACAATTTGACAATTAGCCGGTTAATATCGCGATTCTTTTTGTCCCGTGATAATCGTGATATGAAATATTCAGAAAAATCAGGATTCCCACTCCTAGAAAAATGCCAAAGTCCCCGACCTTTATCCAAACTTAAAAAAAGAATTAAAAAAAAGCCGACTGTCCATGACTTCTAATGAACGGTAACAACAGGCCACCTTTGTGTTGTCACTGCTTTTCAGGACACATTTATTGTCTTATTTGTTGTTGATGGATAGTAAATAAAACAAGTTACCATAAAAACGGTAAAACAAAAATACAGCATGGAGGGGAAATACTACATCTTGATTAACAGCAACTAAAATTAAAAAACAAAACTCCCTGAATATGTCCTGTGGATAAAGACTTAAAATTCCCTGATATTCAAGATATTCCCCAATAATCCATATATTTCCTGATATACCAGATGTTCCCAAATATTCCCCATTATTTCGGATATTCCCCCAATATTCCATATATTTCCCAATAGTCCAGATATTTCCTGATATTTCCTAATATTCCTGATATTTCCTAATATTGCATATATTTCCTGTTATTCCCCGACATTCCAGCAATATTGCAAAGTCAGACAAAGTAAACCCTCTACTTTGATTTCACAGTTAACTTTCCATGTGTGCATGGACTCCCCCGTGAGTCCACCGTGAGATCCAGCAGAGGGACTTGACCTGACTTGACCCGACTAGTCTCTAAAACCTCGTGTTTTTAATGCACCTAGCCCCACAAAGACACGTCTCCTTGCAGCCACGTCGCCCTGCTGCAGAGCTGCCGGGCTGCAGAGCTGCAGGGCTGCAGGGCTGCATGAAACACTCAACAGACGGCCGTTTACCACACAGCAGGTCGGCCTTCCCCCTGGTGTTGTTGGGCGTGGTGCACACACCGGTGAAATCCAGAGCGTTACCCAGCATGGTGTTCATCCTGCGGAAGATGTCCGCGTTGCTGCAGGTGGAGAGGGCCGGGGACTCGGGGTCCGGGCTGTCGGGCCTGCGGGGATCGTTTCTCTGCAGGAGGGAAACCAGTACACCCAGTAAAGAGGCCGTGACGTCACCTTCCAGTCATTAAAACGAGCTGTTTTAGGGCTGCAGGAAGCTCAACGTCGTTGGCGGTAGGTAATGTCGCACACACACAGAACCACGACAACAAAACGGTGAAATTAAAGTGTTTCCACGCGTTGGCGGTGCACTCACCAGGGAAAACGCCATGACGACACTGACAGACTACGAGCGACGTCCCGGTAATAACGGCCGGCAGCGAGCACCGCTCATACTTATGAAGTCTGCTGCTAGCCGCCTTAATTAGGCCCAATTTACTGAACGTGTGCTCGGCGAATGGCTCGACCTCGACGGAGCCTCGAGGGCCTCGGGTTGGTCACGTGAGCCGCATCAAAGGGCGCCGCGCGGGCATACATGAAGAGATCAGGTGTCAACATGGACGGAGGCCTGAAAAGAGATAAATAAATATATTCTTGATATTTTACCTGCAGTTATTTATCACCACAGGTTTGTAATTTAGGGAATACTACAAGTATCCAAATACTACTATGATATACTAACTAATATAGTGTACAAGTATACGTTTGGTGTTTTTTCTGTACCATGTTATTAAAGTATGAAAGTATTGTGTTGTTTTATTCTTAATATTTTCAGAATATATACCTGTAGTCATATATCACAACAGGGTTTAAATACTATGATATACTGTACTTATTATGTATTTGTATTATGGGGGAAATACTACAAGTAACCAAATACTTCCTACCCAGTACATTCTGAAATACTATGATATACAAATAATGAATATAATGAACTTTATGGACCACATTATTATTAAAATATAAAAGTATTTTCAACTTTATACATGTTTTAGGTTATATTTTTAATATTTTAGAACTAGACAATATATATTTAATAGACTTTCATGATTGGTTGTGATGTGAGAAGAATAAAAAATTATAAAAAGTATCCAAATATTTCCTGCCCAATATGTGGTATAGTACAATATACCACTCACTTATACAAGAATATATCTGTTCTTCTGGATAAAGTTAAAACGTTTTTAAATCCATTTGTAGCCACCATATGATCAATAATCAGATTTACATTTAATTCAACTTTATTTGAATCTCAGCCGTCTGAACTAAGTGATTATCTGACCATTGGGATTTCTAGTTGTTTAACTAATGTAATACGATCCAGCCAAACCTTTATTTATACAGACAGTCACTCCCTCCATGTCTGAGGCCAGAGGTCACATGACAAATAGAGCTGGATTCACAAAGGCAACACACAAACATTATAGCCACAGTATATAAAGACATGACTTAAAAAAAACAGCTGCAACAAAACAATCAATAACACAAAACAAGTATAAATCATCACATAAAGTGAAATAAAGATGTGAGATAAAGAAGTGCATCTTGGGAAAACAAACGAGGACGTTGATGATGTGGATCAAGTCCATATCGTCCTCTCAGGCTGCTCGTTCCACCTTAAACCGACTTCAGACTGGATACTGCCCAGTACAACTGTCTGACCCGCCAGCCATTCAGGGCTTTTTGCTCAAGGGCACTCCAGTGGTGGCAGTGAGGGAGGGGCCATCTGGGAGCAACTTAGAATTAAACTTGTTTACCGTATTTGTGACCCACCTGTTGGAAAATGGTAGGAAATGGAAGCTGCGTTACCTGCAGAGGCGGTCACAGCACCGGCGTTCCCAGTGTTCCCAGTGTTTCCAGAGACCCGAGTGTTCCCAGTGTTCCCAGAGACCCCAGTGTTCCCAGAGACCCCAGTGTTCCAAGAGACCCCAGTGTTCCTAGTTCCCCCAGTGTTCCCAGTGTTCCAAGAGACCCCAGTGTTCCTAGTTCCCCCAGTGTTCCCAGTGTTCCAAGAGACCCCAGTGTTCCTAGTTCCCCCAGTGTTCCCAGTGTTACCAGAGACCCCAGTGTTACCAGAGACCCCAGTGTTTCCAGAGACCCCAGTGTTTCCAGAGACCCCAGTGTTCCTAGTTCCCCCAGTGTTCCCAGTGTTCCAAGAGACCCCAGTGTTCCTAGTTCCCCCAGTGTTCCCAGTGTTACCAGAGACCCCAGTGTTTCCAGAGACCCCAGTGTTCCCAGTTCCCCCATTGTTCCCAGAGACCCCAGTGTTCTCAGTGTTCCCAGAGTCCCCAGTGTTCCCAGTTCCCCCAGTGTTCCCAGAGAACCCGTTCCCAGTGTTTCCAGTTCCCCCAGTGTTCCCAGAGACCCGAGTGTTCTCAGTGTTCCCAGAGACCCCAGTGTTCTCAGAGACCCCAGTGTTCTCAGTGTTCCCAGAGACCCCAGTGTTCCCAGTTCCCCCAGTGTTCTCATTGTTCCCAGAGACCCGTTCCCAGTGTTCCCAGTTCCCCCAGTGTTCCCAGTTCCCCGAGTGTTCTCAGTGTTCCCAGAGACCCCGTTCCCAGTGTTCCCAGTTCCCCCAGTGTTCCCAGTTCCCAGTGTTCCCAGTGTTCCCAGAGTCCCCAGTGTTCCCAGTTCCCCCAGTGTTCTCAGTGTTCCCAGAGACCCCGTTCCCAGTGTTCCCAGTTCCCCCAGTATTCCCAGTTCCTCCAGTGTTCCCAGATCCTCCAGTGTTCCCAGAGACCCCAGTGTTCCCAATGTTCTGTGTTACCAGAGACCCCAGTGTTCTCAGTGTTTCCAGAGACCCCAGTGTTCCCAGTTCCCCCATTGTTCCCAGAGACCCCAGTGTTCTCAGTGTTCCCAGAGTCCCCAGTGTTCCCAGTTCCCCCAGTGTTCCCAGAGAACCCGTTCCCAGTGTTTCCAGTTCCCCCAGTGTTCCCAGAGACCCGAGTGTTCTCAGTGTTCCCAGAGACCCCAGTGTTCTCAGAGACCCCAGTGTTCTCAGTGTTCCCAGAGACCCCAGTGTTCCCAGTTCCCCCAGTGTTCTCATTGTTCCCAGAGACCCGTTCCCAGTGTTCCCAGTGTCCCCAGTGTTCCCAGTTCCCCCAGTGTTCTCAGTGTTCCCAGAGACCCCGTTCCCAGTGTTCCCAGTGTCCCCAGTGTTCCCAGTTCCCCCAGTGTTCTCAGTGTTCCCAGAGACCCCGTTCCCAGTGTTCCCAGTTCCCCCAGTATTCCCAGTTCCTCCAGTGTTCCCAGATCCTCCAGTGTTCCCAGAGACCCCAGTGTTCCCAATGTTCCCAGTGTTCCCAGAGACCCCAGTGTTCCCAATGTTCCCAGTGTTCCCAGAGACCCCAGTGTTCCCACCTTGCTCCCTCCAGCAGCTTCCTGCCTGCTGGTCATGTGGACGTTAAGCCAGCAGAGTGCGCCAAAGTCCTGTATTAAAAATTTGCCGGCCTCTTTTCCAGCTAAAAAGAGAAAAAAAGAAAAGAAGATTTTATTAAGTTGATGATTTAAAAAAAAAATGTCTCACAGACACAGTTCTCTTTTTTAAATTTAAACAATCAAGCACACTTGTGAGTGTTTACAGTGTGTTGTTTACACAAAAAACTGTTAATACATCATTTTTATATTTATTTATATTTTCAAAGTTCTTGAGATACTGTAAAATGACGTAAGGAAACAAGCAAATGAGAATAGGTGAGGAAATAAAGATATGATGGAGAAATCAAGGCAAGTCTGCAGAGATGCCTTATGAATGACGATAATGTACATAATGTACATATACTACACATACATGTACACATACTGCACCTGTGTTCATTTACTGCACATAAATGTAAAGAAACTGCAAATATCAGGCTAACATGAGATTATGGCACAGCACACTTACAGGCTTTGATGATTAAATAAACACACACGGTGCATTGGACCCATTTTATGAGGGTGGGATAAGTCCCGCCCACTTTTGAAAATAATTGGAAAAATTAAAGTACATAGGTTTCACATTATTTGTATTTTTTTGGTAGCAACACGGTAAAGTATCCCCAAAAATGATGAAAAAAGAAATATAACTCATATGAAATGTGTGAAGAGGAGGAAAAATAGATCCTCCTCCACCATAATAACTCAACTAACTTCCTTTTTAATATCCACAGGTCACAGTGGTCACTTACCCACAAATCATAGCGTTGTGACATTAAACACGGGGTTTTCAGGGGAAGCCCAGAGGACTTAAATACTTAGCAAAGTTATAGCAAAAGAGGATCAGCAACATTTGGTTGTTTTTTTTCTTCTTGTTTCAGTTAACGTTTCTTTTTGCCATGGCGGCCGAACTGAAGGGCGGAGCGACTCCAGGACACGTTTGTGGGCGGAGCTAACTTATGGGTCTGTGTCGCAGTTTCACAAACAAGGTTATTACAAAAAAGACGATCAGTCACATCGATCATTCGTCCATTTCACATTCAAAGTTATGAGCTTTCCAACCAGCTTGGAGTCGCTACGACCTTCGGTTGTGGAGATCCACCAGGAGGACCACCAGAACCAGCCCACACCCCCTTAAATGGGCCCCACATTTGTTTTGCTTCCGCCCATGAATACACAAACTGAAGCCATTCATAAATCGTTGGAAGAAACCATTTTAGGATAGAATGGAAATATGCTTGGATATTACGTGAAGCTCAAATCCAGATTAGGATTTGGGACCAACAGACCACTACACTGAGATAATCCATCCTAAAGAAAGTCCGGTTACCTGAGACAGTTGCTTGAGCTTCTTCTCCGACTCGGTTGCTTTGGTGAACAAAAAAATATCCGTTAGCTTTCCACATTTAGCCTGACCAGCCTTTCCTCTTATCTCCTTTATTTATTCTGCACCTCCTTTTCTCTTTTCACCATCTTTCTCCATTTTTTGCTGCAGTCTGAGATGATGACAGTTATAAAACATGTTTTAAATTACAGTGTGTTTTATACCAACACACAACACAGCCGTGCAGCTTTCTTATTGGCCACTAAGAATTCCCAAATGAGAGAAACAAATCTAAATAAATAAATCTCACGTTCTCAGTCGAGGAGCATGTTCAGGTTTTTATGGGATTCTGACATTCAGCTTCTACGTCTGCAGATGAAAACCGCAGAGAAAAGGAAACGCTGCCTCTTCACACTCCGAATTGATTTCACGTCAATCCAAATACTCTGTGTGAAGGTGATGTTAACTGACCCGTTGTGGGTTTGTTTTTTATCCTCCATAAAAGGGCAAATGGACGATTCATCAGAGAATTATTTGCCTCTTCTGAGCCTGTTCATTTGGGTTTTAACCTCCACATTTATCAGCATCTAAATATCTTTCTCAGAGCACAGATACATTTAAATGTCTGGTTTGGTCCAAATATATAAATATATTCAGTCTACAATTATATGAAAACACATTTTAAGCCTGCAAATTGCACTTTTGCTTGATCATCAACTTATCAGTTGATAAAATGTTGGTAAATTAATTTTACACTAGTTCTCAATATTATTCTAACAGTTTATTAAAAAGGGTAAAAAAATAGAAACAATTCAAATACACTAAAAGGTTTAAGGCTCCACTATGAACTCACTAGATTTAAAACGTCTAAATAGCCAATGAAGCCGTCAGCTGGTCCCATAGCAACACATGTCGTGGACTTAATTGGCAGAATATAGACAAATGTTTACATTAGCCACCAGCAGCAGCGGCGGCGGCGCTACAATATAAGGCAGCTGGTCTCGCGGTCACTTAAGGGTCCCTGGAGACGGCGGCGTCACGGCTGGCCGAGCGGAGCATCGTCGCGTGGAGGCCGGCGTGATCCGAGGCGTCACTAACGCAGCGCTTCGTCACAAACTAAAAGTTGGTGTGAATTATTGATGTCGACATCTGACGTTAGCATGGTAGCGCTCGTTAGCTTCCGATGAATGACAGATGCCCAAAGACAGAAATGCATTCACTTCTTTTATTATTCATAAGATGGTAATTTTATTTTATTTTTTACATCTTATGCACAGCAGATACAAAGACAAACATGTTTCTAAACCACAAACTAAATTCTTCCATCACTCTAATCCTGCTTCCCATTTCAAAATGGCCACCCAGAAAAAAAACAAGCCCCTTTTTTTTACGTTTGTAGGTCCAGTTTTCACATTCTGAAATATCCGTATTACAGCAATCTCACGTTTAGCAGAATGGCTCAAGCCACGTTCAGAATACTTCCATGTTTTATTTATATATTTATTTTTTGACAGATACCCATTTCCCCCGTTTTTAAACAAATTGCACTTTTTTTCCTTCTTTAAAACTACGTCGACAGGATTATAGGATCAAAAAAGTAACACCGAAAAACACAGGAGACGACTAAACATCCAACTTATACAGGTTCATTATTTTAGTTGCACAAAAAAAATGCATAAATATACATTACGCAAAAAAAAGTACAAAAACAATTTTGTACTTTCCTTTTTGCTCAAATAATGACAGACACTGATATGATCTTAAGGGCTGGGGAGGGAGGGGGGGTTGTCATAGAACGTAGGGATGCATTCACAAGGTCCATGCGAGATAAGCCATTTACACAACAGCCTAGCGTTCACAGAGGTAAGACCGAGGTTCTACAGGGAGAAAACAAAACATTTCGCTGTCTAGGCCAAGAAGGTAACGAGGCAACACAAACCACTAAGAAAATTAGGATTACACAGAACTCTGCATTCTAAATTCATGCCAAAAAAGACTAACATGCAATGACTCTTAACGCTTCTAAACCTCCAGGAGCGGCGGCGGCGGCCACCGCGGGAGGACTAGCTTAACAACGGTAACTTCAATGCGTCAATATTCCTCAGCATTACGACCCACGAGGCTTCGACTAAGCTCTGCATGAGGGGGGTTATTTATTTTTGTTTTTTTGAAGTGCTAGGATGGTACCGCAATATAGTTGCCAAGGATACGCTCAGATTGTCGACAGCAAGATGGTTTCAACTCTGACTCCCCCTGCCCCTCCTCCAGAGAGAATAGGTGGGGGGGAGGGGGAGGGGAGATATAAATACTGTTTGTTTATAATAATGCACATTTGTCCATTAAATAAACCTGATTAAATTAATGACGAGCTTGGCAAACCTCCCTTCAGCAGGACAAAGGTGTGGTTTCCAGAGGCCTGAAGAAGACAGGGGAAGACCAGCGTTAGTCTCGACACGTCAAAGTTTATAGAAAATACATTAAACAATGATGTTTGTCTCACAATACTTTGATTTCTTCAGCTTATCAGTGACTCTCCAAATCATTTTTTAAGAAAAGGCCACAAATATATAGAATTAAATGTCTTAAAAAGGACAAATCATTTCATTTCATTTTACCCCCATTTGGAACTATTTTCCCCTGCGGATGAATACATGTATCTGGCGTTAACAGGGTGGTGAATGTGGAGAAACTACAGTAATGAGCTTCATCGAAACGCAGGAACATGTTTTTATGATTTCCAGACAGGAAGTCAGTGTCAGAGGAAAATCCCATGAAAACCCCTAAAAAAAACCTAAAAAACCCCACGGTGACTTGATCCGACTAACTGGATCCAAAGAATAACCATTTCCTCCTCGGTGACATTGGCCTCCATTGTTGTCCAAAAACTACGGAGAAGAACGGACATTCCCATCCGTGTAGAAACTTGATGCTTCGCTCACTCGTCTGGCGAAAGCAACGTGATTTCCAAAATATATATATATATATATAATTAAAAAAAGTGTGTAAAAATCAGTGTAGCACTAAAGCATGGTGGAATTAGCACACAGTGCTACACTGGTCACAGAAACCGAATGGTGGGGTCCAAACGATCCGGAGAAACCAAAAGTAGCCAGCCTCCCGTTTCCATAACAACCGCCACAACACCACCTTCCATTCTTAAAATAAAAAACAAAAAGAAAACGGTAGTTCCTTCCACATGCACCATCTTGCTGCTCCAAATGCTAATTCACGCTCCCAGTGTCTAGTTTAGAGTCAAAAGGAATACATTTGTGGCCAATTTGTTTTCCTAGGAGAGGTTTTCATGGGATTTGTGGACAAAGAGAGACCGAGTGAAAACCTCCGGCCTTCATTACCAGAAGCTTTTAGGAGAGTTTCACATTCTGCAAAATTGTGTTAGTTTCATTATGCAGCATTTCAGTTTGCATGACATCAGGTTAACGGTGGTGGTCTGCAATTAAAAACAACTCATCAAACTGAAAAGGTTACTCACTAAAAATCTAACAAAATTGCCTGGACTTCCATCCAGGCTGGGAAGTCTCAGAGGGCGTAGGGTACCAGCGCATCTGAGGAAAAACACAAAACACGCATCACGTACAGCAGCGGAAACAACACGGCGGCTCAGATCTGCAGGATTTCAAAAGAAACACTTTGGACGAGCAGGTTTGAGGAGGACTGTCCCTTTAAGCCGAGGCCACCGAAAGCTACGGGGGAATGTGGGTCACGTAGCCGCTCATCAGAGGACAATAGTCCCCCGAGTAATTAACAGGCAGGGAACAGTGGAGAGCCCAGTGTTTAAACAGGTCCACTGGGTTCAGAGATGGTACCTGGGACTCAGACCTGGCCTGGGACTCAGACCTGGGACAGAACGGAGGCCTCACATGACGTACTCGGAGGTCATCGGACAGTTTGACTGTACGATACGGCAGCGGAGCATCGACTAACAAGGCCGGGAGTCAGTAGGAAGGGAATTTTTTTGGGGGGGATCTTTCATCAGATCGCAATTAAGAAGGCTTTTCCCCTCTTTGTGTGGCTACACAGTCGGCTTATGTTCCGACAGGAACGTTGGACAGCGAGTTGGCACCTCCGCAGAGGAGCCATCAGCTCGGACAAGTTCTCCCGAGCAAATACCTCGCATTCCTCCGCCCCTCTTGTGCCCGACAAAATGGCCCATGTAATAGCTGCCCGGCTCGCAGCGCTTTCCCCCTCTGCTCTTACATTGCAGGAGGAAGTCGGGAGCACAATGAACTTTAAATGACCCAACTAGGGAAATATTTTCCATTGCTATTGTTACCTAAAAAAAGAAAGAAAGAAAAAAAAAGTCCCTGCTACTGAGCTGCACTATTTCTGTAGCATTTAGCTACAATACAAACACCCATCTTGAGGTTCAAATCTGTATTTTGCTGCAGAATTTCTTTTTCTTCTTCATAAACACGTTTTATCAGCGAGAGCATTTTTACCCTGCAGCACTTTGACAGGACGGTGACGCATGCAGCTCCATTAAAAAGGGGAAATTTATACCTCCACGTCGGAGACTCATCCACAGAAAAAGAGATAAACAGAAATAAGGAAAGCCAGACGGCAGACACAAAGAGGGATTTAAGGTAAGTGGGTGCTGTTGTAACGTTAGACTACATCAAAGAACACATTTTGTTTTTCTTTTTGGGTTTCTGGGTTTTAACCATTAGTATAAAAGGAGATGCGTTATCTGGGTTGTAATACTACAGGATGACCACTGGGGGCATTTCAAGACTGAACCTTTTGACAGCTTGTACCTGGGCTCGCCCCTCTAGGAAGGATTCAGTGTCGTTACAGCTGAATGTTGTAAAGGCGGAGACTTAAAGCACAACAAGAAGTAGAGAAGAGAGAAACACACCGGTTGGTCCCTCACCTGGGCGTGGAGGGCGGCGGCGGCAGCAGCGGCCGCCGGGTAAGTGAAGGCTGCGTGAGGGAGGCCGGGCGTCAGCTCCGTGGTGTACAGGGGGTACGGGGTCCAGGCGTCCGGAGAGGCCGGGATCAGCGCCGCCCCCGTCAGGTCATCTGGTGGAAGTACAGGGCGGCAGGAAAAAAAAAAGAAAGAAAAAACACAAAACAAGCTGACTCACCTTCCCGTGAACACGCGGGCGTCGAGTTAGCAATCAGTACTGAAGCTAAACATCGTAAACGGAGGAAGACACGCGTTATCGACTACCGACGAGTCTGATTGTACCGATGAACTGTTGCTAAAAGTGTAGATAGTTTACAACCCTTAGAAAAAAGCAGCGCAGTCAGACCAGATTCTGCTCCCATTCATTTCCATGTGGATCAGAACGACAACCTAATTGATCCGATTGAACTTTGACCCATGAATGATTGAGAGCAGAAGGATCAGAAAACAGTCGTTAAAAGAACGGCGTTGAAAAGTTTGCGATCGCTTCCATCAAAAGCATTCAGATGGCCGAGGGGGACTTTATTATTTATTACGTTTTTTAAATCGTCTTTCATGCTTCCAGCTTGTAGAAATTCCTCTTTAAAAACAAAAGAAAAAAAAGAAAGAAGGATCCGTCTGATCTATTAGTAAAAAGAAACTGCATCAAAATGTGCTTCAGATTTAAACGGGAACAGTTTCAGTGTGAAGCCTTCTACAGGATGCAGCCTGGAAGAGGCAACAAACTGTTCAAACTTTACAATCAAAACGGAGGGCTGAGCCCCAAAACAACCAGACTCATTCAGGATTCAGAGCCCGGTTTCACGGTTGTAGTTAAATAATGACACATTTTTAAATAATAAATAAAAAAGGTTATTTGGGGGGGAAACAATGAACCCAACCGTATTCTCCCCTGGCAGGTAATACTGTGAGGGTTTATTTAAATCATTTTTTTGTCATTATTTTGGGGACAAAAATAAAATCAGCGTCGGCTTCAATAACGACCATTTTAACAGTAAAAATCAAAGAAGAAAATCAGGCGTGTAGTTTTGTGACTTTGGTGGGAAACGAGCGGGAAAATAAATTCATAAATAAATGACTAAAAGGACAGAGTCCCCTCCCCACGTTGGTTTTCAACCGAGCGAAATCTGGTCCGAGCACGAAATCTCCAAAACCATCCCAACACTACGGAGCAGAGAGACCCCACCATGAAGAAGAGTGAACCCTCACCAGCGGCACAGAAGCAAAGCGGCTTCAAGAGTCCAGATGAGGCATGCACGTGGAGGTGAGTTAGTCTTTAAGTTGTTAGGTATTTGTTATTAAAACCCTATTGTTTCTGTCTTTGATTGATTAAAAAATAAAAAAACAGAACATCCCTGAGACGAGTACTGGCGTTGCCATGGTGACAGTGGATGAGAAGAGCCTAGAAGTGGTGCAGCCGTACAACTTACATGGGTCCCGTGCAATGAAGTGTGCTCCTAGAGCGGGGTGGATATTTGTGGGGTTCGGTGTGGCCATCAGCTTACTCTTTGCCATCTTCGTGTTGGCTTTAGCAAACTCTAAGCGCAGGGTCTGGGGACTTTCGGGGTCAAAACGGATACCCTGGGGGGAGAGGAGGGAGGGGGAGATAGTATCGTAAGGGAGGTGGGCTGAGTCGGAGGGCTCATAGTCTCACACGGCCTCCTTTTCCTGAAGCAGCGTTTCAATACTCGGGGGTTGGGGATGTATCCTTCAAGCTTCCCTTTGAGCTCAACGCCGCTCGTCCTCTGGTGGGATGTTCAAAATTAAACATCGCCACCCGACCGCCTTCTCTGAATTTATATTAATTCATTAAATAAAAGAATGAAGGATACACCGCTGGAATATGTCAACACGCTCGCATCCCTTTCTCCTCGTGAAGTCAGGAGGAGACGGAGATGAGGAAGAGGAGCCGAGGGCGAGACTTTTGAGCGCGTTTCCTCTCAGGTGGCTGAACCCTGCTTGTGTTCGTGTGTGCCCTAAGCGTCGTGCCCACATGCAGGTGAGTAGTACTTTTTTTTGTGTATGTGTTGTCTGTGTGTGTGTGCGAGAGAGAGAGAGAGAGAGAGGGAGAGAGGGAGAGAGGGAGAGAGAGAGCTGGTGTGTCTACAAAAAAGAGGTGATGCTCGTAAGGAAGGCTAAAGGCTACGAGAGAGAAGTGTTAATACTGCCAGGTACGGTGGCTACTGAGTGACAATGAGAAGGTTTACGACTACTGCAGATGTGTAACACTAACACATGTGGCTAGAGAACGAGGATTTAACAAGTAAAAAAAAAAAAAAAGCAGTGATGTATGCAAAATGAGGAAAAGCTGAACCAGACTAAAGAAGTGTATCAAGGTCAAAGTAAACTACCGTAAGGCTACGGGATTCTGGCCTCTTTCCAAAAATGGCCCTGCCATTGAATTGTAGAAGACAAAATGGGTTGACTTCCAAAAAAAAAAATGGGGAAAGAAGAATTTTTAAAGCTCCCAATTATTTCGTTTTTTAGCTTCACACGAGACAGTTCACCCCAATTTCTCATCTGTAGTGTTATTTATCAACGATGATCATCTAAATAAGGCTTAAAATGACACTCAAACATCAAATTTTAAATAAACATCTAAGGTCTGCCTTCATAAATAAAATATATACTTGTGTTCCCTGTATTTTTGGAATCAGGACCTATTTGTCACTTCTTCATAGTGAGCTAGACCGTTTTTTCCAAGTCTCTTATGATATTTACATTCATCCCTGATAACAGAAATTCACCACGATCATCTAATTGTGTTTTTTTTTTAATTATTAAATAACCACAATAAAAAATAAAAGATGACATCCCATATAATGTGAATTTGCCGGCGGACATCCGGGTTGAAAAATCGGACAAACTGACACCGACAAATCGAGCAGTAAAGCTACGTTGCTGAAAATCTTAGTGAAGCTAGCTCACTGCTCCGTTACTGCAACATTATCAAGCGTACAGTTTTTGGTTGCTTAGCAACAGCAGGCATGACAAGAGCAACCTCAGATAAAAGCATTATAGGAGAGAGAACTAGCCAACTCCATCACATCAATCCAGACTGATAAGCTGCACTACAGGTTCTTCTACGAGTACTTTTAATTTCAGGGTGAACTGTCCCTTTAAGTAAAAGGTTGGAACAAGTAATACAAAGCAACATTTGAACAGGGGATTTAAAATAAACACATAAATATGGGGAATCCAAACAGCACCAGACACAAAGGGGATCTAAAAAACATTAAAAAAACGAGAGCAATGCTTACATTTAAGGAATTTTTCGCAGCTTCAGCTCCAGAGCGACTGTCAAAGGTTACAAACCCGACAGGCTGGAAGGAAAAAAAAGGGAAGAGAAACACTGAAAACTGACATCAACAGAGGATCATCTTTAAAAAACACTAGCATTTACAGTAAATACATGAATGATTAATGAACGTTTTGTTAAAATCAAACATAAATGTCTCATATTTGAGGCTTGTTAGAGTTGTTTGGTATTTCAGTGGAGCGGTAAAGCGGTTCCCCTCCACTGATGGAAGCCGTCTCTCACCTGTTTTGATGTTAACTTAATCAGTGACCCTTCATAACCCTGCGGGGAAGAAAGATAGCCAATTATCCACCCTGAAGAAGTCACATGCAGGAAGTCAGGCATGAACGCTTGTTGCTCTATCAAGAGAAACCTCCAGCTCCTTCTGGTGTTACACTTGTTAGCGGTAAAAAAAAATAAAAAAAGGCAAAACATGCAACTAGGACTGGGCAACAATTCAACATGACACTTTATCTTTGACTGGATTCACAGAGATATCATGACACAATAAGGTCGTCCAAGTCGATAACAAGCACATATGACTCAACCTTCTCGGATAAATGTGATCATTATGTGCTCAAGTTCCTAATTAACCGAGGAAAATACGCAGCCAAATAAATGTAGTCTTTTATTTAACATTTAATTAATGTCTGTATATTGTGGATTTCTCCCCACCTTTCATCTTACCTGCAGTTCACCTTCAAGCCACATGGGGGCGCCTGAAAGTTCGGATTGTTCTAGTAATTGTATTTAAACCATTGAATCCATTTTTAAAAGGCTAGCATTCATTGTACTGATGATTGGGGGGGAGGGGTTAATTCATAAAGTATTTAACATACGTTTTCAATAACGTGTGAAACAAACGTTGCGATTTATTAAAACGTATCTCTCACAACATAATTAAGATTATATTAGTCGATGTGGAATGTGGAAGTATTTATATTATATTTTATCGATAAATAAATCTATAAAGTTCTATAGAAAAGGTTTGATTATGAATTGGGTCATGACGTTTGTAATTATATATATAAAAAAAGGTTGGGGGAACACTGATGGACTTTAATCAATTAAATGCACCATTGGTTGATTTAACTACAGATAAAACTCCTCAAAGCTAAAAAGGGGGTCAAGCAGATGTTTTCAGATACATGATCGTTTAAGCATAGATTAAAAACAACCAAATAAAGTCACCGGTTTTTAAAAACAGCTCTCAGGTTGGTTAAAAGCAGGAGCAAATTCCTGAGACACGAAGGGGAATTTCACCAGAGTATTGATAGATGGGATCTCTGCTGATCCTGATTTACAGCCATGGAAAATTAAACAACTTTCACTGGCCGTCATAAATCCTAACAATCCAAACCAGATTCAGGAGGAGAAACACGAGGAGGCGGGGACAGTTCATATGTTTAGGTGAATAAAAAGGTGTTCAATTAAATCAGATTAAACCCCGTCGCCTGCTGGAGAAGGGGGAAAAAAAGTGTCGCAATGACTGGAAACCAAAACACTTGAGTGGTTCGACAACGCCTGAACGTTACGGAGGGGGAATTAGTAGATGAAATAAAAAGGTCCCTCCACGGTGGGCGAGCTGGGTCACGGAGAGGGTTGGTTGGCCAACGGCGAGGGCTACTCATTTACACATTCCACCAGAGCATCCATGTGCGAGGGATACCACTTCCAATTTGGTTAGTTAGGACGGGGCGGGAGGGGCGTTCATGGACCCGCAGTCCGGTCAGAAAACAGAGCAGCGGGCAAACAATGATGTGGCCTCATTTCCATATATGCAAATATCTGGACGGCAAATTAACGGACGGTTTGTTTGATTCGAGTAAAAAAGAGCTCTTGATAAATGCTCTCTTGTGAACTCTTCTTCCTGTGTGTGCACGTAACCTTCTCCAGCAGCTTCATGTATTTATTCAAAAAGGGAGGAGTCAACATCCTCCAGGTGCATCATCATCATCACGACTCACCTTGAAAGGTCTGAAGAGAAGGTAAAGCTCCCGTGGTTTGATGTCGACTGGCAGGCCGCTGACGAACAGCGTTCGTACCTGCAAAGAAAAAGAAAAAGTGTTTGAGAAGCTGGAAGAGACGTTTTACATCTCATTAAGACCAGCAGACACACAGAGGGAGGTTTACAGCAGAACTTCAGGCCTCAAGGCCTGGAAAAACAGTCATTTCTGATATATTTAAGATAAAAACCAACAAACAGCTCAGGTCAGTCAGGTGTGAACGTTGCTGATTCAACCCCCTTTAAGCCTCTCGACCCTCCGGAACGTCATCTCATCAAATCCGTCTGATGGACTTCAACGGGAAGAGTGATGGTTCC
>CM056821.1:31886951-32296951 GCA_029853015.1 Chelidonichthys spinosus | reverse complement strand
TGAGATCATATAGTTCTGTTCAGTGAATCATTCTGAATGCCTTTTTTTCTTTGCTTTTACACAGTTTGTGATGCATGACAGAAAAACAATCCGCTGCTTTAAAGATCAGTCTGATTATTTAAAAATAGTGTAGATTTGACATATTTTGATATATTTTTCATACCCTTGAATGAAGGATTTGTTTGAAATAGATTCCCATTATATGAAAACACCCTAAAACTAAATATACACATATAAATGCATGTTTTTGGTGTGAATTTGCAATATTTTTAAAAATGTTATATACCCTATTGCCTTTCATTAATATTAATTTTATTTAAAAACCTTCAATGAAGTTTCCTCAAACTAAATATACACATATAAATGCATGTTTTTGTATCATCTATTATTTCTGATCATTTGACCCTTTATCCAAATCACTAAATATGTCAATTAAAGCACATTCTCTTTTCTTTTTTTACTTCTTCCCACAACTCTTCAATGCAACTGTGTGTAAAAATGCCCAAATAAAATAAATAGGTCTGTTTCTATACAAAGGAAAAAAACCTTTTATGCACAAACACGTCACTGTGATCTCCAGCGATGTCTTATTCATACGCCTCCTCGCTGGATTTAAAGGAATGTCCTTCTCTGAGTGTCGGCATCCAGAGGCTTTACATAATTGAGGGTTGATATTTTTATAGCTGAGATTATCAGGAGATGTATTTTATTTTATTATTTTAAAATGGACGGCCTCGGAACCTCTCGGAGGGGCTTTATAAGACTCAAATCGCTTCTCGTTAACTGAAAGAAACCAAACTGTCTTCTGCTTTCACATCACAACGAGTCACACGCGTCTCCAATAAAGATGCTCCAGAGGTTTGTTCAGACTGGAGTTCGGGAAGCTGCCGCCGCCTGGAAATATTCCTTTGGATGCTCTCTTTATACTGAATTATTAAGATCAGATGTAGGGTGACGGCAGAGATTCTTAACATCTTTGGCATTTGATCAACTTGTCACGTGTGAGCCGATGATTTTTACTCATTTTAAAAGGCACAAAGAGGTGAAATGTAGTATTTAGAAATAAAATAAAAGGCTAAAGATGTGAGGAAAAGTTACTTTTTCTTGATTCCTTCCCTGGAAATTAGCTCATGACCCCTCAGATTCATCTTGTGACCCCTAATCTCCTCCCGCTGTGTTGTGTAATTCTCCTCTTTAAAATATCAGATCAATATTCCTCTTAACCCTCCTGCATATCTGTTTAACTTTTAAACAAACTCAATACAATACAAACAAAAAGATGATTTATTTCAAATTCTAGTGCAGACTATAGTTTTCTGAATATGTAAATATCGATGCACACCAAATACACGACATTGAATCGATTAAACGTGCAAAGATCAAAAACATGGAAGCTAAAATCAGAATGAGAACATATCAGGCGATGTGAGATAATCTGCCATTTTAACACCATTAAAGCTACTTAAGGGGAAATAAAAGTGGAAACTGTGGATGTTAATGGGATTATAATCATTAGGCAAAAAGCAATATGTTTGACTGAATTACCCGTCTATTGTATCTGATAATCCGAACAGTTCAGGGGCATTAAATCAGACCCCCCCCCCCTCTTTTTACCCACAAACACCTGACAGAAGACGGAGAGAGCGTTCGCCTCCGAAGGCTCTGGATAAGCCCTCATGTTTTATTTGCGAAAAGCGGCCCCATTGTCCCATAAGTCACCTCGCACAGCACTCTTCTGCTTCACGCCACGCTGAGCCTGTCCTCCTGCGTTAGCGTCACCCGCTGCTAAAGCACTTAGCTTGTGTTCTGCGTGTCCTCTGTGGTGCAGCCAAACATCCATTTGGAGGTCCTAGGAAACTTTGAAGCTCTTCCACCCACACACACTGCGAGCAAGCGAGGAGGGAGGCACGGTTGTGACGTTTTCATGAATACTTTCCCCCGATAAATAAAGCCCTCTTTATGAATACATTAAAGCTAATCGCAGACACGTATGCAGCCCACAACGGCACGAAGAGGTATGAAATTTGGGGTTTTTATTGAGGGTATATCTGTAATACCTTGTTAGCAAGAGCTAGCAGCGCTGCCGTTGCCCTTTTTTTCTTTCTAACACTTGTCAGACATCGTCACACCTGCTGTGAGAACCAACAAGAACCGACGGAGGGCGGAGGAAGCCTCCACGTCTGCTCGAGATCAATCAACCCTTCAGATATATACTGATCCGTGCACCCAACATACCTCATCTTGTTCTATCGGCACAAAGCGTGTCAATGTCACGAAGGTTTGTGAGTTTCCCATTTCAGTGATTGAGCGTGAGCGTAGAGAGACAGTTTGTTCCCGTCGACGACATTAATAACAATTTAATGCTCTTTGCCTTTTTGGTTTTGATATCACAGCTGCGCTGCCATCAAGTTGTAAAATATAAAACTGACCAGAAAAATTATTATTTTTAACCTACTAACCCTAACCCACGAACCCTGAGCCTAACCCTTATTGCCTGGTGCTGTCTCGTCAAACAAATCTGCAATCATTAGCAATATTGGATTCACAGGGTGTTTGTATGCTTTTAAATAGATATTTAAATATAAAACTGACAATAAATTGTATTTATTTACTTTTTAATTTAATTAATTCATTTATTTTTTATTATGATTTTATATTTATTTATTTTTAATTTGACCATGGCTTTTTATGCCTGCTTTGGATTCACTACACGCAGACTTGGCGCGACAAGCGATACAAGAGATTTTAATGACTTTTTAATTATTTTTAATTACTTTTTATGAATTTATTTTTATTTACTTTTTCGTGAATTTTTGACATGCCATAGTATGACTTTATTTCTTTTTGGAAAAATTTGACCATGGCTTTTTATGCCTGTTTTGGATTCACTACACGCAGACTTGGCGCGACAAGCGATACGAGCAATTTTTATGACTTTTTAATATTTTTTATTAACTTTTTATGAAGTTCTTGTTTTTGACTTATTTTTTGGTGAATTTTTAACATGCTAGAGTATGACTTTTTTTGTGAAAAATTTGACCATAGCTTTTTATGCCTGTTTTGGACTCACTATAGTGACTTGGAGCGACAAGCGATATGAGTGATTTTATGACTTTTTAAATATTTTTAAATTATTTTTTATGAATTTATTTTGACTGCCTGGTTTCATCCCATCAAACAAATCTGCAATCATTAGCAATATTGGACTCACAGGATGTTTGTATGACTATAATGCTTTTATATACATATTTAAGAAGGCGTTTTCACAGGGAGAGGGGTATTTTTAATAGATGATTGCTCGCAGGAAAGTTGGAAGAACGAGACATTTCATTAGCTTGGTGAACGAGTACCTTCTCAATAAGCAAGTCATTGCTCAGATCACATCGGCGGTTATATTGTGCACTTATATTTAACAGTTTGTGGAAATTCAGCAACATCAACCAATCGTATGTTTTTGTTTCACTGTGTTCCGTTGCATCTTAAAGACATTTAATTTTAGTAAAATTGGCATCAACCAGTTCAACAGATCAACAAGCACTTCAGCAACACTGGAGCGGCAACTCTCCGACAGCGTAGCTAACAGTAGGAATCGCGGGCATGTGGCGGAGAATGTGATACAAAATTAAGCTGCTGTGGCAATAATTGCCTGCTTACATATCCAGAAGACACGGAGCAACATGAGCATTCACAGTCACCAATAGTCAGGCACCTTTTAGCTCGGTTTTGGTCTCCACCACTCCTGAAGGATACCTGGCTCCTCGGCTGTTTGACGTGAAGGATCTGGGGGTTCAAAACACAACAGGTGATTAACATTTTTCAACCATAGTTTTTCTGATATAAACTTCCCTGACAAACAACAATTTATCCGTAGGCCTGCTACCTGCATCGCTGCTGGTTGCCTGGCAACCTCACTGTGACGACAAGACTGACATGTATGTAACTTTTCGTTAAAACCATAAATTGGCATTAAATGTGTTTTATTTAACAATTGCCTTAAAGCTCGAATTTGAGGATTTACACTGATTCAATAAACCTAGCAGCCCCAACTAACTTAATTAATTTGCCGATTGCCTTATTTGGTTTTCTCTGTAAAATATCTTTAAACGTGGTGAAAAATGATCCTCCCTGTTGGCATTTTTGTTTGAAAACCAACTAAAGACATTAATCAGCTAAAAAAAGCTTGCTGGCTAGTGCGGCTCACCACTGCGGTGATGTTTGATTGAATATAAAATTAGTTCTGTCGGCACTTTGTTAGCCCCATTAGCTGTGAGCTCTTCATCGCCACCTTCAGAGCCTTTAATGTTACTGTTAATGTTAAAAGCCTTCACAAAATTAAAGTTTTGCATTTCAGATGCCAAAACAAACCAGCGATCAAATCCCTAATCGGCCGAACCGGCGGTCATAACCTCTGAACAGCAGCTGGAACAAACCATTGCCTTTCTCTCTAACCTCCTGGTCCACCACTGTCCACATCTATCAGGCCCCGCCACAGTAAAAGAGAGTGTGATGTAGTTCACAGCTTCACCACAGAGGCCTCCACACTGCAGCAACACTGGTGATGTAAACGCATTTTCGTATTTTTCTATATCGGCATTAATCGTTCGTAGAGAAAAACAAAAGGTTTCAGCCACAGAATTTCAAGGCTTCGCAACCGAAATATCCAGGCCGAACACAGTAACCCCAGTTCATTCTCTCCCGGATCTCAGGCCTGTTATGTTTCCTACAAACACAACAAAGTCTGTGCCAGCAGCAACTCTGTTTATTGTTTCATACAAAGCAGAAAACAAAACTATGGTCTCAAAAAATGTTTCAGAGGGATTTGCCAGATATACTACTGTGAGATTGTAGCGTTGCATATTGTTTGCTGCTCGCTCATGAAAAGCAGAACAAATGCCCCCACCCCCACCCCAACACACAATTTTTGGGATCTTGAGAGAAACGATGGCAAGGATCTTGTTCGAGATCTGGTTGATTCCTATCGCAGTGAAACTCTCCCACATTCCCAGCAAGAGGAAATGCTGAAGGAAAGGACCCACTTGGGAACCGTTTAAATAGTCTATTTCTCACGAAAGTTAGCAGATTAAAAAAGAAACTCCACTGAGACTTTCCTCAACATGGGACAAACATGCGAGATAAAAAAAACCTTTCTAAATCACATTCCTAAAGCGCTGCTCATGTGAAATCAAATAAAAAAATGATTTAAAGACATTTTAAGTGGCTGAGAACTAAATGAACACCACAACTGATATTTCTTCATATTTCAGAGGCGCTGTCATAGAAAAGAAACTGGTGAACTTGGGTGAAAAAATAAACACTTTCACAACATCCTCCCTCAGCAATAAGGTCCTCACTTCCTGTTTGTCTATGGAATATGGGACACAGAGGGTTATGCTATTTAAACCAAAGGGCAGCAGATTCCCAGCGAGCCGTCTGAAAGTCTGCTGCCAGCTTCTCGGGGGGAATGAAGTGGGTGGGAAAGCAGGACAAGAAGGAAAACAAGATAATGATGCAAAACGAGGATGGAAATTAAATGGAGGGGGGTGGGGGGTACAGCATTATATCACATTTAAAGACGTTTGCATGTGGGTTTAAAACTTAAAAACAAATCAGCATCACACACATACACATAACTTTTGTTTGTTGCCAAGAAAACGCCGCAGGCCTCCTTTAACGCCGATACCCTGTAATAAAGATGACGCATTGCAAGCTCCGCCAGTGTTTTGAAAATGACTTCCTGTTTCCTGAGTGGGTGTGGTCGTGGCGTGTTGCCCCCTCGACCCCTCCATGTGAATGTCGTGTGGATGGATGAAAGCAGATTGGGAGATATTTGCATGATGGGTTTATGTTTTTGTTTTGCTAAAATCCGAAAGTCCGACAGTCGGCAGCCATATTGAGAATTTCCGACAATAGTTAGCGAGCGCGTTAGTTGCCAGGTCTGAGACAGGGAAAGGTCTCGAACAAAGTCATTTATTTTCTCCAGATTTGTCAGTCTGAAAAATACCATATCAGTGTGAATTTTCAGAGATGTGTCTCCTCCTGATGCAGGAAACGGAGTTGTGTTTAGCCTAGCTTAGCATAAAGACTAGAAGAGGGAGGAAAGTGCCTAACAGCAGCTCTAAATTCAAGAGATTCAAGGATAATTTATTGTCATTGTGCAACACAGGGTGTGAACAACAATATGCAGTTGCAGTCCGTTTGCTGCACAAGAAAAACATGATAAGAAAACACATTTTTCAGCAACATAACTGTTTTAGAGCAGCTTCTCTCCTAAATTCGTCCTTCACAGTTTATTTGCCTTGTGTTTTTTGTGTGTGTATTTGTTTATGTAGCAAAATTAGAACTACATACGCATTTCGTTGCCCAACCCCTGTTGCTAGGTTAACCTGAAGCGTGCCACCTTATTTTCCTGCAACCAGCCGTCAGCCAGGAGCATGCTGGGTAGTGGAGTAGCCTTAGGTCCTAGCTGGGTTAGCTTAGCTTCCATCTCGGGCTCTCCTCCTCGCGGTGGTCGACTGTTAATTATTGGGGGAGTTTGGTCCAGCTGGTCTTGTGTCTCAAGGTTCGCTGCACTTCGATCCAATATCTAACGCTTTTCAGTAATAAACACAAAAAGACAACAAATTAAAACAAAAGACTTTGCAAAGTTAATTTCTCCATAAAGAAAAAGAAAGGTAAAAACTTACACAGAGTAACGATCAACAGCTTTAAGCTAGTTAGCCTCCTTGCGGATTCCACCATGCTTTAATGCTACACTGGTGACAAAAAATTGCCCCCCAGCCGCTCCAGAGAAGGACAAGCTAGGTGGCTAACTAGCAGCTAACTAGCAGCTTACTAGGGGCTAGCTGCGACAACACTTGTCGGCACCGTGAAACAGACAACAATCAGCATTTTCTTTCGTATTAATCGAGTGACCACGTAAAATAGCTAACCGGCCGTTTTACTCCGATTCTATTCCTACGATCTAAACCCATTATGAGGTCCGTGCGTATCAGTGAGTAGATATATTCAACCAGCGCAGGGATTTCAAAGACAGGAAAGCCGTTTTTGATAAGAATCAGAGGCAGGACGTGACGATCTCCTCCAGCACTATTAAAGCGATGTTTGGACACTTTCAGCTCGGCCGTGTGACGCCGATGTGCATGGGGGGTTTTTCGGCAGCGTCTCTGGAATGTAAACTCCCCACAACCAGCTCATAAACAGACCTCTGGTGAAACGCTGCTGACTTCATCTTATTGAACTTCACACGATTGGACTCGACAATAATAACAGTCATTATTGCTGCTGGATATTATTTCTCTGGGGGGGATTTTATTTCATTTGCACTTCCATTTATTAGATTAGCAGATAATTTGTGGGCTTTTTTATCAACACAAACATTGTGTTTGAGGTCACCAATGTGTGTTTGTTATGTTTAGATGAAGATACCCCCCCCCCCCCATTGACTTACATTAGGAAAGAGCTTCCTGGTATCAACACCTGAATAGCCCTTATTTATCAAAAGCTCCTAAAATGTGTTGCCACTGAGCAACTTTCAAAGAACTCAACTAGATAAAATGTTCTTATAATAACTTTTAATTTCTGATTTTCATCTGTGATGAATTTCAAATGACACTTCATAGAGATTACAGCCAAACAAACTAACTGTATGCAACATTAAAATCTGAGCAACCCCCTAAAATTTTGATTACAACATTTTGGCATGCAGATGTAGACCTAGAGAACCACTTTGCACCACAAATACATCATTGTTCTGATTGTATTTTTCCACAGTGATGACGGGCCGACATGCTCCCTCCACCACTGCTGAGAGCTGCTATTTCTGTGATGTGAGGAGGATATTAAAGTTTCAGCATATCGTTGTGGACTTTAATGTGTTCTTCAATTCTTGTAGAATTTAATGTTTTCAAAACTACATCAAAGATTTGTATTAAAAGACACATGTTGCCCTTTGGCGTGTCTGTTTACTATTAATATACTAAAAGACTTTTCCTCTTAATGGCATCATGAGGCTGACGTTTGTTTTTCACAGTGAAACAACTTGATGAATACGAATGCTGCAAGAATGAGTCCTAAAAAATTAGTTAGTATTTTTTTAGCTAAAGAGATTGGTTCCTTTCTACAATCTAAAAGTCACTTTAAAAAGATGGCTGCTCCATCACTAGTCCGTTGTGTAAACTTTTGACGGTTCTCCGTAGCTCCATCATCACGTTAAAACCTGCAAAGCTAATCCCCATAATCCTCGGCTATTTATCCCATTTAGTCCGAATTAATAAACGTGAGCATGCTAAGATGCTAAGCTAAAAATGCTAAACATGCTACATATTACACCTGCTAAACAACAACGTTAGCGTTGCGTTGTTCGCTGATATTAGCATTTAGCCGGTCTGGGCCAAAGTAGAGCTGCCAGCTCTAGATGTGCATCAAATATTGGTTTTATTTGTTTGAATAAAAACCTTGAATTTTAATAAATAATAATGTTTTTTGAATAAAACCATTAGGTTTAGGGCTGAGGTGCTACGTCTCCATGGTAACACAGCAGTGCGGTCAGCAGCAGAGCAGTGAGACAGCTTGTGAGTGTTGGTAGGTCGGCCTCACAGAGCATCCATCACTGGCCTCCAATCCAAACACAGGTTAAAGGCACATTGTTCCCTCGGCAGACCCGAGGCATGGTTCTCATCTCACAGACAATAACAAGGCCGCTAACAGCAGCAGGACGAGTTTGCGTCCCGACCCAGAGACACTAAATCAAACCCGTTTCAAATAAACATCAGGCTTTTACTCCACTTGCTCATCCTGAAACCCGAGTTTCGGAATGCGACGCCTCTAATTTATTATTACCCAGCGAGAAACAGACGACGAAGCGGCTTCGCTCGTCCTCACATTTCCGCTGCTCATCGTTCAATCGTCCGTCCGATGCTGTGAAATCTAAATATTTCTCTCTGCATGGAAGAGGAGCTATTCCAGGAACTCAGATTGTTCTGTTTTTATTTCATTCTGACATTTAATCCAGACTGAATCTGACTTTGTACAAGTTATTTTAAAGGCTGGTTAATATCATAAGAAGTCATTTGTGTTGGAAGTTTTTGATCTGACAAAAAAACATTTCAGACTAAAGACCATGTCTCTTAAATTGCAGCAGAAATTATACTTTGAGAGAAACGTAAAAATTAGCAATATAAAGAGAATTTTAACATATGGACATATCTGACCCAGAGTTAAAAAGATGGTGGGAGTTTACGTGGAAGGGCTGCATAAGTTGCATCATGGGAATTGTAGTATAAAACATTTTTTTTCAGGCTTGACCTCTGTTAAAGACTAAAACTGAGGATATCATTACATTTTACTAAATACATTTTGAAGCCATGGTCAGAAATTAATTACTCATTGCTAATTGACAGTTGGGGGGGGGGGGCAATTGTCAACAGGGCCCCACAATGGTTTAGTCCAGCCCTGTTTCTACAGTGAAGAGTGATGTGATCTAAACATCTAATGTTGTGAGTGTGGGTCTACTTTCATGGTCATTGCTTGGAATAAAAGATCATTTATCATCTCTTTGAAGATATTTAGGAGGCATTTAAGACATTTTTGTCAGTCATTGTCTTTGTTGTTTGAAATTAATCACACAAAGACGTTTTATCAGAGTATTAAGCATCACTATTTCACTAAAGATTCATTGGAGATAGTGGACTAATTTAATTTGTTGATGTTTGAAACCTTCTGGCACATCTGTTAAACACAACGTTGAACGGTGTTGTTTCTGTGTGATTGTCTGTGGAGGAAACTCACTTTTACATCCGAACTATTCCTTCAACGTGTTCCTCGTCTTCGGATTTGCATGCGAGCGTCTGCACATGCATAAATCTGAACAAACGCAACACACCTGCTAGTTCAGAAAACGCCTTCTGTATATTCTCACAGGTTGAACATTAAATATGTTTCACAATACCAACGAACATTTCACACCACAACGAGGCCCGGCTGCTGCTGCTGCCGTCAATATTGTCTCAAGGTAGAATCTGTCTTTGCATGCAGCTTTAAATCGTCACTCATTACAGGTGAAACGCAGCAACCGTTAACGGAAAAACGACAAATTCAGGCTACGATTTAGAGCCGGGAGGCATTCAGCAGAAGTAAAGAAGCAGTGAGCAGAACTAATTTCATCAAATATTAAACTTGGTTAGGAGACTCAGCTCCTGTGGGATTCCCCCCTCCCCGCTTGAGGAGAGCCGGAGGATCATGGGATATTTCTCACAGGAAGTGGACGTGGGTGGTAGCCATTTTGAAAAAAAAAAAGAGAATTGTGAGAAAAATGTCCCACCTGCTCTGCTGAATCACATTCACGTTACATTCAGTCTATTTTAATCGTTCACACACATTCATACACGATATGTTAATTACAATTACAATGATTCTGTGTCTACTGTTTTCTACGACGGCGTATTAGGGCCACTGTAGGAAAAAAAAATTGCAGATTTACTACTTTATTACGATGCTAACACAGCTGACTTCACATGAATTAATACATCACAACATGTGACAACACCTTGCTAAGGTCCTTCGGGTGATGCTGATGTTATTGTTGTTGGGTTGTTTTTTTATAAGGGCCAGATTGTCATCTTATGGGGTTTGTTGATCGGGTGGTTGGGGTAGGATGCTAGCTGCATCCAGTCAAGCAACTTGTTTACTTCCTCTATGTCCGCTATAATAAAGTAGCAAACTTGCTACTTTATAAAGTCGCAGATATGCTAGTTTTTTTTCTCTGAATAACCTGAATAACTACCTCTTTCGGCTCCGTTTTTTTCTCCTACAGTGGCCCTAATACGCCTTCGTAGATTTTTATAGTAATGCATGTAACTATAAAATGCAGCTTCTCTCATTATCTGATTGTAAACTTAAACAACTTTCCTCTTCTGCCCTCTGGATGTAAATTCTGTCAACCAGTGAAAAAAAGCATAAGTGTCGTCTGTCCGATTCACTGTGAATGCAGCATCGTCTGCTAAACACAGCGGAGAGTTTGGACGTGAATGCATTGTAAAGATGTTGGCCACTGTGTCCTGAAAAATACAGCTCATTTTTGAAAAATCACAGTTAAAAAAAAAAATCTTTCAACAGAAATAAAAAAATGATGAAATGTGTTTGAATAAGTATAGCTGTAATCTTCGTCTTTGTCTTTGCTATCAGCGGGTCAATATTGTCTGTTGAGGACATGTGGAAAGAGGTCACGAGGTGACTTCTTCCTCTGATGACAGATTTAAAAGAAAAAGGTCCACATCCTGTAATGACACGACTTGTCAAGCACGTGTAATTAATCTGCTACTTCTAAATATTAAGAGAGGAAGCGACACACCGTCTCATTTTCAGTTTATATGCAAGAGAAACATTTAAATGCCTCAGATGAATGAAAAAAAGCAGATATACGCACTCATAAAGGTCATTAAATATGAAATGTATATGATCAACCTGCTCATTTTAGCTTCTTTTATTTATCAAATCAGTGATTCAGCTTTATTATTTTACTGGAATACTCAGTGGAATTCTAAAAATATCAAATAAACATATTTAAATGTCAAAAGGCCAATAAGTTTTTCGAAAAAAAAAATTCAAACCAACTCAAAATATTTAAGCATTTTTGGCCAATATTCCTTTGTGGTTATAAATAAAGGGTGTTTTCTTGTAATCCTGTTTTTGTGACATAAATAAAAAGTTAAAAAAAGTGCAATTATTTCTGATTTCCTGCTTTCCAAGTGAAACTTCCTGCAGAAGCCGAGATGCTGAGATTTTTTAGTCCGGTTTCTTCTTCTACAGAGAAAAGGCACTTCCTACGGAGTGGCTTGACTTTTCTTTTCTTTTTTAAAAAAACCTTGAGTCGATGAGTTTCACCAGCCTTGCCAATGCCTTAAAATAAAGTAAAAGGATATGATGAAAGTTTTAAGCCTTTAAAAAAAGAAAGAAAGAAAAACGGACCTGCTGCATTGTTGGTAAGTGTGAGTGAAAGTTATCTGAAGAGTGAAAGTTATCTAAAGAAGCCATCTGGATCCTTGTTGGAAACACAGCCAGAGTGCTGCAGGCTACACTACAGGCTCTTAGTCCTCCTCCTGCATGCTTTTATTTGGGGAAGTGAGGTTCTTCTTCAGGTGGACATTTTTAGGTCGCGCCAGGTGCTGTGATGGGGGAATTGAAGGAGGGAGACTTTTTCTTTTTTAGGGGGTAAAGTGAAGTGCATTACCCGCGGGCAGCCAATAGGTTGGCACCATCCCATCGCCCTCCATCGCCTCCACTCAGCTCCTCCAGCTGAGGCCTACTTTGCAGCATCCATAATGCATGGTGGCCGCCCCTCCGTGCACGGCGGCCTGTCAGGGCGCGTTCCCTTCGACAACTCAGCCCAACTCCACTTTTTCCCCTAAGAGGATGCGGACGGTTGCATAATTTAGATGCCGCCCGCTGTTTTCAGGGCTCATCTCTTATCAAAAATGTAACGGACCGAGTTTCTGTGGGGATTTTTCTTTTAATCTGAAGGGGGGGGGGGGGTGTTCCAGTTGAGACAATGGACACAGGCTTGGGCCAAAACTTTTTTTTTTCCTGAAACTTTTCTGACGTCAGCATCACATATGTCTGACCGGCCACATGAACATGACATGAAGACGATAACAAATGTATCACATCTTAAAGTAAAAACACAACAAAGGAGATTTGATTCGCTTTGTTGTCATTTTCTATTATTGAAGTGAAAATTTAACATGAAACATTCTCAAGATGTCTACGAAATGTCCACGTTTGACATTGTGTGCGTGTCTCAAAGATAATAACCGTTTAATAAATCAGAGTATTGTTTGGATGGAGGGGAAACAAAAGGCCCATTGAAGGCCGGGTGGCCAGCTGCAGTCGGCCGGCTCAAGGTGGCCGAGGTCGCCGCGAGAAGAGAGATATTTAATGGAGACGACGAACACCTGCGGGAAATATATCTGACTTTGACTGTAGTAAAGAAAAGACACGGGTCACGTTGGATCAGCTGACGAGCCCTTCATTAGTTCGACAATTGGGGAATACCATCTTACTGCCATTTTGAATAGATATAAATATATTAAATTATAACATATATAGCTCTATGCATGAGAAATTCAAGACACATTAATTAACTCCTGAATACGTTTCTTGTTTACTTAGTTTCATTTTTAATTTAAACCTTTTTTTTCATGAATAACTCCAAATAAACTCATTAAGGCAGCGTAAACAGGCTTTCACATTCTTTCCATTTCCTCCATCAGTGTTCAATGTTATAAATAGGCAACAATTATCAGAACACCAAAAACAACCAGGCTCCCTCGTGTGGCTCAAAAATGAACTGCATGAACGTTAATTAAAACACCATAGGACAAAATTCTGCTCATTTATTTGGCGACCCGAATAAAAATCTCCTTTGACCTCCACAACATTCAGATCATTAACATCGCATCGAACAAACCGCTATGCAAAGATACAGTCCCTCTGTGTGTGTTGTTATCAGAGCTTCTCCGTGTGCCTCACAGGCTAGCTTACGGCCGCCAATCTGCACTGCTCTCATATGGCGGTTACATTTGATGGCGTTGTCACGGAAACGTAGTGCCCAATCTCCAGTCAACCCCCACACCTAAACACAGATAGCTCTGTCATCACTGTTAGCCCTGTTAGCTGCTAGCCGCCGACTCGTCTGTTACGATGTAAGATTTCTTTTATTTTTAATGGAAAGTATGTTTCTGTGTGTCTTTCTCTTGAGCTGTAGTTCAACTAGTTTGGGCCAAAGTTGGAGTAATAGAGTTTATTATTTTAAGTTCATGAACATATTTAATAATAATAATAATAATAATACACTGTACTTTCCCACAAAGCCTGCTATTAAGCGCCAGCAGCGACAATAGCTTCGTACACCTCTCCATACAAGGTTGCGTCGGCGGCTCCGCTGGTAATTATTGTTTACTGCAACCGGGCTCCATTTATGGAGAACGTCCCGATCCGGTGGCGAGCAGCGAGTCTGTAATCTTTTTGAAGGATTTGCTGGCCACTCGTAAAATCACTGTCATGGATGAGAGGATTATTTAATAGCCGATTCCCAGAAAGGTCAGGATTTCACACAGCAGAGAGTGGCCTTGGCTTTTAAATGGGAGCTGGACGGTGAGCAACAGTCGCTAACAGTTGAGGATACCACGGTTTTCTTCTTTTGGGGGGGGGGGGGTTTAGCCTCCTGAAGTTTACAGTTCATGAATGGAAATTACAGCTTTGATTATATAAACATTGACAGGTATGTTATTATGGAAGCTGTGCAGTTCAGATTATTGCTCATAGAACTTTTGATCTAGTTAGTCTTTTATAACCACACACACACACACACACACACACACACACACACTCTTCTTTGCTACATGTTTCTGAAGGCTACATCTTCTTTCAGATTAATAATGTATAAAACATAATAAAAAATAAAAACTTTAATCTTCTCATTAGTTAGATAAGCTTATACTGTAACAACATGTGCAGCATTGCAGAATCAGTATCTTTACTTTTATATTTAGGCCCTTGCTGTACTTATTTATATGCTAGACAACATAGAAAATGACCTTTGTTTCACACCACTAAATTCATTTGATCCATTTTGTTATGAAAGCAAATTATAAAATTATAAAATGTTTTTTAAACCCATAAAGGCTTTTTGTAACAGTAAAGAAGTTGTTTTTTTCCCCGCCCAGAAACAACAAGAACTTCTAGAAGGAGTGTCATGATAACATGTAATAATGTGCGTAGTGACAGGACAGATGAAGGCGATAAAAAAAAGAAACAGCCGGTGGAAGATAAAAATAGATACAGCAGCCCCAGAATAGTATCGATATACAAGTACACATTAAATACGCACATGAAGCGATACGTGGCTACAACTCGGTGAGGAGGTCGAGGTCGAGGTCAAGGTCTTCCACATGCCAACGAGTCTCATATCGTGTTTAGCCTCGTATGCTAAAGGGTGTTTTTCGTTCCTCTGGGACCGAGGCAGAGATGTGAAGATGATCCCCCCCCCCGGATGGATCCAGTCTGCTTCAGGCCCTCACACTCCTCCTCACTTCCCCCTTTGTTTCCTCCTCTATCTCCTCCTCCGAGCGCGAGCAGGATCACATACCGCCCGCCTCTTGTTTGGATAAGTTAATGCTGAGATGTCAGCCTGGAGATCTGATGTACACCACCTGCCTTGGCCTCCAGCTGACCTCGTACTCCAGCTCCCACTGCAGAGACATTCCAGTGCTTTTCCGGGGGGGGGGGGGGGGGTATGTTTACGCTGCAGCAGATTGCCCTGCTCTCCCTTTGCTGCTCCATCACGGTGGGCAGCGGTGGGCCTCTACATCTTTCCCAGTCATTCCCCAGTCATCCCAGTGAGCTCGTCTTCAAGAGCGCCAATACAAAGTAAAAAGATTCACAATGAATCTGTTTACTGGAGACCTCTTTTAGGCTCTTCATGCCAGGATCCTCCCCCCCCCCACCCACTCAGGAGCTCATGTGAACGCCATGACCTCACTGCGCCGGCCCTTTAAATGAATTAACGCTGATGATTTACGGGCGTTAAATCCATGTAAATGCTGGGCCTCACACCAAACAACTTTTCACGCGATTTCCTCCGACACACTCAAATTCCAAAACGTCATAACGAAATGATGAGAGATTCAGGTTTTGGCACGCTCCCGTGAAACTCAATCTGAGAACTCTTCTCGTCTTGATGTTTCAATTTAACCAAACGTTTTTGGGTTTTTTTGTGACCCTGCACGTCTCCAGTTCTTTTCCCTTTTTTCACTAAATCTTATTGTCTGTAACTACGGGTATAATTAAATGTGAGTCAAATATCGCGATCGTTAATGGGGCAACATCTTGTACATAGACTGCTAATAGAATCTAGACATGGCCAAGTGCTTTTTTTAAAAAATATTTTTAGATTTTAATGTAACTTAGTTGTTATTAAAAAATAGCCTACGTCATGCTGACGTCACGTTGTTAGCTGGAAGAAAACAAATGAAAGACTACAAATCGCCTGTAATAGTGGGCTAAAAAAAACGGATGTCATCTTGCTGTCAGGTGCCAGAATCGTGGAATGCAAACATTTGGGATGATAACCTGTAATTCTCAGTTTTGGCAAACTACAGTATCAGAGAAACATCACAAATATGGATTGAAAATGTTGCTAATGGTTAGCACTCAAAGCATGGTGGAAATAGCAAACAAACAGGTTAATCGCTTGATGCCTAGCTAGCTTGCTTATTCCACCATGCTTAAATGCTATTTTAAGCGTTCCCGCTACCTCACTAATTGCCACTAATAGACTATTTCACCGGGAGCAAGGCCGACTCACTAGCTAGCTCTGGAGATGAACTAGTTACCTAGCTAACTAGCCAGCTCTGGAGATGGACAAGCTACCTAGCTAACTGCCTAACTCTTAAGCTAGCTAGCTAACTAGCCAGCTCTGGAGCAGGACAAGCTAGCTAGCTAACTAGCCAGCTCAGGAGCAGGACAAGCTAAAAAATACCTTTGGTTTCTGACATGAGCTAAAAAGTAGTGTTATTTTGGCAGCTAGCTATCTCGTCTATATACTTTTGTGAATCTAACTATGTGCAGTTTGCTCGTTACTGTGCAAATTTATTCATTCTTCAAAAACTACAACTAATCACAAAATCCAAATGCAGATGAAATTCAGTATCACTTGTAAAAAACAAATGGGATTATCATTGTTATAATCACTTTGTTGAAAGGCCGTGCCAATAAAAAATAAAAAAATAGAAGAGTGAGAAGAATGTGAAAAATGTGGAGAAAAAAGAATTCAGGAAGGAGTGACTTCATGCAGTGCGGAAGCAACCATTGAGACACCAAGGCCGATGTCCGAAGCATTGTTTCTGGGGATGTGAGACATTCTCCTCACAGTAATTATTATTTTCCTGGTAAAATACAACATCATCATTGCGACACAGGACATAAAGGTGTATCAAGACATTTTTTTTATATATATTTCAGGGAAAGGCTTTATGTTGCGACTTGCCCCATTAAATGACTACATAGTTCCATACTACCATACTATTTAGTAAGGCCCAATACATAGTATGTCAAAATAAAGCATGCTTTAAACAGGATGTCCTACAGCTTCCGGTCCCTTTTTTTCTCTTGGAGTATGTGAGCCGGCATGCTTTTCTGACCCACAATCCTCGGTGCAACGGATGTATGAGCAACGGGGTCAAAGTTCAAGGTGCATTGTTGTGACAAATAAGTAAGTCTTAATTGAATGCATATTGCAGCGCCACAATACACACTTTGTTGGGGCAGCTGCAGCACGAACTGAAAGTAGAAAGAAAAATAACGTGATTTAAAACCACTTAAGGGATCTAAATACAATTAGAGTATGTATATAAAAGACAGCAGACATGGTATTAAATACAGTAATATTGTCATGTCTTTTGCATCAAGTCTGCATGTCAGCGAGCCTGCCAGCTGTAGCGTTTAAGTATTTACTGTTCACCGATTGGGTCACCTGCAGCTACTGGCCTTAAATCCAAATACAGTTTGGGTTTTCATCATCCATGGTGCTCGTAGCTGTGCACTATTTGGAGATAAAATACCACTTTCCTGACACAGAACAGAAGAAATACAATCAGTGGACACTATCGCCATCAAGTGGTAAGAAGAAGAAATTACACCTTAAAAAGGGATCCAGCAGAAAGGACTGACGTGATGCAGACTGGGCCTTTAAACACGAGACCTGTTCTCCAACAGCCAGAACCAACTGCTCTCAGCATATTATGGTTTCTTTTTTTCTGTGAAAGGCCTAATGTTGTGATTTAGACCTGTATTAAATGTTTAATCTACTGTATTATTATTATTATTTTTAACTAGATCAAAAAACCAGTCTTACTGCAGAGGGTTAATGCAGGAGATGTTGCTGCTTGAAGGATGTTTCATCATGTCATTTACAATAAATGCAATTCTTGAACTTGCTTTGTAAAATTCACATTTGTGAAATAATAGATTCTAATA
Source organism: Chelidonichthys spinosus (assembly GCA_029853015.1). NCBI lineage: Eukaryota > Metazoa > Chordata > Actinopteri > Perciformes > Triglidae > Chelidonichthys > Chelidonichthys spinosus. The sequence goes on along the minus strand of CM056821.1, from coordinate 32,278,921 downwards.
AAACCTGGAGGCTGAATGAGATTTATCAGAAAACTTATCCCTTTAATTGGAGCTTTTAATATATTTTTTTTATAAATACCAGTAAACTAACATAGCTCGTTGACTCTTCTCCTTGCTTTAAAGGCGCATCCACAAGAATTGTTTTTATCGCCACCGTGTGGTGAAAAAGAAACGTTTATATATATATAAATTCATAGCAGGTAAACACTATGTTTTATATTAAAATTAATAGCTTTTTGATGGCATGCAAGACCAACTGAGGCTGAAACATGTGTGCACTTTTAAGTCATTAGACTTGTAGGATTACTAAATAATACGCTTGGAGGGTCTATTTAATGTGTGCTAAATCTGTTGTTAAAAAGTTCATTAAAAAAAAGACGACAACAACATCCTCGGTTTACAAACTTTTAAATGTAAAAGACAAAACAATACAGGATTCAGTGAGGAGTGAAAATATAATGATTTTGCTCATTTGTCCTTCTCCTTCTGCTCCTTCTCCTTCTTGTCCTTCTCGGCCTTGGCCTCCTCGGCCTCGTGCTTCTTGATGAGTTCCTCCACCTCTTTCTGTTTCAGCACCTTGATTTTGGTTTTCCCGTTTTCCCGCGTCAGGGTGGCGATCTCCACTGAAAAATCAATGTCATTGTGTTTTAGGCTGCATCGGAGCGACTTCATGTACTGGTGACGATATCAGAAGAACTCTACTCTGATTTAGGAGTTCTGAATCTCACCTTTCTCCGCCGAGAGTTTGCTGACATCCATGGTCTTGTTGAGGACTTTGACAGCCAGAGCCAGAGCAGAGGACAGACTCATCTCACCCTCTTTGAAGTCCTGCTTCAACATGGACACGGCAGCCTGAGGACAAGAAGTCAACAGTCAAACATCACCATCATATGTGGATCCCTGCATTGCTTCAACCTCGAAATTGTCACTGAAAACTACAATTTTATATGATCGCTGACGTTTAAAATATACATTTATTAACCCAACAGTACTGGCTAAAGTGTTGCACCGTCTACAACCAGATCAAAAACCGACAGTCAGACAAGCTATGAGGTAAATCTCAGGAAATTAAGAACATGCATGCTGTACACACTCAGGACTACGACTAGCAAATTATTAATATAAGAATTTTCCTCATTCGCCATAACATTTTCATATCATCCCATACCTCGCCAGGAGATTGTTCATCTCAAAGGGAATAATCCTGTTAAAGGTGAAACTTACAGCGCTGTTGTTGCCAATGCAGGTTGCCTTCCAGCCTCCATAGTTGCCACTGGGGTCACTCTGGTACAACTGGAAGCCGTAGTGTTTGTCCCAGCCCATGTAGAGCAGAGAGACACCGAACGGCCTTTTACCTGCGGAGACAAACCACACGGCTGTTACAGAACGCCAAAATCCACTAGACGGGAATTATTGTAGCTTGTGTTCTGGGCAGATATGCAAATATTCACAATATGTTGACCCCAATGATGTATAATTCACCTGAATGGATATAAGCAATAAACTAGATACAGTGACGACTGTGCAACTTGCCTCCGAACTGTGTGTACGCTTGTTTGATGTCACACAGGGCTGTCACCAACTGCTCGCAGGGGATTGGCTCCTGGTACTGCAATAAATACCTGAAGACAAAGGAAACGGATCAGCGGTCGCCACCGTTGGGCACGCTGCTTTGAAGAAGAAGCTTTGAAGAGCCGAGTCGAAATCACTGAAGTGAAACGCAGCAAGCTAAGCCACAGAAACATGTCAAAATATAGAAAAACAAACATATGTAGGCCTAATATGAGATAAGGACAATCTACGCCCTCACCGTCCACAACCTTTCCATGAAGTAAACACAAGCTGACGTTTCTACATTTCCTGTCCAAAATATTATTTTATATTTATTTTTATATTAATATTTATATTTAATATGCTACACATCCACAAAGTTAAAGAGTTTTTTTTGTTAATGGCTGGCAGGTTTTCCACTGAAACTCACCTCTGTGCGATCAGCCGTAGCTCATTTGTCAGCACATTAGCATCGGATGTGATCCCTGCAACGCTGCAGGCCAAGTCTCTGTAAAGAAGACCACAGCACGACGTTAACCGTGTGACTAAAGGTTTTTAGGGTAAGAATGAGCCGACCCTTGGTGGTCAAAGAGCCCTTCACTCACTCGTTGAGCTTGTAGATCTTCTCAGAGAAGAAAACCTCATCGAGCAGTTTGTGGATGTTGCGCCTCTCTGCTGCTAACAGCACTCCGTCGTTTGCCAGAATCCCCAGACATGTTCCAGCGTGGCCGATGGCTTCCATCGCATACTCCACCTGATAGAGGCGTCCTGTAAAACACAGACACAAGATCGTCAGGCTCGAAACAAGTGGAAACATTAGACCCTTCGACGCTGCCTTTTCATTACAGACTCATCCCTCCTTTCCCCCTCAACAAGGTTGGTGTAAAAGGTCCAGATACAGAACGAGGGTGTCTGAGGTTCCTCATCTGAGCAGCGAGGAAGGAGGTTGTTTCAGAGGAGAAACGACCTCAGAACAAATGGTGCAAATACTGCTTATTAAGGGGTATTCTCCCCGTGATTATGGTGGGATCTCGGTGTAAAAATGCCTACTGTGTATCTAAAAACACACTGGCCAATGGAAGAAGTTAAGTTGCTGGACAAAATCATTTTTAGTCTTTTTCAGAGATTTCAGCTGGCCTGAATCTGTGAATGACGTTTTCTCAACCGTCACCGTCATTTGAAAAAGTGGGTGGTATATTATGACTCCCCCATAAATTATTGAAGATACATTTGCATATTTATGCTCATGTTCATGGTCTCTGAAAGACAAGGAATTATAATTAGAACTACTAGAATGTCCCTTCAATACATTTCTCATATTTTCTTAGAACTTCTTCTTGATTTATTTAATTTTGATTCATCAAGGACATGATTGAATTCCCTTTCATTCTAAAACAATAAAGTTGCCAAATATTTAACCATTCCAAACAAATGCCACACTTACAGGTACAATAATATCATGCACAAGACATAAAAAGGTTCAACATAAAGTGATGAGTCTGTAACAATGTCAAAAAAGTTAAAAAGTAGTCAACAAGAAACCAGACTTACCTTCAGGAGAAAATATGGTCGTTCGGGAATCATATCTGCGAGACTAAACGGGAGGAAAACAGATATTAGCTGAAAGAAACGAGCAGTTTTATATTATGAAGAAGCAGAAAACTGCTACTCACCATCTTCCCCCGTCACAGACACTGTCAGAAAAATAAAACACAAGTTAGAAGATGATGGAGAAGCAGAAATCAAACATGGCGAACCAAAGGCTTTCGCTTTCAGCTGGTTTCGCTAATAAACACCTCCTCCCCCGTAATTTAGCAAGTATAACCTGCTAATAAACTTTCTGATGATTAATCTGCGCACACGTTAAATCAAGACAACATTATACACTTTTAACTCGTGCCTCAGTGCGTGACAGCTAGGCTAGCAGCTAGCTAACCGCAGCTAACAACAGAATGAATCTGCAATATCTGCGCATGCTAGTTCTTAGCATGCTAGCATAGCTAGCTCGTTCGTAACGAAGGAAGCCCTCTTGGCTGGGCGCAATTAAACTGTACTCACACTCTGAAGTAAGTGATGAAATAAGACGACACTTTAGTGAATAATACTAATATAGTATCTTCAGTGAAAGGGTCCAATAAGCGTCGTTTCCACGGACGGAGAGATCCTCCACTACTTTCAGTTTGCCGTAATAACCGGCCCCCTGCCTCTGATTGGCTCTTCTTCTTCTTCGTTTCTTTTTTGCGGTTGGCAACAAACCAGGTGATTTAACGCCACCAGCTGGCTTGGAGTGTGTATCAAACTGTCCCCTGAAATTAATGAATTAGTTACATTTAAACCAATAACAAATAAAATAACTTTAGTCATTCTAAGAAACTGAAACAAGCAATGTAATATAATAAAATGTATGTACAACAAGAAAAGATGCATTTCGCCAGGTTATAGCAAATTGCTATTTCCCCACCTGTAGTCCCTACAGGGGAGGTTGATGGAATAATGGCCTAAAAATTAGTTTAGAAAGGAAAAGATGAATAAAAGAAAAAACAAAGCAACAAAATAAATAAATCGATAAATCAAACAATAGATAAATAGGAGGAGGGAAGCAGAGACAACAGGACATGTTATCTGTCAGATGTTTCCCCCCTTAAAATTTAGAGCTAGGTTGCCTCGTACTCGTTGCCTTCGATAGTTTTTTTTATTTGAATGTTCCTGTCAATCTGACACACTTTGGAGTTGTATCTTCTGTTGGACTGATCCAATCCAGTAGGTGGCAGTAACGCGCCTTGGTTCGTCAGTCGCCAAATAAACCCCGTAGAAGAAGAAGAAGGAGCTGCCGCCCTGTCATTGGTCGTTTCCGCAACATGCCGTTTGAATGGGAAACAGGAAGTTAGCCGACTAGCTAGAAGACGGCTAACTATTACGTCGTTACAACATATGTATAAGCAACAGAATGACGATCAGCCTGACGCGACTTTCTGAAGTCTGACCCACATTTTACGGACATGACCTTGGAATAAACATCCGTCTGAAAAGGGTACGTGCTCGCCAATTATATAGCATAATGCTAACAACACTATATAACTCGGGGATAGCTCCGTGTTAGCTAGCACACGCTTTCACCACCCATCAGGCGACGACAGTCACGCTTTATTAAAATCACTCTCGTCATTATTCGACTCTCTTTGTCGGGTTTCTCGTGTTTTTTTTGCGAACACGCGGCTGCTCTCGTAGCTGTTACGTTAGCTTCACGTTAGCTCGGGAACACGGTGTCCTCTGCCCGGTGTTGCCTCTGGGGTCAAGTACTAAACCTGCTGTGGCTGCGATGTTTAGCCTCTGGGGAGACCAACCACAGGTGTAACAGCACGTCATAACACCGACACGGCTCAACGTTGTTGCCGAAAACGGACATCGTAGCTTTAGCTTGTTGTCTTGCAACGTGACCTTTGAACCCTAGCTCTACAAAGGTAACTGGAGATCAATATTGTTGCTCAAGGAGAAGACAATGTCAGGCCGCGCTGCAGGATCGGTTGAAAAACATATTGTACATTTTTGAATAAAATGGCCGACCAAAGTAGAAATTGTACATATTTATTTATTTATTTTTTAGCAGTATTTAGGTCAGTTGATATGAAGAGGATACTCTTCCTGGTGTAGATGAGGCTGAAAAATCACAAAGTGCTTCACAGTTAAAGAAGTGCAGGTGGGACCAAGAGCTGCATTAATATTATAATAAAACAAAGCAAAACATGCTAAAGTATGACATATATTCACACACAAAACATGAAATAAAAACGGATTAAAAGAAGAGTCAGAGGTCTACCTAAAAGCCAGTTTGAATAACTGGTCTTAAGGTGCTTTTTGAGACTTAAATAAATATTTGACTGAGTGTACGTCTGTTGTTTTTCCCGTCGGGCAGGAATCAGTCTGATGAGGCTCCACTCTCAGTTGTCAGGATGCAGCAGAAAAGGAACATCCAGATCATCGAGTGGGAGGACCTCGACAAAAGGAAGTTCTACTCCTTCGGGGTGTTCATGACGATGACCATCCGGGCCACCGTCTACCCGGCCACGCTCATCCGCACCCGGCTGCAGGTGCAGCGGGGCAAATCGCTCTACGGCGGCACCTTCGACGCCTTCTTCAAAATCCTGCGGGCGGAGGGCGTCCGCGGCCTCTACCGCGGCTTCATGGTCAACACCTTCACGCTCATCTCGGGCCAGGCCTACATCACCACCTACGAGCTGGTGAGGAAGTACGTCTCCCAGTATTCTGAGGACAACACGGTGAAGTCTCTGGTAGCGGGCGGCTCGGCCTCCCTGGTGGCTCAGAGCATCACCGTTCCGATAGACGTGGTCTCCCAGCAGCTGATGATGCAGGGCCAAGGGGCCCTCACCCGCTTTCAACTGGATTCCAGCACCGAGGCGGGAAAGTCCAAAAAGGTTTTCGGTCAAACCAGGAACATTATGTCTCAGATCTTTGCTGCGGATGGTTTCCGTGGCTTCTACAGAGGATACGTGGCTTCTCTACTCACTTATATTCCTAACAGCGCTGTCTGGTGGCCTTTCTATCACTTTTATGCGGGTAAGTAATCTTAAAAAGCACAAGAAAGCACCCGTCGTTGCAGTGTGATTAATTATCTGTATGTGTCTTTTTCCACAGAGCAACTCTCCAACATGGCTCCGAGTGACTGCCCTCATCTGCTCTTACAAGCCATGGCTGGACCTCTAGCCGCTGCCACGGCCTCCACCGTCACAAACCCCATGGACGTGGTCAGAGCCAGAGTGCAGGTAAGCCTCATTTCCTCTGCATCCACCGGGCACAGCGTGGGGCCGCAGCGTGGGGCCGCAGCGTGGGGCCGCAGCGTGGGATCACCGACTCACAGCAAAGACAGGAAATCCAGATAATATTAACGTTTCTGGAGCTCAAAGCACACAGTCCACCATGTCTTTCAATAACTGTTAATAATTAGCCGGCGTTCTTCACAAGTGTGCATAATAAGTGACCATATCACACTTCTGATGTGACATATGAGTGAGGATTTTCCTGTCCAGTGAAAGAAAGCAAGCGTTGTGCTGTGGTGACGGTTTCTGCATCAGAAAAACGGTCAACAAGAGTCGACTGGCAACATTAACAAGTATTGAGTGGAGTAGAAATACCTTAGAGAAAGCCAGACTATGACCCCCAAGGGTTAACATTAACAGGTTTCTGCCTCATTAATTAACCGACAATATTCAGCTTCCAACGTAGGACCTACTTTTGCAGTAGTTTGAGTTGATGATGAGGATATAAACCCTTTTTTTCTTTCTTCAAAATGCGACTAAAACACGTATTTCAGGCCTACATCTGTAAAACCACTGTGGCTGGAAAGGAGATATTTTGCATGTTGTGATAACTTTCCACACAAAGTGAACATTTTACATAAACAAACAATAAAAAGACCAGCATACTTCCATGTACTACGTTGTGATACTGGTTGGGGTTCTGAGTAACAACCGTACCTCGGTGTCGTTCAGGTGGAAGGGCGGTCCTCGGTGCTGGAGACCTTCAGGCAGCTGATCAAAGAGGAGGGCTGCTGGGGAATGACCAAAGGACTGTCGGCACGCATCATCTCGTCCACGCCCACCGCCATCGTCATGGTGGTCGGCTACGAGACCCTGAAGAAAATGAGTTTGCGGCCGGAGCTGGTGGACTCCAGACACTGGTAGAAGAACAGACGATGTGAGGACCACGTGCCATTCAGCCCCAAATAAGACTTGTTAAAAACACTGGATGACAGAAAAGGTTCATTTAAATAATGGACCTGCATTTATTTAACTCAGTCTATTTACACATTCACACAGCGATGGAAGAGGAGGGTTTGGGGTTCGGTATCTTGCCCCTGCGGACTGGAGGATTGAAAAACAACCTGAGGGAACCAAACATTCATTACATAAGACTTTGAACTTTCATGCACACATATTAGTCGTAGATAAACACCTGTGTATCGCTGCTCAACGAGACTGAAAGACAAGATGTGAAAACACTGGTTTAAAGCATCTTTGCAGTCAGAAGATCTGGTTCTGGTCTGGGTTCGGAGGGAGGTTGGAGAACTTAGGAGCAGTAATGAAATATGTCCCAGCAGGTATTTGTTTCCTCGCTCTCGCTAAACTGGCTTCCATGTCGCTTTCTTTACTTTTGGCCTTTTTTATTTATCTTTTAAATCGCTGCCTTCGTCGTGTGATCAACATGAACAACCTGCTCTTCTGTTTTCATGCTGAATGTGTGAGAAGAACACGTGGCTTTAGACTCCGAGTATCATGTTAGTCTCTGTTAATCCACCCTGCGCTAAGCCCCGCCCCTCGGGGGCAGACTGGCCAATCACATCGGCCAGCTCCAGCACCGAGGGGGTCCGACGACTGTCCAGCTCTGCTTCGTAGACCCTCATGCAGTCGGTTTGGTGACGTTCCACTTTCAGATACACTCGACGTGTACTTTTGCTTTTTAAATCATCGTATAAAAAACAATAAAGACCTCACCGGCTTCCAGGAACCGCGTCGTCATCTTTACCTTTTTAAGCCGTCTTCACTGCTGAACCAGTCTGACATCGTGGATAAATCCTTGACTTTAATGTCATCGGTGTGGGCTGGAAGCTCTGATAGATATCTCATCACATTCCACGTCAAACAGCATCTCTATACATACGAGTGATGCTGATGGCAAAATAAGCAGCTTCACAATCACGATGTTGAACCGGGAATTTATCTGAGAATAATTAAAAGTATTTCAGAATATTAGATTTCCCCACACTCTGGTAAACATTTTAGTGCAATAATGTCATTTTTTTTCCTTCTCGGCACAAAACGTGATTGTATATTTCTTGTAAATTGTGTAAATAATGCGTCTTATTGGATTTAATTGTACGTAATTTATTGTCTTCATGTTTTTGGGGGAGATTGTCACCATAAATATTCCAAATTATTTAAATTTGTTCCTTGTTTGAGATGAATAACTTTGTGTGATGTGGATTATTCAGTTTGTTGCTTTTGTTTAACTTTGCTTTTTAGGAAACGCTAAAAATAAAACTGAATTAATACTTTAAAAAGCGACAGAATGTTTTACAGTGAATTTTAAGTTGTTTTTTTTTTATCCCAGTTAGACTGAAGTTCATCATGTTTAACATGCTTTTCCTTTGGATTAAAGGATTAGAAATAAGGACACAAAGCTCTGGGAGGAGGAGTGAGTGCGTTTCCATGACGTTCTCATAACTGTCCATACGTCTCCCTGACGATGACCCCGACACCAAAGGTCACGTATCTCATTACCTTCGTTAGGCAATGAGATGAAGGATTTTAAATCCTGGTGAGCTTCCTGTTTTATTTTTACAAAGCAGCCCGGCAACATTTGGTGGGATTCTGTAGGAAATCAAAAGAAATAAAAGATTTAACGTGCAGTTTGAGGATCTGGTGTTTGTTATGATTTTAGTGTTTTGTGAGAAATCTGACATTTATTGAACTGCAATAAACTGCAAACACGGTGGGGAATAAAACAGGTAAAATAACGTGCAGCAGGATTTAAAGTCAGGTTAGACTTTTCAAAGGTCATAAAACTAGAAGTAACTGACATAATGTTTAAAGTCTCATTTCTTGGACAAACAAGGCGATAGATGGCAGCAGAACTGCTCCCACATTAAACCTCCTTCATGCTCGACACGGAACTCAAAAAGCTCCCTTTCCCCTCGGAAACAAAGTCCAACAGACGGAGCGATGAATGAAAGGTAACGCGAGGCCCGGGGAGGCGATGGTGGGATGACGGAGTGAACACATGAATAACAGGCGGCGTCTGGAGGCAGTTTGTCAAAGAGATGGACGAGCCGCTGTCAGAGAGGAAACAAATCTGACTTGGCCGCTGAGAGGACGGGCCTCCCATTCTCATGGGATGTTCATGGTGTGTGTGTGTGTGTGTGTGTGTGTGTGATAAATGAGAATTGTATTGAAAAGATGGTGTTGTGTAATCTTGACAAGACTTTGAGATTTGGACAAAGAAGTATTTGTTAAAATAAAATAAAAAACATTTAAAAAGCAGTTTTCAAATCTTCAATTTTAGTGAAATAAAGTGCAGATAAAAAACATAATTCTGTGCACACTAATAATAAGCATGGTGGAACTAACAGGCCAGCTTACTAGCAGTGTGCCAGCTAGTTAATTCCACCGTACTTTAGTGCTACGCCGGCTGGTGCCCGGCCTAACGATCCCTCTACTTCCAGTGTTGCTGCTGTTTTCAGCCTAATCACCTATTAAAACTCACCCTGACTAATTAACAGTATGGACCGTTTTTATTCTAACTATGAAAAACAACGTCTCCAAACCTGGGAACTAAAACCAACCTCGTCATCGCCCGTAACCAGATCCTGTTTGTTTATTCTTTCTGTCCTTCTTTGGGTCGTAAACTGCATATAAAAAAGGAAGAAGAAGAAGAAAGGAACGCCGACACTCATACTCTAATAAATATTTGTCTAAATGCACCATTAAGTTCCACTGAAGCTCAGATGAGACGATGAGGTCACACATGAAGTCATCACTTCAGCATTAAAAGTGCGTAATGAGAACAAACCATTAGCGACGTGTGTAACTAATGAGTGGGAGGATGAGGTGGAGGGGGTTTGGTCTGCTGTGTGGGATCATTGCACACAGGGAGGGAGGGGGAGGAGGGGGGAGGAGGTGGGAGGAGGGAGGCCAAAGAAAAGGCAGCGGAGGAGACAGACGGGAGAGCGGAGGCTGAAAGGCTGAAACACATTCAGGAGGAAAAATGCCTAATTTCGCCGGCACCTGGAAAATGAAAAGCAGTGAGAATTTCGAAGACCTGCTCAAAACCCTGGGTGAGGATCATTAACTCCTTTTATATTAAAATTATAAAAACATTTTAGTGAGTTTTTAATTATTTTATTATCTAGTGAACATGACAGAGGTTTATTACCTGCACTAAACATGGAATAAAGACTTTATGAGACTAGATGCATGCTGATAAGTGAATGGTTGTTTCTAAAAAAAAAAAAAAAAAAAAAGGGATGTTTCCATCAATCTGATGTCTCATTTTAGCTGCAAAATAGCTAAAAAAGCTACGGTCTGAAATGTGTAATCGCTTCTCACGTGGAGGTTCAATTAAAACACCAGCAGCTGCTTGATTAGAGAAGCTGGTTTTAATTCCTGGACGAGACGACAAACTTCTCCGGCTGCAGCTCATCCAATGGTTTCAGGGTTTTTCCTGCTCATTCTGAGGATCTATCACGATGTACAGGAGAGCGAAACAAAAAGGCATTCCTCCCCCTCATCACCTTGTCAATGCACCCTCCATACCCCCAACATCTGCTGATAATCTCAGCTGCAGCTGGTGGAGGATCCCCCTGGTTTTTATACGAAAACCAACCGCTTCGTACTGGAAAAAACCTTCTCCCGTCTCGTTTTCACTGTCCGAGATAAATCTACTTTTATGTATTCCTCTGGTGAAAAAGCAAAAACAGGAACTTTTATGTTTTGGCGCCAGAGGCGGACAGAAAAGAATGGCCTCATTTTATATATAGCGCTTTTCTCCAAAGCGCTTTACAGCAATGACTGACATTCACCCATTCACTCACACATTCACACACCGACGGCGGAGTCAACCACGCAGGGCGACAGCCAGCTCGTCAGGAGCAATTGGGGTAAGGTGTCTTGCTCAGGGACACCAGGCACTCAGCTAGGAGGAGCCGGGGATCGAACCGGCAATCTTGCGGTTACCAGCCAACCCGCTCTACCTCCTGAGCTAAACCTGAGGTAAAGAAAACGTGAGGCGAAACCCGCGATGTCGAGAGGATGAAATATGGGGAAAGTAGGTTGGATTAATAAGCCCTACTTAAAGGAACAGTACGTAGGCGAACATAACGTTTTTTAGCGTGTAATCCATTTTCACATTCTCCTAAACGCGCTTGTTGAACAGGAAAAAGTTTCAGTTGGTTGCAATGTTGCAGCTTCGCCGCTAGATGGCTCCAAATATCACACCTTTGGTAATCGCGCTCATTTCCAGGTGTGAATCCGATGCTGAGGAAGGTCGCGGCGGCGGCGGCGGCCAAGCCCCACGTGGAGATACGACAGAACGGCGAGGACTTCTACATCAAGACCTCGACCACGGTCCGGACCACCGAGATCAACTTCCTGGTCGGGGAGGAGTTTAACGAAGAGACGGTGGATGGGAGGAAGTGTAAGGTAATCGAATCAAACGGAAAAGAAACGTTCGTGAATGAGTAGGAATTAAAGGAATTAAAGGAATTTAAGGAGTGATGTAACTTTGTAGCTTCTTGAGAAAACGTGTTCAAAGGCTAGCTGCGTCGACATGCGTCACCATAGAGACGGAGTGCAACGCATCGTACGATCAAACAATCGAACAATTGCCTAGCTCGCTTATAAAACAACGGATTTAAGCACTTCAAATGATTATTTTAGCGTACGATGTATATCGGGGTACATTCGAAAACCAACAAAAGAAGATGAAGTGTTTTCCCCTCCGATGTGGGCGGGACTTAAATGCGCTCCGTCTTTAAGAAAAAAGGGGGCTAAAAATTTGCATCCCAAAACAAAAATCCTACATTTCCCAATATGTTAATAATGTTTTCTTTCCTGTAGAGTTTTCCCGTTTGGGAAGCAGAAAACAAGATTTACTGCAAACAGACTCTGCTGAGCGGGAACGGCCCCAAGACCTTCTGGACCCGAGAACTCAACGGGGACGAACTTATACTGGTGAGCAAAGCTTACAATAATAATAACCTAATCATAATCAAGTGTCAGATCTGGGAGAGAAAGAGCTGTTTTTCATTGTTCTTGCAGCCAATAAGAAAACAAAGGCTTGGTTAAAGGGGAAGTCCTAAAGTTCTCTACTAAAGGAAGGGGAGGCTTCATTAAAGGGGAAGTCCTAAAGTTCTCTACTAAAGGAAGGGGAGGCTTCATTAAAGGGAAGTCCTAAAGTTCTCTACTAAAGGAAGGAGAGGCTTCATTAAAGGGGAAGTCCTAAAGTTCTCTACTAAAGGAAGGGGAAGGTTGTTAGTTCTCTCACATCTGTGTGGTAAAGAAAGCTTTGTTAGCTTAGCTTAGCATAAACACTGCAAACGGGGGGGAACAGCTAGCCTGGCTCCGTACAAAGCTAACAGAAATACACCTACTATGGTAGTGGACTATGGTAGTGGACTATGATTGTGGACTATGATTGTGGACTATGATTGTGGACTATGGTAGTGGACTATGGTAGTGGACTATGATTGTGGACTATGATTGTGGACTATGATTGTGGACTATGGTAGTGGACTATGGTAGTGGACTATGATTGTGGACTATGATTGTGGACTATGATTGTGGACTATGATAGTAGACTATGATTGTGGACTATGATAGTAGACTATGATTGTGGACTATGATAGTGGACTATGATAGTGGACTATGATAGTGGACTATGATAGTGGACTATAAGTGACTAGTGTGGACTATGATAGTGGACTATGATAGTGGACTATGATAGTGGACTATGTATAGACTATGATGTGGACTATGATAGTGGACTATGATAGTGGACTATGATAGTGGACTATGATTGTGGACTATGATAGTGGACTAGATGGACTATATAGTGGACTATGTAGTGGACTATGATTGTGGACTATGATAGTGGACTATGATAGTAGACTATGATTGTGGACTATGATAGTAGACTATGATAGTGGACTATGATAGTGGACTATGATAGTGGACTATGATAGTGGACTATGATTGTGGACTATAATAGACTATGATAGTGGACTATGATAGTAGACTATGATAGTGGACTATGATAGTGGACTATGATTGTGGACTATGATAGTGGACTATGATTGTGGACTATGATAGTGGACTATGATAGTGGACTATGATTGTGGACTATAATAGACTATGATAGTGGACTATGATAGTAGACTATGATTGTGGACTATGATAGTAGACTATGATAGTGGACTATGATAGTGGACTATGATAGTGGACTATGATAGTGGACTATGATAGTGGACTATGATAGACTATGATAGCGGACTATGATAGTGGGCTATGATAGTGGGCTATGATAGTGGACTATGATAGTGGGCTATGATAGTGGACTATGATAGTGGGCTATGATAGTGGGCTATGATAGTGGACTATGATAGTGGGCTATGATAGTGGGCTATGATAGTGGACTATGATAGTGGGCTATGATAGTGGACTATGGTAGTGGACTATGATAGTGGACTATGATAGTGGACTATGATAGTGGACTATGATTGTGGACTATGATAGTGGACTATGATAGTGGACTATGATTGTGGACTATGATTGTGGACTATGATAGTGGACTATGATTGTGGACTATGATTGTGGACTATGATAGTGGACTATGATAGTGGACTATGATAGTGGACTATGATTGTGGACTATGATAGTGGACTATGATAGTGGACTATGATTGTGGACTATGATAGTGGACTATGATTGTGGACTATGATAGTGGACTATGATTGTGGACTATGATTGTGGACTATGATAGTGGACTATGATAGTGGACTATGATTGTGGACTATGATAGTGGACTATGATTGTGGACTATGATAGTGGACTATGATAGTGGGCTATGATAGTGGACTATGGTAGTGGACTATGGTAGTGGACTATGATAGTGGGCTATGATAGTGGACTATGGTAGTGGACTATGGTAGTGGACTATGATAGTGGACTATGATAGTGGACTATGATTGTGGACTATGATAGTGGACTATGATTGTGGACTGTTAGGTTCTGGATTGTTGAGACTAAACGAGACGTTTTAAAGATGTAATCTTTTACCAATCAAGCAAAACGATGGGTGGATTCATCGTTAACTAAATTAATTGATAGTTTTTACACGAATCCGAAGTGAAAAATACCCGCTCATATAATTTCTTTGTGTTTTTAAATCCAGATCCAATGTTTTATTCTTCCTAGAAAACAAAACCAGCTAGTTCCAACCAATTTTAACGCAATAATATCGTGACATCCATCCATCCATCCATCAATCAATCAATCAATCAATCAATCAATCAATCAATCAATCTGCAACTTCAGCTCTTCACGGATCGGATTTCAGGTGATTAAACATCTTAAACAAATATAACTTCTGCTGGAAGATGCCCATAAAAGTGATGCACTGTTCCTTTAAACGATGAAGACAGAGCTTCATATTCACCGTAGAGACTCGAGGGCGATCCTCTCCTTATTCCCACAGACACAGATGGTTAATGAAGCGGGTCAATACATCAAAAAATATGACGTAGTTCCTCGGAAACGTCCCGAACTCTCGCGGCCAGACGCATTTTATTCCTGGTATTCCCTTCTTCTGCCAAACATGCCTTCATGTAGAAGAAACCGCACACTATTGTTGAAGGCTTGTTTTTCTTGTCATTATTTGTCCATTTCAAGGATAAAAAACAATAAGGCATCCATCGGAAAATCATATTAAAAAGAGAGGTTTTCGCCAAAAAAAAGGCGCAGTGTGGTTTTTATCGGTCATTTAATATTGATTTAGCAGGAAAAAGTATTTGTTTCAACATATTTTCTGGGAAACTTGGTTTTCTACAGGATGAATTAACATCTCACTGCCATACGTTTGTTGTTAAGACAGCACTTCCTGGCCTTGCATACATCAGAAACACTTCGGCCTCCGGTTCCTGGCCATCTCAACATCACTAAGACAAAAGCAGTTCCCTGTAAACATCTGGGCCCGTTTGGTTTATAAGCCAGATGGACGGTCCGGTCTGGGGCTGGAATGGGGAACGTGACTCACCTCTAAAGAGATGCAATCACTGTGAGAGCGAAGAGCTTTGAACATGACCAAGTCTGTTTTCTATTGGAGATAAAGGGTGTGGACGTGCGTCCGTCCGTGTCTGTAATCTGATCGGCATGCAGGGTTGATTCTTTAGGGGGAAATCTAATCCAGTTTAGAATCCGGTAACGGAGATCTGCTCCTTGTTGGCCTTCAAACACATTATCTTCTATATAAATATTACATATCACACCTAATATTACACCTTAACTTACCGCTTATCTGGAGGCCAGTAGTGATCAAAGAAATACAAAATAAATTCAAAATGTCCACGATTAAAACAAAGCTTCTTGTTGATTCACAAAGCTATTTATTTGATTTGAATAAAAAAGCTGAAGAAAGCACAACACAGCTCAAACAAAGCATCATTTAAATGTTTGAGTCTCACCACACGGATCGACTCATCGTCAGACGGAGGCAAACATGGCGTCAGCTCGCCCACGTTCCCTCGGGACGGACGATGGTTTAAAACCAAAAAAATGTTCCTGGAGTTAAATGAGATGAAATGCCAGTGAAATATGCGGCCGGAGGCATTACATTCAGATCCACGATCAGAGTATTTGTTCTGGTCATTACAGCGGAAATGACCTTCTTTTGTCATGTAAGGGAACTTGGAGGAGCTCTGACCTGCAGGGAACTAACAAGTCAAACATCCCGGTCTCGGCTCCGTCCCTCCCAGTCCAAACAGAGTGAGGGGGGGTAGATGGATGGATGGGGCTTAATGAAGACAACATGTGGTCCTCACCGTGGACTAACAGACCATTTAGAGCGTCGACAGGAAAAAGGAAACCCTGATCGTCCACTTGTCCTTGGAAGGAGCCTCAGACGGGTTTTATTTGGAGATTGTTTTGGAGATTAACTATCGGGGGCTTCACGGTGTGTGTGTGTGCGTGTGTGTGTGTGCGTGTGCGTGTGTGTGTGTGCGTGTGTGTGTGTGTGTGTGTCAGTGTGTGTGTGTGCGTGCGTGCGTGCGTGTGTGTGTGTGTGTGTGTGTGTGTGTGTGTGCCCTCCCGTGGCTTTAATTGGTCTCATTGATCACTGTTGAGAAGTGCCAATGGACCCCGGCGTCGCCTCCGGGTAACGCCTCCCTCGGCATCGTGCCACGTGCCAGATGGGGGTCGGCCTCGGCCCCGTTCCTCACCCCCCGCCCCCCCCGGTCCCGCCCCGCTGCGTGGCCCGAGATAATGATGATGTGTGGCGTTGCAGTCGGCCATAACGCCGCACCCCTGGGACTCCCATAAATCTTGGGGCTCGGACACATCCACCCTCGAACCCGGGGGGGGGGGCGTCTGTTTCTTTAAGCCTGCAGCTGCGTCAGATTAATATCCTGATATTGAGGCCTTTTGGGCAACATTTAGGTAATTAGTGGTGGAAATGATGACAGCAGCGTAACGTTGAGCTAAAGGAACACATGAGAACCTCCACTGGAGTTCATTATGGACCCTGATGACCTTTGACCTCATGGGAGATCCTCAGGGCGGAGATATCATGATCTGCTGAAGAGGAACGGCCGAGTCTCTTTTAAAGAACGGACTTCTATCAGAAAGAATCGCTGATTTCATCAGAGCTGCCCGTTTATTATTTTAATATTCATGTATTTAATGCTCCTCTCCGTGATACACTTGTTTTGAGAATCCATACATAAAGTTTATTATTATTATGCTAACAATCATTTCTCTGCTTTTCTGCTTCCCCTCCCTTTTCAAATCATATGTTTATTTTGATCGTATTTCATGCTGTGGTTGTTTTATTTAAAGTATATTCATATATATGATTTATATTTCTGTTGTTTTGGGTTCTGAAAGTTACCGGAACGTTGATCATCATCTAAAAAGTCAGACTTCAGTCTCGTGAGGCGGTGAGGTGATGACTTTCCCCGTTGTCTTCGCTCTCCTTTCAGACCTTCGGAGCGGACGACGTGGTGTGTACGCGGATCTACGTACGAGTGTAGCAGCGGAAGTCCACGAGTTCAAATCCCCAACGAAACACAAAAAAAATCAATATCTGGGCGTGACGTTCGATTTCTTGAATCAATTTCAGAAGGATATTAAGAGGCTTGTTTTCTCCCTTTTTGTATATAATTTTTCTGGAAATTAAACAATGAAATCAGGATGTCTTTTGTTATATTGTTGCTTTGCATGTTGGGAAAGCAGACTAATCGCCCAAGGACTTCCTGTTTGATTCTTCTTCTTTTTTTAAATAAGAAGCGGCCCAAATCAAACAAAGATGATCACAGAAAATAAAAAAAGAAAAGGAAGGTGGTGGACTGAGTTTCTGTCTATTGAAAGGAGAGTTTAATACCAAACACCACACTAACACTCAGGTACAACATCATAACAGTCCAGAGAAGGGACACATTAAAAGGAGGTTTATGTACACACATCTCCCCGGGACGTCCTTATTAAACAGGAAGTATAAAAATAAAAACCTTAGATTGTCTGTAGCTGGCGGTGTTTCTAACGGAGCCGCTCCAAACCCAACTTCCTCCCGACTGCTCCGATGCCAACGTGAAGAAGTCGGCGTTTTTTTGTTACATAGACGTACGATATCTACGAGGCGAGTCCAGTTTGATTAAAACAAACTGCAGACAAAGAAAAACAAATCCTTAGTTTACATCCCTGTTTTAAAAGGCAATTTACAACATTCACATTTGTATTTCAGCAGAAAAAAAAAAAAAAAAACTAGCTTTGATGAACGGCGTCCAAAAGGAAATATTATTGCTCTTTTAAATGTTTTTCTTAATCCTGAACACAACGTTCACGTAGAAGACCTGCTGTACCGTCTGTGTTTTATAGTTCTTTTAATGATTCGTCACGAGAACACAGAACCCGTCGTGCAGATTCTGACCATTTGGTAAAAGTTTAAATACAACAGAAAGTTGGAAGTACTTTTACTTTGAAACACAGACATATGCTGTATTTACAAGGAGAAAATGCTGCTCGGCTACATTCCATCATCTTAAAACCACGAGTGATGCTGAAGGTAGAAACGGGGACGAAACACGGAGAAACAGAAGACTGAAAAAGGCAAAACATGGAAAGGTCTGTTAAACTTTAGCATTTTCTCTGCAAACTATCTAAAGACTATGTGTTAATGGATGCTTCACATCAAGGACGTCCACTTAAAAAAAGAAGACATAAAAACACATTTACACAAAGTGTTGGGCGGTCATAAATTACTGTTCTTGATATCCAGCCGTCGCCACAGACGCTGAATTCAGTCGTTGACAGAAATAACAGGAAGTCGTAGTGATGCAACGCTTCACCAGTCTGCGTACATCATGTAGAAATCCTCATGTGATGTAATAACAGGACAGAAACTTCTATTTGCATGAATCTGCAGCGTAAAGCTTCAAGTTCCTAAAATCAGAAAACACTCGTCGTCTGAATCCAGTAACGGCAGGAAGCTACCGCGTTGATGATGTCATCACTGGAGGTTTGTAAAGTTCTTTCAGAGAGAGAGAGAGTGAGAGACTACAGTGTTCTGTACTTCACCCGGTACTTGTTGACGTTGATATAATGGAGTACCTCAGGGCAGCGGGTGGTCGTGCACGGCAACAGGCCTTCTCGCCGTTCTCCCATCAGCCACTTGAGGTTGTCGGCGGCCATGTCGGCGGTCACGTGCCGCTCGGCCCAGGTGTCCAGCCAGGCGTGGAAGCGTCTGTGCAGGCGTGTGTTGACGCGTTGCTGGGACTGAAACACAGAGAAGGAGAGGTCAACCGAAAGGTCACTTCAACGCCACGGGAAGAAGCAAAAGATAAATAAATCAGAGATCTGGGTCCGAAGGGAGGTGAGCTCAGATCCTCCCGCGGCCACTAGGGGGCATCGTTTCACCACAGGTTAACTGCAGATGGGTTTGATCACCTTTAAGGCGAGTCCACACCGGACCGAAAATCGGCGTCTTTGAGAGAGTCGGCGTCCGTGACATGAGTCTGCTTGGTGTGGTCGCTCGAATCGGCCCATGTCGGGGTTCATTTCAGCCGATTCAAATGTGTAATCCGCCATGCGAGTCGGTCACCCTTTTACCATTCTGATTGGTGGAGGCTAGCAGCTTGACTAGCGAATCAGTGAAGCCCGGAAGTGACGATGTAAACATACCAGATAACCAGTAGAATCGAAGAAGGTGGTCTAGAGAGGACCGCCTACTTCCGGTTTTCGTGTTTTTTGGCGCACAATACAGATTAGAGCCGCCTGTTGTTTTGGAGACATTACATCTCGCGCAAGCGCGGAACGTATGGCGTCGGCTGTAGTTCCGTAGGTGTGAACCGCCCATGTCGTTGTTCGAGTCGGCCATGTTAAGTAGCCCGACTTCACGAGTCGGGCAGTCGGTGCGGTGTGGACCCGCCTTTAGATGTTAGATTTATGTTTAATAGAAACAAACAACAGAATGTAATATGAAGAGAGACTTTCCTCTCAAATGTATTTGGAACCTTTAAGTTCATCTGATTGGAACAACCTACCCACAAATCCTCCATCATATCATCATTACACATGGAATCTTCTCATCACAGGGGTACTTGTTCATGTCTTTAACACAATCATGTGTTATTACTAATGTCACTTCTATTTGTTACTGCTATATAACGATCTTCTGTTGTGCTTCTCTATGACTGGTATCTTCCCATCTTTTTTTATTATTTAATTACATTTATTTGTTTGCGTTTCTGATGATTTGTTTAAATTGTGTTTTCGTTGTATTAATATTGTTTGGGACCCCCATCTCAAGCGTGTTACTTCCTAATAAAGACATTTCAAAGAAACATAAAACACTAGAAGAACATCTTCCTGAAGGATTAGAATAATGAGTAAAGAACAGTAATTAAACACAGATGCTGGAAACTCAGCAGGTTACATAGAAGAGATCCACTGCGAGTTTCCGCCTCACCTGATGGGCCCTGGTGAGCGCCGTGTGCCGGTACATGTAGTCCTCCGACTTGCAGACGTAGACCATCTTGTAGGAGTTGAGCTTGAACATGCACTCCATCTTCAGCTCGCCGCCGCCGCCGCCACCGTCCCGCGCCGCGTCCGACGGGACTTTGTTCATTCTCTCCTGCTGCAGACGCTCCCATCCTCGCTGGCACTTCCTGATCCGCCTCAAATTCCTGTAGGCCAGAAAAATAAATACAAAATCAATAAAAAACACGATGATCATGATCGACTGATTAACTTAAATTAATGTCATGTGCACTTCTTCTAAAATCACACAGATTACAAATACAAAACTGCTTTGAGAACAGTATAATCGAATTTGAGAGGACTGTCCCTTTAAACAAGTTATTTTTTAAACCCATGCATTGCAACACACTGAGTAACTGAATTGGATTTGGAGTCAAATCTTTGGAGGGAGAATGTGGATCTATAAGAGCAGCAGAGGCAGCAGTCGTGATATTTCTGTAACGTGCACTCGAAGCTACAACACGCTCGCCGGAAAAAAACTACATTTCATTTCATTTGAGGGGAAATTTATCCTGAGTTTTTAGTGCAGGTAAATAATAAAATAAATCATAATTCACCCCACCTGAATGAAAGTTTTAAATGTGTACTTACCACTGAGGGTACAGGTGAGCGGGGCACTCAAACCATGAAACATATTTTTGCACTCAGGGACGCCACTTAAAAGACACGACAGTGAGGCCCAAAGTTAGAAACAAACACGAGAGAATCGCCAAATACTTTCACAGCGGACAGAGTGTTATGATCATGAGATGAAGACCCAACACAACTGGAAGAGAAATCTTTTGGTTTTGCTGCCATAGAAGACTTTCGTGGAGAAAGAGGAAGTCTTTTGAGCTCGTGTTGCTGCTGATCTCTCATAGATTTGATGGGAAGGAAAGGATGTGGGTGAGCCCACTGATAAATCATAGTCAGGTACCAGATTTATGCAATGGGTTAAATAAGGTCAAACTAAAGAGCAAGATTTTTGTGTTTAAAACAAACAGAAAAAGGCTTTTTTTAAATGTTTATGGTAATGGACAGCCATCTCAAAGAAATGAAACAAAGCGATGACAGCGAACACAACGTCGTCGGGAAAGAAATACGCCAACATGAACGTACAATTTAGACAATCATTTTATTTACAAACCCTACTCCTCTGTACAAGTGTTGCAGATAATGTGCTTGACCAGAGATGTTGTTGTTGTTTTCTTTTTTTTTCTTTTTTAAAAACTTATGAGCACTAATTTCTGTCAAACCAGTGAAAAAAAACAAAAGAACAAACCCGTCACCCACAACAAAGAGTTGCAACGGGAGCTCACCGTTTCCACTGAAAATTATTACAAACATAACACTGAGTATAACAGACTTAAACAAAATGGACATTTGAAAACATTTACAGTCAAATACAAGACCTTTGATCTGAATACAATCACAAACAAAAAGGGCATGATAACGGTAGAAAAGGTGCCGTGTCCTCTCTGATCCAACACCACAGCTTCAGTCTCTCAAACTTGGCTCAAAAGACATCGTAGAAAAAAAAAAGAAAAAGAATAAAAAAAAAAAGGTGGAACTCATTTGCTTTCAGTTTGTGCATTCGGTGACTTTTTGTTCTTACGTTACACAAAGAAAAATCAGCATTTAAATTCCATACAATGTGAATAATCAAACCAAATAGTTCCTCAGGGCCGTCTGCTAAGGTGGAAATTCAAAAACCCATGATCAAGCCAAAACCACGTTCTTCTTTCTTTTTAAAAAACCTTGCTATTAATAAATAAAATTCCCATTAAAAAGGAACTGAATCAATGAATAAATAAGTTGCATTTTCTTTTCTTTTTTAAAACATGGCCATGTAAAGTGCAATCTCCCATGTGAGGCAGACGTCAGAAACTGAAAAAGTCACGTTCACAGCCAACGAGATTCTTTACAAACAGGAGGGCATTCAGCCGCCGAGCGCTTCACTGCAGAACCTTCAAAACCCCATCGTTGTTCCTCCTTTCTCACTTTTTTAAAAAAAAAAAAAAGGCAGTTGTTATGCCCCCCAAAAAACAAAAAACAGGTTTTTATGGTCAGAAAGAGCTGGCCGAGTCGGGCTTGTGCAGCGTGAGCCACTGTTTTCTATCTCTGGAGAGTGAGTTTGGCGGCTGGTTTTGGCATTGTCAACAGTGGAGCGGCTGCTCGGCCGACTCGGAGCCTTCGGGGACAGAAAGTATGCAGACAAGAGGGGACACATGGCTGGGACCTCACCTGGGGAGGAACACCGGCTTCTGGGACAGATGCTCACGCAGCTCTGGGGACGCCGAGTCAGAGTTCAGGTATCTGCCCATGTAGACCGACCACCGCTGTGGAGAAACAACATGCATCACTAACACTGAATCATTCAGACCCTCTCACTTTTTAAACAGGCTTTTTTCTCCAATTTTGTGTTGTAAATCTTTTTTTTTTTTTTTATTTCCAGTGGTGTTTATTTATTTGCTCATTTTACTGTTTGGTTGTTATTTTAACTATTTTATCATGTGAAGCACTTTGTGATGTTGTCTGTAAAAGGTGCAATATCAAATAAATGTATTATTATTATTATTATTATTACTGAACCTGACTGAATATAGAGTGCAAAGAGTTGGAAATGTTTGCTGTCAGGTGGAAACATCTTTTCATTTTTATATATATTTTTTGTTGCATAAATCCATGCTGCAGGTTACCTTTTACCTCCATCTGTTTTTTTTTTTTATACAAATGCACGTATCTCGACACTTAACGTCAACAAGATCATGACTTAACTCAATACCATTCTGAGTTAAGTCATGATCCTGCAGTACAGGAACTCCAAATACACGATCAATGCAGTTCACAAACAGTGACGACCTTTCACTGGACCAGTCATTCCCAAACACTAAAAAAATTACACTTAAAATTAATTTTATTTTGAGTCATCAAAATAGTATTTAAGCGACTAATTCACCCCCTCCTCAACAAGGCATTTATAACATGTACTGCAGGGCTGTTGTGGTATCAGCTGCAGTATATAATAGATGTATGTAATGGTTGTCGTACCTCGGCCTCCGCTGGCTCGTCAGAGTTCTCCTCTTCCGTGTCCAGCAGCTCCATGGACAGACTGACGGCTCCTCGGCTCTTCACAAACATCAACTGCACAAAAACCACAATCAGAGGAAAATCAACGCGTTGAAAAAGCAGCTGAGACCGACGTGCGGCACCGTCGTCGCTGCCGTACCTTGAAGCAGTTCTCGTCCGTCATGAGCTGCTCTGCTTTGCGCTGGTAGACCCCCTCGGCGGCGGCCCTGGAGGTCTGCGTGGACAGGGCGCCCCCCGTGGCTTTGTTGGCACTCTCGCTCAGGTACATGTCGGTCACGCGTGCACAGACGTCGTCGGTGACGAGGTGCTGCAGCTGTGGGGGAAAGCAGCAGGTTTAAAGACTGTATGAGGGGGGATACGATCCCTCAGGAAGCAACGAGGACTACAAATCCCACATCTGAACCCTGTGAGCTGATTAACCGAAGAGACGAGGATGGAGGTGTACATAGACAAACAGCTGTAGTTTGGATTTCAGGGCATGTTCTGGTGGGTTCTCTTTTTGATCCAAGTTGTCTTGTTAAAGGAAGACTGAATACAGTGAATTTAAGTCCACTAACACCTCCTACTCTAAGAGAAAAGCTCCCGATATCACAATGTGCACACCAGGCATCATCGGACGGTAACTTATAATGAAACTACAAGCATTAATAGATAACATGGAGTCAAATAAACACCTAGATTAAACTTGCAGTGAACTACTTGGAGATGATCTGAGTGGTGGAGGCTGACCTGCCGGACGATGCTCTGGATGAGCTTGTCCATGGTGAAGGCGATGTAGGCGTGGATGGTAAACATTTCCCTCAGGGAGTCCTCGTAATGAGTCGGCTCCATGTTTCCATCCAAGAGATTACGCACCATTTCCAGAAACACGGAGTAATAGTCCTCCACGTCCACATCCACTGCAGGGCGACGAGCGTTGATATGGGGAGAAATTAGAGTGACAACAACATGAGTGAAGACTGTAACCGATCAAGATGAACTGAAACCACTCGTTGTGTTTTCTCACTCACTTGGCTCCTTCATCTTCAGCTGGATTGCCGGGTTTTCACTCTTCTCCCTCTTGACCCCCAACACCTCCCGCTCCCACTCTCGCTCGCGGGCGTCCTCTTCGATCTGCTTCTCGGCTTGCCCGTAGATCCGCAGCAGGCGGGAACACAGGATGTGGTGCAGGCGGAGGAAGACGTACCAGTAGTTGTTCACGTAGAACATGTTGTAGGCGTCGTCCTGGCCCCGCTGCTTCTGAGCCGCCGTGCTGCCGAAGAGGAGCTTGGACTTCGTCGGGCTGCTTCCCGGCAGGCCGTTGTGCTTCTTGGGGCCGTCCGGGTCCGTCTCGGCGTCTTCCTCCTCGTCCTCCTCCTCCTCTTCCTCCTCCTCAACGTCGGAGAGCTCGCCTCGCCGCGCGAACAGCAGGTCGGGGATGAAGTGGTGGATGATCTGCTTGATCTTGTACTTGTCTTCTTTCTGGATGCCCACCTGCCGCTTGACGTGGTGGATGATGAGGGCGGCGGCGTCCTCCAGGATTTGGCTGTCGTCGTAGCTCTGGGTCATGTGGGGGCCGCTCGGTGGCGGCGTGGCGGTTTCCTCCGCCGCTCGCTCCTGGCGCTACGGGAAACAGACGGCAGTAGATTGGGATGGATTATTATTCTGTATAAATCACACTTCATGAATCCATCAATCCTTCGATGTCTCTGAATGTCACTCATCTGTGGTTTAATCGTTAAAACTTAATACGAGCAAAGACACTGCTACGAGAACAGAGTCTTTGATTATATGGACTTCAAAGATTAAATCAAGAGTCCAAAACAATTCAAAGTCAGACAGCATTCCTCTGAATGAGCACCGTTGTTCAGCAAACTCCGGCTGGAAACCAAGAAACGGCTCCATGCGTTCATCACTGCAGCCAGACTTTTAATTAAAAAAACAGAACAAGAGAGCACATTACTCCTGTCTCTCTATTCTTTAAGAGTTGATTTTAAGGTTGTTTTACTCACATACAAAGCTTCTTTAATCATATATTATTGTCTAAAATTAAGTTTTTCATCTCCTCATCAGGAGCCCGGAGGTCCTCTGATCCTGGTATTTAAACTGTTCCTGAAGTAGACACACAAAACCAGTGGAGATACTGGTTTTAGCTTCGACGCCCTCGTCCCAACATTTCACCTGAAGACCCATCATTTCTCTTCTTTTATTGGATCTTTTATTCTATTTAAATCACTTCATACAGTTTTTACCGCCCTTGGAGCTAAATGTTATGTTTGAAGGCCATATAGGAATAAAGTTATTATCATCAACACACAGTTATCTTCACGTTTACTCACGTCGTCATACAGCATCTCTATTTCATTCAGGAGGGTCTTTGAACGCAACACTTTGGTGTCGTTCTGCTTGAAGTTGATGCCTTGATGGTCGAGAGACTTCAGGTAATACTTTTCATTCTGCTCCCGCCAGATTTTGTTGAAGCCTCGCTGGGCTTCTCTCCACTCCTCCTCTTTCATTTTTAATCTGAAATAAGAGACAGGAAACAAATCAAATGAAGTGATGCAAATCTAAAAAAAAGAAAAGAAAGAAAGAAGAAGAATTCCCCGGCTCGGCTCGAGTAAGAATGATGAGAGTGTTGCAGAAAGTTTCACTGCAACGACGTTCTCCAGTAGAAATAAACAAACCCACATCTCTGCGGGAAGGTGTCGGATGCTTCATCCTGCTGTGGCCTGTCTGCTCTCTGTGAAACTCACTGATAGCAGCACACAGCAAAATAAAACTAGGGAATACAGACCATAACACACTCCTAGCGGGTCACAATTAAAGATTCAGAGTGATTTTATATATCTTGTTATTAGGAAACTCCCGCATGCTGAACCTCAAAGTCTAAATTAGACTATTGACCTTTTGAGCACGATGGGAACAGACACAGCCGGGTTCTTCTTGAGCCCGTCGATGATGTCGTGGCCCTTGTCCCCGTATATCCTCTGGATGGCTTTGCGGTGAATGACCTCCGAGGAGCCGCCCATCGTGTTGTCCAGCTTGAAGCGCAGCTGCTCCTCGGCCGACATGCGGGACATCCTCCGCTGGACCGCCTCCAGGGCTCGTATCGTGGCGAGGTTGGCCTCCAGCACGACGTCCAGCTGAACGGGGGAGCAACCACAGGGGAGGGTATTGATAAACGGGTACGGCCATGGCTGATTGGTGTCGGCAACGAGGTTTTCACTGGATATCTAAAATAAATCACTGGCGTTTGCACAATGAATTACTGTACAAGTATTTTAAAGAACTTTCTGCTCCAGCAGTCGTGGAATGTCATTAAATGGATTTAAATCCATTTAATTCTACTCAGGTTGCCAACTGTACACCTAACACAAGTATTTTTATTTTATGTAAATGCTTATAATCGAGTCGCCGACTGTTCCTCACCTCGAAGCGCTCGTCCTCACATCGGTAAATGTGTTCCTCATACTGAGTCTTCTTGGAGCTCACGAATGTAGAATCCTCAGACCACGATGGAAACGACACCCAGGTGTCATTCAGGACCTGCGAGAGGAGGTCCAGTTCAAAATCCATTCACAGATGACATTCAACACTTAGTCAAGCAACCCATTCGTTTATCGATCTACGCTGGAGCTGATAATCCCGTATAAACAGGAATTTCATTGTCATGTGAGAGAATGAAACTGTGAGGCAATTCGTTTATGATCTATTAACTTGTAATGGACTGTAAAACCTGAAAATAATCTTGAGTTGCATCCCTAATTGTCAAATTGGGTTACTTGTAATTGAATTACTGTGGTAGTTGGTGTCACACAGTGCTCTACACACATCGATTACATTAATTGACTACCGCCCCCCCCCCACTGTTTTAGGTTTCCTTTAAAATCCAATTTAAACTCATTCAGTTCATCAAATTTAAAATAAACAAACACCAAGCGTGTTATTAATATTGAGTTGGATAAAGGATGCGACAATAAGACACTGAAAGTGTCGCCTGCGTAGAGCAGGAGTCAGATTTAGACATCATCATCATCATCATCATGTGACGAGGGTAAAGATTGGTACAAGTGTATTTATGATATCAGATATAACAGCCTTTTCATACCTCTCGACACAGCGGCGTCCTTCCTGTGCACTTGGGCTGCTGGTAGCTCTTGGGCAGTGCTCTATAGCTGGAGCCGAGCCTCTTGCAGGAGGCGTAGTCTATCTCCATGGCGATGCCCTCTGTGGCACGCTCCTTGGGTAGACTCTCGGCGTGGCTGGACTCCCCGTGACTGGACTCTCGGTAGCCCAGGAAGTTTTTAAACCATGTGAACAGCTCGGGGAATTTTCTGCCAATCACAAAAAATACAAAACAATTAGTATTGAGACCAAAAGGCTGCTGGTTGATCAATTCACGCCCTTGCAGTGGGGTGGCAGCGTCCTCCTGGATGCTTGTATTAATTTTCAATATAGTAAATGTTAATATAGGTCTTGGTTTGTGCCTGATGGTCTGAATTAGTCACTAGATCTGACCAGAGAGTCAGAAATGTGTGAAACAGTTACTGTCTGTGCAGAACGTGTGTGTAAATATGAGAGTTTGCTAGACCGATCAATCCAAGGGTCATAGATTTAGCTTATTATATCTTAATTTAAATCAATACTGTATCTATATTTAAAGCCAAATCTGACAGATAACAAGGCAAAGCAACACAAACATTACGATATATTGCTCTTCAAACACCGACACAAACGTCACGTTTAAACTCACCCAAGAAACGGGATGACTAACTGGACCAGCTCGGCTCGAGAGATCACTTCCTGGTTGAAGATGTGAAGACACCGCAGGAAGTTGTCGTACGCCTCTGAGCTCCGCAGAGCCTTCTTCACCTGTGAAAACACATTTAAAAATAATTCACAAACGTTCCTCTGATGTGGTCTAATGCATATACTGGTCGTCATCTTGTGAAAGCAGGACGGTAAATAAACTGAACATGACGACACCGACCTTCTCAAAGAACATGGTTTCAGTGCTGGTGCTGTGTTTGCCCACGTCCGTCAGGCCATGGTCCTTCCCCGATATTTTGGGCTTTTTCTGCAAAAGGTTTCAAAGACACGATGAGATTATGATTGTTAAGTGTAGCTGAAACTAACTCGGTCTAATATAAGGAACATGAATGTGTCGATTCGACATTATGGTCATTTTGGAGGCTGTAGTTTGGTGAACATGCTGCTGAACTGAGATGTTTCTAATATGTTTACCCTCATTTATAAAAAGTAAAGACAAAGACGTTTTTAACACCTATAGCATAGCAGAAGGAAGCAAACAGATGAATCTAAAAAAAGAGAGATTATACCAGGCAAAATAACCGATTCATCAAAATATGTTTAAACTTCTTAAAATGGCAATAAAAAAAAAAACTTGTATCACTTTACACATATATATTAAATGAGACGATCACAAGGTCTTCCTGCATAAAAGGATTCATACATTTTAAAAGTGCATTTTTATATCCTGTATTTTTTTTTTTGTCAGGCTCTTTTTTTCACCTGTTGGCATTCCAGTGAACTAGTCAGTTTTTTGACGATATTAACGAGTATCTCTATATGGAAATTCGTGTACTACCTTGACAGGCGGCGTGGCTCCCACGCCGGCGGGTCTCCTGATTGGCAGGCCGTTCTGGCTCAGTCTCTGTTTGCTGTTCAGCAGCGGTCTCTTCACCGTGCCGCCGTGGTCGTTACGCACCGAGTCGGCCCTGTCTGGCACCACCTTACATAGCAGCTGGGAAGAGCATCACACGTCACAATCTCAACCGACAAATCACAAAAACACTACCATCGTTTAACAGTTTACAGACGTTTACAAGAGAAATGGCAGAATAAAAGGCAGAGACAAAATCTATCACCTAATCCAGCAACTGTTTTATCGATTAACTAATCTACAAGAATCATTTTCCTCCAAAAAGATTGAAATGGCAATTTAATTGAGGTTTCTTTAATTTTGACGTGCTGTATGTCATTACATAATGTAACACATGAAGGTTTACATTTTTACGGTTGGTATGTGCTGCTCATCCGTTTCCTGCCCACACTGCTGTGACAGCGCCGGTTGGAAAATCTGCAACATTTGCTTTCAAACACTTCATTCAATGAAATTCCTAATGAAGCAGTCGGAGAACTTTATGAGTGTATTTAGCATCTACGAGGACAAAAGAGTTCTACTTTTTAAATGCATTGGTTAAAAAAATAATTATGTCATTGCATTTTTTAAATTTATGCCCAGAGTGTTATTTAT
Source organism: Chelidonichthys spinosus (assembly GCA_029853015.1). Classification (NCBI taxonomy): domain Eukaryota; kingdom Metazoa; phylum Chordata; class Actinopteri; order Perciformes; family Triglidae; genus Chelidonichthys; species Chelidonichthys spinosus. Next base: position 32,249,230 of record CM056821.1, on the reverse strand, counting down.
TTTATTCTGAAAACTGTTGCTTACTGCCTGTGCCAAAAACCACCAATTATAAATAATTACAGACCACAATAATGACAAATCTGGTTACAAAACCAGGGAAACTACAAAGAAAACAAGCCCAGTTGAAATGTATTGTAAAAACAAAAGATCCAAGAAGGCGAGGCGACCTAGCTAGCATGAGATTTGTTTGTTTATGTCACCGCATTCATTACCGCTGCGACACTGGCCAACGCTGCGATACAGGCCAACGCTGCGATACTGGCCAACGCTGCGATGCAACGCTGCGATGCAACGCTGCGATGCAACGCTGCGACGCAACGCTGCGACGCAACGCTGCGACGCAACGCTGCGACGCTGGCCAACGCTGCGACGCTGGCCAACGCTGCGACGCTGGCCAACGCTGCGACGCTGGCCAACGCTGCGATGCAACGCTGCGATGCAACGCTGCGATGCAACGCTGCGATGCAACGCTGCGATGCAACGCTGCGACGCTGGCCAACGCTGCGACGCTGGCCAACGCTGCGACGCAACGCTGCGACGCAACGCTGCGACGCAACGCTGCGACGCTGGCCAACGCTGCGACGCAACGCTGCGACGCTGGCCAACGCTGCGACGCTGGCCAACGCTGCGACGCTGGCCAACGCTGCGATGCAACGCTGCGATGCAACGCTGCGATGCAACGCTGCGATGCAACGCTGCGATGCAACGCTGCGATGCAACGCTGCGATGCAACGCTGCGATACTGGCCAACGCTGCGATACTGGCCAACGCTGCGATGCAACGCTGCGATGCAACGCTGCGATGCAACGCTGCGATGCAACGCTGCGATGCAACGCTGCGATGCAACGCTGCGATGCAACGCTGCGATACTGGCCAACGCTGCGGTGCTGGCCAACGCTGCGGTGCTGGCCAACGCTGCGATACTGGCCAACGCTGCGATACTGGCCAACGCTGCGGTGCCGTGTTCCACGCTGCGGTGCCGTGTTCCACGCTGCGGTGCCGTGTTCCACGCAGACTCACCATCGAGCTGTTTGCATCAGGCAGGAACTGTCCGAACTCTGACAGCAGGTCCTCCTGGTTCTTGAAGAGCCTTGCCACCTGAGTGTAGACCTCCTGCTCAGTCAGTGCTGGAGTGTAGTTTCCTCCAGCCTCTTTCGCATTTCGTTGCTCCTTCTGGAAAAAAACAACAACCCAAAAAGCTGTGATGAAATGCATGTATGCCATCTTCAACGGTCTTGTGTTTTATAAATATAAATATATATATATACCTGGTATGTGTGAAGGATTTCCAGGAAGGCTTTATAGATGTCTGGCTGACCCTGGAAGCGGTTCTTGATCTTGTTGACATAATTTATAGCGTGGTTGAACTCCACAGGCTGGTTGTTCTGGAGAGGTGGGCCGCCGGACGGCGTGCTGCTCACGGGAGTGTGGGATTGAACTGAAGGTGAGCGCGGTGAGGCGTAGGATGGGATGGATGGGTTTGGCTGGCTGGTGGGCGTGTGGGCTGGAGACTGAATTGGCTGATAGGGTTGACAGAGAAGAGCCAAAAGTTAATATTCAGTTTTTGTACAAAAAGAAAAAACGAGTAATATCTCTGAAACTTTTTTTTTTTTCAAAATTACAACAACTTAAAAACTTTGGTCATTTTGCAGACAATTTTATCGAGAAATTTAGAGATTTCCGTCTAGAAAAAGCAGCAACAAACAGTTGTACCAATACAGAAGTACTCTACCTTGCTGGTTTTATTCGGAGCAGGTTGGGTGGGGGTGGGGGGGTTGGCGGTGGTTGTGGGGGTGGTGGTGGTGGTAGTATGTGGGCCAGCCTGTGGCAGGTTCTGGTGCTGGTTGTGGCTCGTGGGTTGGCTGGGTGGTCCACTAATAGGGATGTTCTGAACAGAAATACCATGAGGGGTGATGTAGTGGATCTGACCCGGCGTTGTCACATTGACTAGATCGTTAGTTTGGACCTCGATCTTGTATCCGGGTGGCAAGAAAGTGTTAAAACCCATAATGAGGTCTGGATGGCCCTTGAAGAGCTGGGACACGCGGTTAATGACTCCAGGAGTGTCTATGCTGTAGCAACAGAATGAATGATAGTAATTAAGTATCTGATTCATCATCAACTGGCTCCACAGATATTGTTCTACATGTTAAGACTTAGACAGGCAATCAACTTAACGGTCTAACCAGCAGTGCAAACAACAGCAAAGTGCAGAGTAAATTATGCTACATATAAAAAAAAATGTGCAGTAATTTCAGTAGGAGGTAAAAGACTGAATAACAGCTGGAGGTTTAATACATTATAGATCCTGGATGTAATACAACCAAAGGTTGAGCAAAGTAAGACATTACATTTAATAAGAACTCACCTCTGTGACTTGAACTCTTTCATAATATCAAGGAAGTCATTGTAAACTTGTGGCTGATTCCCAAACTGCAGCTTCACTTGATCCAGATAGGACAAGGCATCTTCAACCTACAGAGCAAAGAATTAAATCATTGACGGATTCTCTCCTTATTATCTGATTATTTGATGCTTCATTATCATGTGTCAGAAACTCTTTGCACAGGTGGCGGTGTCTTAGTTTACTGTAGTGGAAGCATCATGTAAGAGTACCTTCAGTCGCTGGAACTGCTGTCCCTGGGTTGAAGTCATGGGTGCAGGCGGATGAACGTGACCCTGGACCACCGTGGGGCCCTGGGACTGGACTGCCAGACTGTGTGCGTGGGGACCGACATGAGGAGCGGTACTGTTGTGTCCATGTCCATGTCCGTGTCCACCCGTGGTCTGAGGCATTGTGGGTACCTTATTATTTTTAGGGAGGAAATTACATTAAGGATGCATAAAAATAACCATGTGGGGGTCCAAAAAGTATTATACATATTAGTTCAACTACACTGAATAAGGGGCTTAAAAAAACTGACTTTTTTTTAATAGATATTCAGTTCAATTGTTCCTTTAATTTGATCAACTCACAGTTAGAGTAGTTTTAAAAAAGGTCCAGTAAAGACAGTTTAAAACAAGAAGCAGCAGAAGTTTGACATATTGATTATTGTAAATATAACTGGAATTTGGTTCTTGGTAAAAGTGAATCCAAGACATAACTGTACAAAACAGAAATGTAGGGACTTCCAGGATGTGGAAAATATGGAAGGAATCAGCTGTTAAAAGGTTAATATTGTGGTTTTTGCTAAAATGTATATTTGTCTCCCGCTCCAGCCGCTGTTGTCCAGGCCAAATACATCGATGCAGTCATACCTGGTAGCCTTGGGGGAGTGAATACTGGATGCCGGTGGATGGCTGCATGTTGTCTGCAGCTGCCTCTATCACAGTAGAAGCCGGGGCTGGAGCCGGGGCGAGGGCCCGGTGCTGGAAGCTGTCTGCAGTGCCTTGAACTGGGGGACGACGTGCTTGCTGCTGCTGGGGCGCAAATATTTGTTCCTGGTCCTCCACACGCCTCTTCATTGTATACGCATGCTCAAAGGGGCTAAAGTGGAGACAGACAGGTTTTAATCGGTCTGTGCACAAACAAATTACTCAAAACGATCTTTGGAAAAATGCACTACTTATATTTCCTTGGCACCAGAAGAATCAGAGATAGACAGTAATACTTTTACGAATCAATATTAATGCAAAGGTGGGTTTTTCCCCCCCTTTGACAAACGTGAAACCCCCCCCCCCAAAAAAAGACATGGCATCATTGATCATCAGAATGGCTTCACGGAATAATGTGCTATTAAAGGCATTTTTACACAGACACTGGGAACGACTGATCTGAATAACCAACTTGACAATAACATACAAACACAAGACTTGTATTTGTGTCAGAGGTGTCAAAAGTACAAATACTTATGTTCAGAAAGACTTCGGTAAAAGTAGAAGTATTGATTCAAATTCTTTATTCATGTAAAAGTGAAAAACTGCACGCTACGAAATATACTCAAAGTATTAAGTAAAAAGTTCACTTTGATGGACAAAAATGTACTCAAAGTATGGTAAATATCCAGGAAACAATACTCACAAAATTCCAATTAAAGAAATGTCTCTGATATTATAAAGTCATAAATTTGCAAAAGAAGACAAAGTCACGTACGCTGCCTGCAGTGGATGACCTAATCAAGCTATACTTTACAATCGGATTTAGCAATAAGGAAACACTCGCAATTTTAGCTTACCATAAGCATCTGAAATTTTAATACATTACCGTGAATTTGGCCTATTATCAACTCATCCAAATTAGTAGGTTGTTTTCTCCTGAATAGGCCCGATTCCAGTCACCGCAGGAGATTTTTTTATTTTCTCTATGCAAATGTATGACTATATAATCTAAGAGAATATTTAAGTTTATTTTTGTTTTTTGTTTTTTTTGGAAATGTACCAGTTAAATCTCAGAATATTGCCTCCATTAAAAAACCTACAATGGCCCTCATACTTCCCACCTCTGAAACATCCACACAGAAAAGTAATTTATTGACGTTCCCTAGGCAAACGTCATTGCAGTCGGGCGGCGGTGGAGAGCAGAAATTACGCCTCGCTGCCCTCCTTGCACCACCAATATCAGGAGGGAAAAAAACACAATACATACTCAAGTAGAGTACAAATGCTCGCTAATTCAACTCACGCACAGTAAGATAAGTATTTGTACTTCGTCACTTCCCGCCTCTGAGACATGTACCCGGGGAGAAGTAATTTATTGACGCTCCCTAAGCAAACGTCATTGCAGTCGGTCGGCGGAGGAGCGCAGACATTGTGCCTCGCTGCACCACCAGTCTCGACGGCTGAGCTCACGGTGTCGAGTCGCCGAATTAAAAATCCTCTTTACCGACACGCGAAAGCAGATACGACAGACTAGTAAAAGACGGCGAAATTAAAAAAAAGAAGCTAAAGTTTAGCTGCCAGCTAACACTTCCGAGGCATATAGGCGCTGCCTCTCTCTCTAGCTAGGCTAGGCTAGCTAGCTGTAGCCCGACATCATCCCCTCCCCCTCTTTGCCAAACACCGAGCTTAACGCCATCCGTTTTTCGGGCGACCGCTTTCGCTTGTCTGATGGCTGACGTTGGGCTTTCGTCCTTAGCGTTAGCTCGGAAGTTTATGGTGGCATACAAGCTAACCCCCCCCCCCCCCCCGAAAACTATCTGCAGATTAAAGGCTACTTGGCAGAAAGAATGTCGGCTTTTATGTCACTTTTAACATCGTTCACTGACGGGGTGGACTTAACTACAAAAAAATAATAATTAAAAAAAATCCAGATGGGCTGAACGTGTTGGCTAGCTCGTTAAGCAGGAGATATCGACAGAGAGAAAAAAAAAGAAAACAGCCGTGCTTCATCGCAACTGACAGCGCGACAACACGGCTAACTCCTTACGTGATAACCGTTACCGTTACACCGGGGCAGTTGAATAAAGTCACATAGTCGGTCATTAATTACGGCTACGCTAGCTTGGTTAACGTTCTGTCAGGAGGATGCTAATGAGCTAGCTTCAACATTACGTTCGCGTCGTATTAACGCCAAGTTGTGCGAATAAGTTCGACAGGAAAGAAAAAAAATGTCTCGATCGTAAGACAAACGGCTTCCACGCCGGGTTACGTTTTAGTCCTATTTAAAAAATCCCAGCTAAAAACAAATATCGCTAGAAAGGAACTAACAACACAAAAATGCATGTTGTCAGGTCGTTAGCATGTCGGCTAATTCATGGTCGTCGCTGTTAGCTTGCTAGCCTTGCTAGCTTGACTAACTTATCGGAGCTAATGTAGCCGCTACTGAAATCACACGTTGTTGTTGGAAGACAGAAATACGGCACCCAAAAAATAAAAAAGTAACCACAGAAAAGCAACGAGTGGGAAATCACCACCCGGTCTGCTCAGCAAGGTTATATAGGAGCTAACTAAATGCTATGTTAGCACAACAACCAACCTCCTCCCCCCCAGCATCAGTAACGTTACAGCTCCGGCTAACGAGCTAACACTAGTTCAACTTACCTCGCAGGACCGCCACCGGCAACAACTTGACACACCGGCGAACCCGAACCAGCAAACCGCTTACCGGCGCGTTCGCCCGGCCGCGAGGGAAGGTGAAGTTCCGAGGAAGCTGGTAGCTAATGTAAATGTCAGAAATGAAATTGGCCGTGGAGGCTACGTCGCTAACAACAGTGTATGTATGAAGCGGTGTTCCCTTGAACATAGGGGCGTGGCCAACGCGAAGGCGGGCTAGTCTCCTCCCAGTCTCGACGCTGATTGGTCAGATCTCCAGAATGAAAACAAATACAGTAAGGGCAGCGAGCCAGTAGCTTTCGGTTAAAGGCGTCTGGTTTTGGTGTTATAAAAAAAAGGTCATGCAGGTTTTATCTGCACCACAGACCTCCATGTTGCCCGCCCGGTATATTTTAGGTGCATACTATGGACCACCTATCATTCCCCTTAGAAATAACTTTATTAAATATGTTTGCATTGTGAACTTGACAGGTCTCAAAGCCTGTATCGTCTACAATATTTATGTAAATTCACTCTATAAATATAACGTGAAAAAGCTCAAATCATTGTGCTCTTTATTGTAATGTAATTTTATTTATATTTTAATTTATTTTTATCTGTGACTCCTGTACTTTATTTGCTGCTTTTCAAAAGTTGAGTTTGCACTGAGACTTAGTATTCCATTCCTGGCAATGAATGCTTGCATTGCTATCAAGTACATGATAATACATACATCTTGAATACGAGAACAGCCGTGCTTGCAATTTTTTTTAATGCCGTTATCTCAAATAAATTATATTATGTGGAAATAACGAGATAATAACTTGTTATAAAGGAATAATAACTCGTCATTTCAAGAATAACAGAATTTAAATTTATTAGCACATCTACAAGTTTCATGCTATAATTCTCTTCTTCAGACCGACAAGCATCACACATTAGAGGTCAAACTACCAGATCATATGTCAAAGTCATTTTTTTTAGTTATAATACTTGATTCGTAGTTTACATTTATTCACCTGGGTAATTTTATTGTCTTTGCTACTTGTTTTTTTAAGTGTTCTATAATAAACATAATTATTAGTCTTATAATGCCAACGACTAGGGAAATCAAACATAGGTAAACTAATATAATAAGCATAAAGATGTGCTGACATAATCTTCCCTCCAATAACTACTGTTATTTTATTAAAACCAGCTCCCGTGATACATTTAATAAATTCCCTAATTAGCTGTTTAATGACCACCAGCCTGCACACCTGTGTGACAAAACAAATCAATAAAACATCAAAAGTTTGGTGTTTGTTAAATAATATATTCATGTTATACCAACAACTTATGAAAGAAAAATAGATTATTTGTTTTACATTTAAGGTACTGAGGGGGGAAATAAATTCAAAAGCACAATCTCAAGCTGAATTTTTTTTTATTTTCACCATGTCTGATTAAATATTTACCATAAATACACAACAATGTGTTTAAATAGTTTTGGACATCGAACAATACAGTTAGGTTTTGATTGGATTTCATTATTTAGCTTTTTTAAATTTTCCTGATGAATGTGTGCTGACAAAGTTCTGCTCGCTTGTGAAATCTTGTTCCTAAAGAACACAAATATGGTGCTGAATAATGAGGTTTGGGGCCTTTTTTAAGGTTTAAATTTGCTATTTAAACAGTAGCGAGCTGAAGGAAAGTGAGGGGAAAGAGAGGAATAACACAGCTGATGAGATAATGGATCATTAAATGTGATTAGGGCTGGGCACAAATTCAATATGAGGATTTATTGTCTTTCAATGGAATTATACATCAATATATATATCGTGATAAGTGAAAATAATTTATAATAACAAGCACACACTCAGTAGAAGTTCTCAAAATGTCTGGAATAGGAATTCTGCTAAAGGGAATAACTCATAGGGATTATTTTGTTTCTCTATAATATTATTTTTATCATTTAACTTCTTAATTAAATTACATTATTATTATTCTTTGAAAAACTCAAAATACACAGCCTGGATCCGCGTAGAGCTTCGTATTCTCACGGATCATCATCATCCGGCAGCGTGTTCAGTAGAAAACGACGCTTTGAAGAAATATGCCGATAGTCGTCAAAATCACTCCGGCCGCCGCGTCCGAGGAGCGTTCTGGAGCTGCACGAGACCAGAGAGTGTTTGTGTGTTGGAACATTTTCACAAAAAGTGACATTTAAAAAAGAAAAGCATCCTGTAACTTCCTCTAACCAGCTATGAAGCTGTCAATTAATAGCAAACAGCATAACAACTTTACATAAACCTCTAAAGATTAAAGTGGTACTAATGTCATCCACAGGTCAGTGGATCCATATGTGAGTTCATGACATTTATAAAAAGACGTGGAGGCTGCACGATCACGTCTTACCATGTGAGACGGAGGTGTGCTGGGTAGCAGTAGATGGTGTGGTGGTGGTGGTGGTGGTGGTGGTGGTGGGGTGGGGGTGGGGGTCGGCGTGGTCGGCGGTGCAGCCGTGGTGACCACGAGGCTGATGGGTCCGGACTTGATGGTGTAGGATCTGGTAAACACGCTGTCGACCATGGCTCTGTGACCGATGGAGCGGGTGCAGAGATCCGGGCAGCTGTCGGAGGGCATGGTGGTGATGCAGAGGTTCACCGTGCACTGGACGAACATCTGCAGCACACGGAGTAAAGTCATACAACTTTACAAACTTCAACTTGTATTTGAAGAAGTGTAAATCAGGACTTAAAACGCTGTAGTGTGCATGCCAGGCCAGTAGGTGGCGGTGACACTTCGTAACAGACAAAGATTTGCGGCTGAACAACCAATAAAAGGTGTCCATCCTGCGCAAAAAAAACCAACAAAAAAATACTTTATCGCTTCCTCACGCTTGGCTTTTTAACTCCAAACGTAATACACATGTGCGAAGTGGAGCCGTGATGTCACCGTAACCATGGGAACCAGGTTTAGCTAGTTTGGTTAGTATCACCGTTGTCATGTCACCGTAGACATTAAAAAAAAAAAAAAAAAACGTTTGCGTGTTATGTCTGAGGTCACTTTTCTAGGTTTTGCATGTTTTTGGTCATGTGACAAGATATCGAAACAACCTGATTTTTTTGGCCTGACGGTGGCGCTAGGACACAAAAGATTGGTGCTCACCAAATTTACCAAAATTCATAGTGTGGGGGGAAAAATGTAATGCATTCTATCCAATAGTTGTTGACATTTCACTCAAAACCTCAAATGTGGAAGGAACGGTTAGCTAACTAGCGTAGCTCAAACATCGTCAGTGAAAGACATCCCGGCTAAATCAGAGTGAAATCTTTGTATATTTTCAGCTCAGACTTGTGGTGGAAGATTTAAAGAGTGCAGACCGTGGATCCTTGGGTCTCTATGGCGTTCAAATCAAGGCGGTAAACCTTGGAGTTGGTTTGTGTCGTAACGACCTCCAGCGTGCTGTTGGACGACAAGCACCTGGAAGGAAAAGTGTGACAGAGAATCTTTATATGAGGCCACTTGTGCAAAAAACAAACAACATATGTTAACAGTATTCCATACAGCGTCTGTCCACTGACCCTTGCTCCAGGAGGGGGTGGGACTCTGCAAAGTCCTCCGTCTCAGACTCCAGGCAGTTGCTCACGATCATCTCGGCTCGCTCGATGCTGCAGTTGGACATCACGTGGAGGTCCAGCTCGCTGATCTTGGACCCGTAGGGGGCGCTGGTGGTGTACGTCTCCGCCTCTCGTCGCACTCGTCGTGGCGTCGTCGGCCTTCGAGCGGAACGTCGGGTTGCGTGTGAAGCTGGCCAGAGGCCCCTCCCCCGGCATGTGGAGCTCCAGCCAAACCCGGAGCTCCCCGAAGGTCTCCCTCTCCGTGGGCATGCCCACCTGGTAGTGCGGGCCCTCGGCCTTCACCCCGGGAATCCGGCAGGCCAACGGGAGGACGAGGGAGGGCTGGCGGCTGACCATCGTGTAGGGACGCACGCTCTTCAAGGTGTTGGTGTAGACCAGCTCTGAACCTGAGTGCTGGGGGGGGGGGGATACAGAAGAATCACTCTCAATCATCGCTTATCATCCACTAGAAGGGTTTGATGGTGTCTGTATCTACAGAGACCTTCTGGACTCATCTGGACTCACCTGGACCCTTCTGGACTCACCTGGACCCAATGCCCCAGCCAATACAAGCAGGGTGTGCCGTCTTATGCTGTTATAACTTACTTCTTCCACTAGTTTACTTATATTACTAAATTACTATAATTGCTATTTTATTTATGTTAATATTACTTCTTAGACACTTTATGTTTATGACTTTGCTTGTATATGGTTATATTGTTACTGTTTTTCTCATTGTCTCTTATTATATTATATCATTTATCATCATATTATATTATAATATACTATACTATAACATATATTATAATATATTATATTATAATATCATTTATCATCATATTATATTATAATATACTATACTATAATATAATATATTATATTATATCATTTATCATCATAGTTATTTATAATAGACTCATACTTACTAATAACACTCAGCTATATTAATCATTCTAGTCATCATCATTATATTGTTCCACTGTATAACAGTAACTCTATTATAATATATTATAATATTTCTTTTGTAATTTTTGATCAATCTCTGGTAAAAGAATTCCCTTCGTTATAATAAAGTTCTGTCGTATCTTATTGTAGTTGCAGCCCCGTCTAGAACTCGTATTATACCCCAGTAAAAGTCCCGATCACCGTTGTATTTGTTGTGTTATTTTGTCTGCGCTGCCTGACAGAACATCTCTTTGCTTTGAAGGACAGAAAGTTCCGGTGGACGTTACCACAGTCTTGGTGCCGCAGCCGCTCAGGGAGATGCGGGCGATCAGGTGTGTGCGGTTGTAGCTGATGGGGCAGGCGGGGCTGTTGAGCTGCAGCTCCATCAGGTTGATGTTGCTCAGCGAGGCGACGGGCAGCACCAGAGTCATCTCCGTGTCGTCACACGTCAACACTGCAGGCCGACGGAGACAACGGTCATTCACAGACGGTCATTACATCAGGCATCACTGAATATCACAAACATGTTCCCCACCTGTTCCAGCAGGTAACGTCCTCATCTCCCCTGAAACCATGACAAAGGCACATGTTATATTATATTTATATTATTACTGGTAGAACAACTCTGACACATAACTGGCATTCTTATGACGCTTTGAGGAAGAGGAAGTTCTCACGTTGGTGCAGCCACACGCATCTCGGCTCGGACTGCAAACTGGAAAGACAAGAAGTGTAAATCAGACAGAAGGGGGCGTTCCAGAATCTGAATACTTGACTGGCAGTAAAGGAGGTACATGTGTTGTAGCTACATGTTTGTCATCTACAGTTACAGTGAGGAAGCGTGGAGAGCGAGAGGGAGGGAGGACGTGACACTCGTTAGAGTAAAACACGTCGGGGTTAGAGTTCACGGTGTGACATCAGCTTCCACACTTCAACCTAACTAGTCGTTCTGAAACCGAGCAAAGTCTTTCAGTGAAGCTAGTTCTGTTTGAAAGTGTACTTTTAAAGCCCTCGTCTCTTTTAACCCCTAAAAGTCTTTAAAGTTGTGTGTCGACATTTTTTCTAGATTTCTAATTAGCTATATTCAGGTGCTTTAGCACAAGAATAAAGCACAATACTTGGACTAATATCCAATAACGAATTACACACTGTCGCCCATAAAGTTGGAATATTTTGTTGTCTGACACAATCCTCTGTTTATTCCTATTTAAATGCATCAGGTGCAATGATTTACATCATGTGTCACAATGACCCAGGGGGAATTCATTCATGCATCACATTCGTTTGGTGCTATAAGAGACGAGACATTTGCAAATTATTCCAACTTCATGGGCGAGCCTGTATTTATATGAATTCCCTCGTCGATGATCTCATGTTTCCTCCTTCAAGCTCCGGTCCTCAAATCATCTTTACATTTACATTTAGGGCATTTAGCAGACGCCTTCCAATAAGTACATTCTTGTCTTGTCTCAACCCCTGAAAGTCTTAAAAGTTGTCGAGCTTTTAAAGTCTGGGAAGTGTGAGTAGCAAAGGTTTTTTAATGAGCGGTATCTCGGTGCGTTAGTGAAATATCAATAAGTACAATACAGTATTTCCTATATCTGGTAGTAAATACTGTATTATAAACAGGACAGCATCATTCATTTAAAGTGTTTCCAACAAACTTCCTGCCGCCACGTCGACTCACCTCTCGGTGTTCACAGCGAAGCAGACGGGCAGCAGGCGGGGCAGCTGGTTTTGGGAGCGGACCCAGGCCATCGTCATGGTCGCCAGGGGGCCGACGGACTTGAAACCAACCCTGTAGAGTTCAGGAGGGCCGACCGCCGCCACCTCTAACACACTGCAAACACAGAGCCTTCACTCACAACCGTGACCATAAACCCAAACAGGTGCTTCTAAATACCCTCCACGGCTCCGCAGACACTCACCCCCGGAGTCTTACACTGACAGCTGGAAAGCCAACGCCTCTAGAACGCTGCACACTGTGAACGCTACTTGAGTCATTCTATTATGGGACTTTCAGAACCGCTGATTTGATTTATTTCCACACAATCCGGTGCAAAAGGTGAGAAATTGATAACGTCTTCATCAGTTTCACAAACACACATTTCTGTTTTAACTTGAAGATAATATCAACGTCACAAGACTGGTTTGATCACAGACTGAAAGGACAAAAAATGATTGACTTGATGCAAATACAGCATCGAGTATTAATATCCTTATAATTATAATAGTAGCAGCAGCTTTATTGTCATTATATCGAGCGTCAGATAACAATATGACAACATTTGATTGGAATTCCCTGAGGAATAAATGATTTATTATTATCACTAATAATAATAATACTAATAATTACGGCTAATACTAATGTGCTGTATATCCAAGCCTGCAGGACGTACCTCTCCGGCTGGGACTCAAAGTCGGTGTTGAACTGGACCTGCTGGTACGGAAGGACAGACAGCATGGCGTCCTCTCTGGGCGTCCCTCCGGTCGCCACGGGTTCCACCGAGCAGCGGAAGGTCGACGCCTCCACTGGAAGGAAGCAGGACATGAGCGCTTCTAGAACTTGGTTCCAGTGAATGGTCCGTGTCGTATGAGTGTGATGGGCTCACCGGTGAGGGACAGGTGGACCGGCACGGAGCTGAGGGGCTTGTTGTTGATGTAGGAGACGATGGTGGGAACAGGGATCCAGTCCTCGGCCATCAGGTAGATGAAATACTGTCCTGCTGCTGCTCGCCCGTTGAACGTCAACATGCATTTCTCCTGGAAAATAAAAAAAAAGACCCGAACATCTGTTTGTGGATATGCAAACATGAAAACAAACCACATCAATAATATCAAAGGAAAGACGGCTATCTGATTATTTATTCATTAGTTAAGTTATATAAATTAACTAAACTATGTAACGATCCTCTCAAACTCCTTAAAGTACCACTCTGAGGTACTTGTACTTCAGTGGAGTATTTGCACAAACCTGTTAAAATAACCCTCGAGGAGGAGAATGATGATCAGGTTTGACTCTGAAACAGGATCTCATGAAAGTTTAAGGTCAAAGTGAAATATATGCAGATTTTTCCCCCCTTGTATTAAAAGCAAGGATATCATATATTAATATATCATATTGAACTGTGTTCCAATTATGTTTAATGATGTTATTATTTTTAATTGTCTAATTGTATGAATGTTTTTTATGCCTCAGGGAACACCAAACAAATTATGTTATATTGTTGTCTTACACTCAATATAAAGACAATGAAAATGCTGCTCATATGAATCTGAGAATATTAATACTTAAAAAAAGAAGAGCAAAACAGAAAATTTACAAGATTTATGATATTATAGATTTACACTCACATTCACTAGACAAGAAAAACACACGAGAGAGCTAACACAAGGTACTTAATGAAATCAGAATATTGATTATATTACATTATATTTATATATTCCTTGATTAATCCTTGTACTGCAAAGTGCTGATCACAGCAGTTTGTCAACGTGCAACCTGGAAATCCACTGTATGTTGGTCAACCGGAACAACAAGTCAACTCATTAAATGTCTTTGTGTACTTCATGGCAAGGCTGACGAGTGTATTTACATTTGTACGTTAACAGAAAACACAGTGTATTGTATTTAAATACATAAGTCCTTCCTGGTCTACCAGTGGAGACATGGATGATTCTGAGGTGTTTGAATGGAGACTCACCTCGTCCAGCTCGATGAAGGAGTGAGGAGAACAGTCGAGACATTCCCCGTCGTCCTGTCGGGCGAAGCGGCATCTCACCTTGTCCCCGTCCAGGTCCTTCACCGCCAGGTGGACGTGGTGAGGGCAGTTCTGCCGGGCTCTGAGCCCACAAACACACATATGATGGGAGGGTTGAGCATGATGTCATTGGTGAACACACGTCATGTGTTGTTTTCAAGGAAGAACAAAGAAAGAAAAAGATTTGTGTTTCCTGCCATATAAAGTTACACAGGTGCACGCTAGGACCGGGGATGTGATCTAAAAGGGTTAAAAAGAGGCATTTTCTTCATTTCAGCTCCACTTTAAGATATTCTATTATATAATAAACGTCATGATGCTGCTAACGAGGGGCTAAATGTGAGTTAAAACAAGGTCTTTCCCATTTTTGCATTGGGTTGTAGATTATTGGAGAAAACGAGCTCCGTGACAAACAAACGTTGGGATTGTTACGCCGTTTAATTACATCGACTCTCGGCTTGAAAACAAAAACACTAAACTGTTCCTTTAAGGGCCGACAGCAGTTAATGTTCTCCCCTGACATTTCACCCAAGGTCAAGCTAATTATGTTGAATTAAGGATATGGCCTTGGCCTTTGGAAACCTTTAAAATGATGGAAGCATCCTTGAATTCTCTGTTTTCATTCTAAATAGTTGTAAAGTGTGATTTTACCTCAGTGGAGGAGGCAGAGCTACAAAAGCAGGTTGGTTGAGTCTCCCGCTGTTTTCCCGAATCTCTGGTCCGGTTTTCATCGACACAAACATTTCTGTGTTGGACCTAAACATTTAAGAAAAATAAAGTCTTTATTAGAAGCAGTCGGACTCAAATCAGCACATTACATTTTGTATAAGTTTTTATAAATTTAATTAAAAATGTTCTTATGAAGCACAAAAATATTAATACTAATCATGTATAATAATTATAACTATAACGACAACAATAATACCAAACATTATTATTATGTTTATATTATTGTGAGAAAACTAAATAGCTTACTTTAATTCACTTTAACAAGGAAGTAAAGAACAATATCAAGACAATATCTACGTTTTATTGAAATAAACAAGAGCTTCTCCTTGTAAACACTGTTGACCTGAATTCATGTGCCCTTTGACCCCAAAACATTAAAAAAAAGCCACAATTAAGAACCCTTGTGTTGTTCAGAGTGGTTCAGGCCTGCAGGTCTCGTACCCTAAAGTCACGATGGCGCTGTAATGACTGGGGACCGTTTTCTGCCACCGGCGGACGCACCAGCCGGGGTCGGGTTTGGTGCCGGTGAACGGGGTCGAGGTGGCGTGGACCAGACAGTCCTCACCGGCCGCACACAGTCCAGACAGAGCTGGACACGGACTGGGAGCGATGGCAGTGAAGTGAGCTCGCACCTGCAGGAAGCAGAGAGACAACGTTTCCTTTGAGTGACGGGTTTGAGTGCATTCTCTCTGCTGGCCACCAGGGGGCGACTCCTCTCTGGTTGTATAGAAGTCTATGAGAAAATGGTCCTACTTCTCTCTGCTGGCCACCAGGGGGCGACTTCTCTCTGGTTGTATAGAAGTCTATGAGAAAATGGTCCTAATTCTCTCTGCTGGCCACCAGGGGGCGACTCCTCTCTGGTTGTATAGAAGTCTATGAGAAAATGGTCCTACTTCTCTCTGCTGGCCACCAGGGGGCGACTTCTCTCTGGTTGTATAGAAGTCTATGAGAAAATGGTCCTACTTCTCTCTGCTGGCCACCAGGGGGCGACTCCTCTCTGGTTGTATAGAAGTCTTTGAGAAAATGGTCCTACTTCTCTCTTGATGTATTATCTCAGTAAACATTGTAAACATGAGTTTCTGGTCTCAATCTCTAGTTTCAAGTCTTCTTCAATCCAGCATGATGTTCATTTAGTACATTATGGTCCATTTAGAGTCCACCAGACCAGAAAGCAGGGGATGCTTTAGGGGGCGGGCTTATTTGCTGATTGACAGCTCAAAGTTCTACAAAACACCTGCCATCAAATAGAAACATTGCCCACCGTATTCCCTCCATTGCTGTCCAGGGGAACCACGTGGACTGTCAGACCCAGAGAAGTGGCTTTGCAGGCCGGACCCAACAAGACCAGAGTCAGGCCCTGCAACAGGAGGCCCAGTTCGAAGCCGTTCAGCATCTCAGTTCCTCAGTGGGACATGAAGTCTGAATACAGAGACAGAAAGGCTAAGTAGTCTTGTATGGAGTCATAGGAGTGCCATAAAAAAAAAAGGAAAAAAAAAAAAAAGAAAATACATTTTGGGAAAATAAAGAGGAAGAGATAAAAACATAAGTTAATTAAATTTAACTAAAGATAAATAAAAAAATAGACATGGACATAAAAGATATAGAATATGTACATTTAAATATTTGTTTCCATATTATCACTTAAACTCTAAATAAAAAGTAGAATATATACGTGTGTATCTAAATATATTTATACAGTATATATATAATCATTTTAGAAATGTATTAATTGTCTTTTCATGTCACATACATTACACACATTTACAGAGAGATTAACTGTTTTTAATGGCACTCCTGTGACTGGATGTGAAACCTGCGTTATTTATCCAGATATGCGTATTAAGATGAACATCAACGAGCAGACATGATGATGTTTAAACACGAACAAACAGCTTTTATGAATAATTCACGTACCCAGCATAATCCTGACACGTTCGGTCTGTGATGAGACGTTATGGAATCTTTTATCTTGGAAGGAAAGAAAACGATGTGAAGTCTGACGTGTTGGTAAAGATGCAGATTTTATCGGAGCCTCAAACCAACGAACGGTTGGATGTATTGTTGAATTATTAAATATTTAATGTAAAGCATCATCGAGATGAGATGTGTTCACGTCATTTTCATAAACGCAGCATCAAGAATTCATAAAAGTTCACAAGTTAGTGCTTTTTCCGCAATAAGTCATGGTGGAAAGTTAGCTATCGTGCTAACAACTTAGTCTGGTTGCTATTCCACCATGCTTTAATGCTACAGGGGTACAGAGAATGAAGTGAACAGCGCTGGGTCTAACACTCCCGGAGGATAAGGATCGCAGGGAGTCAGCGAAACGACCCATGTGACCGGTGTCATCACCTTGACAACCAACAACCTCCGTTTCCTTTTGTACCTGGAAACTGTCCCTCCTATTCTTCTTCTATGGTTTAAAGCAGCTAATTCAGAGCCCAACAAACACCATTCACACCAACACTATATGTGAAGAAGTATTCAAATACATACAAGTACATGCTAATGTTGGAGGAGGGATACAAAATACATAAAATACGAGTTCATGAATGAATCCGGAGATTCAGTGTGGGCTTTGAAGGAAAGGAACTGAAGGGAAATCACAAAGTCTAGAAGTATTATCTGTCATAAGAGTATAATAAATATTGTTGTATATTCGTATTATTACACCCATCTTTTACTTTTGTTTCCTCAAACTGAGATTAAAAAAAAAAAAACAGGTTCAAAACCAGAAGAGACACATTTCAGTCACACAGCTGATCGTCGCCGAGCTTTTAACAACCATTGTAGGTCATTTATGTGACCTATGTCACGAAACACCGGTCGGCCTCGTTAAAAGTCATGAACTTGTAACAATTTCTACTAAACATCCATATAAATACATTTCATTGGACCATCTTCTGCTGTTCACAGACACCACATTCCTTAAAATCTGCCAATACAAGACCTGAAATCCTGTTTTATCCACAAGTGAGCCCATGTAAGTCCACGCGTTGATATAAGTTTGCCTTTCAAATTATAATCATGTAAATTCTAAAAATCATACAACAGATAAAGTGTGCCAGTTTGTTGCTAAAACTACAAAGAAAACCCTGAAATCTCCACGAGATGGAAACCACACAAGGGAAACTTAGAAGTCAAATGAAACCGTAATTACCTTAAAAAGACACCAATGCCCCTAACAGTGAGGTTAAGTCTTAAGACGTACACCTTCCAGTAAACATGCTCTTCTTATACGGATCTTAGGAGGCGGAGCTCGACTCAATCTGAGCCGACAGAATGGAGTTCAACTGGCTTGACCAGAGGCGGTAAAAACAAAAGCATGACGAGGAGGGTTTCGTAGAATAATCCCCGTTTCCCTCCACTGCCTTGGCTCCCATTCAAAACGCCGTGCAGTCGTTGATGCGTGACGCCTCACAGATCTGTTAACAAAAGACACACACAGCTGTGCTAAGACGACTGATTTATTCTTTTATTCACTGAAAAAAGGCAAAATATTATATTCTGAGGAATGATGGTACAATGTTGGTCTTTATCATGTTCTCTGTCCGAATGGCTTCCATAGAACAAACGTGGTCATTTCCTGTCAAAAAGGGTCCATTACTCAAACAAACTATTAAACACGCTTCCCTTTCTGGTTTAATTCTAGGAAATATTAAGACTATTTTTACATCCACACGTTTTTAAATGACCGTCTGTGTTTGGTCAGAAAACGGACTGAGTTAATCCCAGGGAAAGAGAGGATTTTTGGTCAGGAGGGAGAAGAAAGGCCTTCGAGTGCTTGGACCGCCTCTCGCCTCGTTGTAGAGTCGTCCCGACGCCAAACCCGCCCGTTACTGGCCGTTCTTCACGTTGAGCATCTTCTCCTGCGATTGAAAAAGAACAAAGTCAGCAAACATGAACTCATCTCCACACACATGGACTTCTTTGCAGACGCATAAAAAACAAACAAACTTTGATCATGGTCTCCAGCTTGACGGCGTCGGCGGCGAACTTGCGGATGCCGTCGGACAGTTTCTCCACGGCCATGCGGTCCTCGTTGTGCTGCCAGCGGAAATCCTTCTCGTCCAGGTGGACCTTCTCCTGGTCGCAGGCCTTCGCTGCAGGAACAAACTCACAGCTCTTAGTTTTCAGGGTTAACATTGTAAAAAAAGACGCGTATAAATAGATTCACTTTGCAATTAACACTCAAACCATATTGGTTTTATTTGAAGCTTTTCCATAATTAGCTTTTCACAACTTCAACAAATCGGTGTTGTTTTTCTACATTGCATTTTAATATGAACCTTTATATTTGATCTGTTTGTCTAGCAAACACTGAATGCTGTAAGAACGGAGTAGGGATGGGAATATTATATAGGATTTTTTGGTGCATCGGTGTAAAAAACCCAATAGCCAATTGTGGTGAATTTCCATCATCAGGATAATTTGTAAATATGGTTGAATAGTGACTGAATGTTAAAATCTCGATGTAAAGTGATTCTAGTATGTTTGAGTTGGATGATTATGAGGATAATATTGCGAATCACAATTATTTCCTGATAATCGTGATATGAAATGTTCATATAGTCCCACATTATCTGGTCACAACATATAAAGGAGGGAGGGCAGCATTCTAATAAAAACTACAAGCCCATGGCTCTGTGTTTGGTCCCTTTGGTGCTTTGTGGCTGACTGGCTGCGGTACCTTTGTCCACGGTGAGCAGGGCTGAGACGCTGCTGTGGTCCTGGCTGAGCTCGGCCAGCAGGCCGGGGGAGATGGTGAGCAGGTCGCAGCCCGCCAGAGCCTTCACCTGCCCCGTGTTCCTGAAGGAGGCGCCCATCACCACGGTGCTGTAGCCAAACTTCTTGTAGTAGTTGTAAATCTTGGTCACGCTCAGCACACCTGGGGGGGAAGAAAGCAGCATAAAAGCAACAAAAGTTAACGTTTCTTAAAAATAAGAGTTTTCTATGTTGCGTCAGAGTTTTCTTCCATGTTTGTGGAGAGCACAAAGTGGGGGCGGGGCTGGTATACGGGCAATCTAGTCGTTCAGACCAATCAGAACGCTGCACATGTCAGAGGCTTCCATGCAAGGAGCCATCTGGATCACAGCCTTCAGGGTTCAGGATCCAGTCCAGGGTCATGTCCTGATATCTGGATGAGACGGTGACCCTTGATCCGCCAGTTCAACGAGATGAACGGCATTCTGCGCAGGGCACCGACCATCATAATGTCGTGTGCCCTTCGAACGTGCCGGGTTTGACGTTCCACGTTCGGCGTGCCTGAATGAAGCTTCACAACAGCGTCAGGACGTTTGATTTAACCCGACATGGCTGGGTTCACAGCGAGGCGTTGGTGTGAGGCCTCGGGTGTCACTTCACTGACGTCGCCTAGAATCTGTCAAGTGCATCGGTACGCCTGACATTAAATGCCCTGGACTCCCCCTCAAACAGCATCAACATGTATATGTTGTGCTGTATTAATGTACTCCAATTTCCATTAAAATTTGAATAAAAAGGCGACACTGTGCATATACTAACACAAGTTTATCCCAAAATTTAGATAACAGGCTAATTTTAGAGATGAGAGAAAACATTGCTAATCGTTTGGCCTTCTGCTCATCGTATCTGCACGTCTGCATCGTGGCTCCACATGGGAAAGAATTGAAAGAAATCTTACTGTGAGACTTCACAATAAGATGGAACGGGATCGGCGACCAACTAAAACCAGCTGTAGCAGAAATCAGGAGGTATAGAACGAGCCATAGCACCACTAATGGGGGGGCGAGTGCTTCAGACTCGGGGAACAGTAAGCTGAGTTTCTGTGACAGCGCTGACAGAACGAAGGACATGAAATCAACCTCTACGGCGTCCAAGAAGAAGAAGAAAAAAAACCCTCGCTTGCTCTTCGGCACAAAAGTACAAATTGAGGTACCTTTGAGGTAAAAATAAATAAATAAATAAAAATAGCAACACAACCCCTCCAGCAAAGCTGAAAAATGTCTCTCTAAAGAATGACAGAACGTCATGAGGAGAGAATGACAGAACGTCATGAGGAGAGAATGACAGAACGTCATGAGGAGAGAATGACAGAACGTCATGAGGAGAGAATGACAGAACGTCATGAGGAGAGAATGACAGAACGTCATGAGGAGAGAATGACAGAACGTCATGAGGAGAGAATGACAGAACGTCATGAGGAGAGAATGACAGAACGTCATGAGGAGAGAATGACAGAACGTCATGAGGAGAGAATGACAGAACGTCATGAGGAGAGAATGACAGAACGTCATGAGGAGAGAATGACAGAACGTCATGAGGAGGGTTCAGTCTGCCGTCAAAAACAGAGGTCGACATACGAATAAAGATTTGAATGGCAGGAATGAAAGGCTGATATTTGGTGCATTGCGTTCCCACTGTGGGGCCTGTATTTATAATATAGTAAATCTAAACCGTCAGTTTATAGTTGACATAAGAGCAAACACCCTATCGTTTTTATTTTTGGATAATATGACATTTAAGGGATATTGTATTCACTTCTGTTGTTTAATGTCTGGTTATTGATATAATAACAAATAATAATGAAAAGAAGGCAGAGCATTTAAAGTGAGCCGTTGTCTTCCGATGATCACGTTACCTGGGTCTTCGTGCGGCTCGTAGCTCGAGCGGCCGCTGCTCTCCTTGTACCAGTCGAGGATCCGCCCGACGAAGGGCGAGATGAGCGTCACGCTTGCTTCTGCACAGGCCACGGCCTGAGCGAAGGAGAACAGCAGCGTCATGTTGCAGTGGATGCCGTGCTTCGCCTCCAGCTCCCTGCACACACAAACACAAACATTTCACTCTTTAAAAATATGCAGATATGAACATGCACTCTTTTTTTACGATGGGAAACAAGGCAGAGAAAATAAAAAACAGTTTTCTAAATGCAGATACAAATCTACCTCGATTGAAACCTGTAAATTAAAACAAACTATCGCACTGTGAAGAGAGGTAAACAGCCTATGACAGAGTGAAAATATTCTGTCACGATCGATCATAATTTTATGTTTTCTAAGTTGGTAAGAGCCGAGAGCAGCGCTTCCCAAACTTATTTTCTGGGGATAAAATTACAAACCACAGGAACCCAATTAAAAAAAAGCTTCATCTATAAATCACGAGAAGAGTGAATTTGTGTGTAAATGAACATTTCCACCTTCTATTCACTTCACCAGCCATTAAGAAGAGACACGCACTGATAAATCACACCTTTGTTGCATGCAGGTGTTCTTAAAAACATATTAGTAACGCAGAGATGGATCAAATAAATGCATCCAAGCAGAATTAACAGGATGTCTAATCCTTTTAATTACCTCTCATCAGCCATAAATCTAGATGGAGTTAACAGGCTCAACAGGTTTACCTCTCACCAGTAAAACAGACCGAATAAAAAGACTGGAGGAGTTTTTGGTTGATTCACCGGCGCCGCTCAGACACTCAGATTTATTTTTATCGATCGGTAAACTATCAAAATAATTACTTTTTTGGCAAGTCGTAATTCGACACACGCATGGCTCGATGTTTTCAAGAAGCGCCGTCTCAAGTCATCACAAGAGAGAACACAGAAAACATGAATCCTGAATCAGCGCGACCCCGCGGAGCGGACTTTGGACGGAGACACGCGGCGGCATTTTTATTCTAAAAGTACCGGTCCGGTTCCGCTCTGGTCCCGCTCACACCACGAGTCTGAAGCCCCAAGCCTGACCCAGAACCCTGCTGGGTCCTACACACTCAACAGCAGTATTTTCAGTCATACTGCCGCTGAGCTTCGAGTGTCATCAGCAGGTTGCTACGGAGACACAAAGAGACGAGGGGCCCTAGTTTCGTGGCGCAGCGCAGGGCGGCGCACCGTCAGTTTGGCAGTTTGGTGGATTGCCTGCGCCAAGATGGGTGTGGCGGCGCAGCAGGGGGAGGCGTCACAGATTCAGCTTGGCGTAGCGGAAGTTTCGTGGCAAAAAGCCTCACCGAGACTGCGCTGAAAGCCCGCCAGCTCCAACCTGGTCTACTTTCAGCGCAAGGCGCAAATAAAGTCCATTCATTCAAGGCGAATCACAGCCGGCAGAGTGGAAGTTTGGCTGACGGCGCACAGTGCGCACACGTCACCGAGACCTCACAGGCAGGTTTCCACAGTTCCAGGCACATTTAAATGCAATAAATAATCACAACAAACACTATTTAATGCAACTAATTGAATCAACACGTGAATTTATATCTATATAGATTGTCCCGTCACATCTGACGTCAGATCAAAGGCGGATGGCACGCGTAACGGAAACTCAGCCTCTCGGACCAAAACATCTCCCTCTCTCTCTCCTGTTTCTTATAATATCGGCATTGATATTATTATGATACGCACAGCGCGTGATGAAACTTGCAAAGTCCAGGCGGACACACAAAACTTTAAAGCGAGAGTGGCTAGAGGAATGACAGGCAATCACCTGCCAGCCTGGATGCCCTCCCACGTGGACGACAGCTTGATGAGCACGCGGTCCTTCCCGATGCCGGCTTCTTCGTAGAGAGCGATGAGCCGCAGGGCCTTGGCCACCATTTCATCTTTATCAAAGGAGAGTCTGTTGGCAAAGAGACGACCGTCACACATTTAGCTGCACTCCATCTTCACAGAGGGTACGTTTGATTAAATAATCCGCCTGCCCTTGAGCAAGGCACTGAATGTCTGTTACTGCTGATGGTTGGGCCAATGTCTTACATGAGAGGCACCTTGTTTTGAGGTTCTTATTTTAATGAACTTGTGCTGCAAAAATCGATCAAAAACAGTTTTTTTAAGAGAAAAACTTGCATTTTGTAAGATTTTGCTATTTAATTATAAATTATTGATCAGCACTGTGGCTGCAGAGGGATTAGGGAAATTCATTTTTAATTAAGAAGTCATGAATCATAATGTTTGTGGAGATATAATTATATTGTGTGATGGATCAGAAATAGGGATGGGATGAAATAATTAAACAAATAATAAAAAATACACTCAAAATAAGGGAGTCATGAGTGACTTTAAAAAATGTATTTATCGTTTATGAATGCAGGGAAACCTTATGATTTATGAAATGTTTTAATAAGAGCCAGATTTACAAAAAATACAGGAAGTATCATGGAATAAAAAGACCATGTATTTATTATTATTTATGAAGGGAAACCTTACGATTACCTTATTTTGTCTCTCTCTGTGATGTAATACAAATATTTGCTTCTTAACAAAATGTGTGGGGATTCCGGAAAGCTTTACTTTGGTCGGGATAATCTTGGCAGGACATTTTCATATCGTTCCACGTCTAATCCAACATATTCAGGATTTAGAGATGATATAACAAACATAGTCTCCAAATGTGTGCATGCAATGAACACTTTGGTACCAAGTTTTCTGTCACTTATGGCATGTTCGGACCTACCTGGCATCCACCTCGGTAGAGACCCGACCCGGGACCTTCTTGAGGATCTCCAGGCCGAAACTCACAAATAGCTTGTCCATGGTGTTGGCGACCTGCTGCTCCTCAGTTCTGCACCGAGAGGAAAGCCGGTCAACTTTAACACCAAAATAAGGAGTTTTTATGGACACTGTGTAGCTGCGATTATATATTAAACTCATACCCGCCCTTGGCGATGCCGTATTTGATGGCCTGGTCCAACAGGTGCTGGTAGGCCGGCATCTTGGCAGCAGCCAGGATGAGAGACGGGTTGGTGGTGGCATCCTGAGGTTTGTACTCTTCAATGGCTGCAGGAGAGGAGACGAGAGAAGAGTCGTTAAAAAAAAAAAAAAAAAAAAGACATTCACATCCTGGTTTCACATGATCCGTCTCAGACATGGGGTCATCCATTGAGACACATTCACAAACCCAGGAGAAAAGTTAGTGAACGCAGTCTTGTATTTGGGCATCAAAAAGTGGCTCACTAGCACCCCCTACCAAACACCCCCCACACTGCAACCTGTTTGATTGGTATGATAGTTTGTATTCATGTCCAGCTCCTTCTGCTCTACTAAAAAGCCTCAAAATAACCCAACAGTTGATACCAAATTCTCAGTGGATCATCAGTAGACCAGGCTGATCATAAGGCTTGGCTTCCTGATGTTTTCTGATTCAGTAAATGACTAAATAACTAACTATATCCCTTATTTTCTGCAGGTGGAGGTAATGTTAGAATTAACATTTAGACCATCGTGATACAGAAACATTTTAGTAACTTTAATATGTTTGATTATGTCTCTTTATTCAAGTTAAAACACTATTTGTCCATCAATAAAAAGTAAAGTAAAAGAGCAAAATGCCTGCTTTGTAACACATTTAATAAGGACAAAGTTTGGATTTATTAACTTAAAATGTGACGATTTACTTTTTACTATTAACCTTCATAAATACATCACTGACTAAATCTATCCCAAACCTTCCTGCAGGCGTCAACACACAGTTTAACCAGTTTTAAGCAACACTATAATGAGCATTCAGATAGAAAATGGCGCCATCTGCTGTATATAAATATTAATGCACCGTCCTCTACAACCAACCTGTTCAGTGCTACAGTTTTAACACCACCTTCAGGAAAAAGAATGGAGTAGGGCGATGATTAATGATTTAAAACACTTTTGTTAATTAATATAAAAAGGGTGATTATATGCTGCTGGGAATTCTTATGACTTTTTCTTAATCGAGTATGAGAGTCTTACTGCTGATGCTGCATCTTACACATCTTTAAAAATGAATGGATAAAGTAGCCAATTGAATCGTCAGTGCTTTTTTTTTTTTACGACAATTATGTGAAAAGTTATGATAAATTAACTCAGGAGATGAGTAATCATTACAATCTGCTGCTAAATGTCACAGGGCCCGTCTTAATGAGGGCCATAAGTTACAGAACTCCACTTTTAAACCATCCTGTCGCAGTTTACGGGACAGAAGTGCAGAACCTGGTTTGATATGCATGAGCGGCCCTCTCGTAAAGCACAGTGTTTTTTTTTTTTTTATGTCAGCGCTCGATTGTTGCGTCCAGTCGGCGCTGCCAACTCTTCAGACGAGGAACAAAGCCTGCCTCTGTTCTGGATCCAGTTATCTCTCAACTCCGCTTCGGGGGGGAAAAAATAAAAAATGTGGATCCTTCTGCACAATAGACGGTTCGGGTTGACAACTTGTGATCAACAGTTCAAGAAGAATCTGCACAGTGGAGCTGCTATTAGTACAAAAACATGAGGTCGGGTCTGTCTACCACCTGGGGCATGAAAAATAAAAACTTCACACATACTTTCCATGGACAATACACGTCAACAGCTTGGCAAATAAATAGCCTTCGAACATACAGCTAAGAGGATTGTAGATATTATAACACCAGTCTAGACTTTTCTGTGCAAGTTTTTAAGAGATTGTAGGAGAGATTGATGACATGATATAAGATTTATATCACAGATTGGGATAAAAAAAAAAAATAAATATATAAATATAAATATATAATATATATATAATATATATATATATATATATATAATATATATATATATATATATATATATATATATATATATATATATATATATATATATATATATTATATATATATAAATATATATATATATATTATATACGCACAATTTGCCGTAATTAATCGCAATTAATCGCTTTCTTCTTAAGAATAAAGTATGTTATAATGGATATTTAAATGTAAAGTTTATGTAGAATCAACACAAAGGAAGTATTTAAATTCAAATACTACTGTTAAATAGCAGCTTTTTTAACTTTAAGCACAGATTCTCTCATGTGAACTACAGATTTCCAAAGAAACCATCAAGGCCATCAAAATGAACTTTCAGCTTGAAAAAGGCATATTTCTTATATGCACTAACAGAACATTTCAAAATGGTTCAGCCCGTTACGGAGACAGACCAGTCTGTTTACATTGTCAGAGGACAAAGCAGCACGCGCCACATCTCGTGTTTCTCACGCAGACAAATTACCGGGATCATTTTAAAAAACTCCTCTGCGATCGCTCGCTCAATAATAATAAAACGGATTATGGTAAATGTGCAGCTTAACGTTAAAAAGTTTGCAATATGGTTCATGTACATATCCTACATATATTACGAAGCCCTACGAAACACGGTCAGCTGCCCGAAGCAGCAGTGAATCTTCTCTAAACTCATATTAAACCAATAACTGGGCAGGACAATGAGGTCTTGTGCAAAATGTCACAAGTTCCCCCTTCATTTGAAGCTATTACAGACAACCTTCATTCCCGCAGTATGTGAAGCAAGGATGTGGTGTTTTACACCATGTTTGACCAAATTATTGCATTTCGTATGTGAAACAGAAGTGATGCTTCTCGATTATAATGTGTCTTAACATGCAGTGAAATCTTACAACAGATTTTAACAGCCTTCAAAGAAAAAAGAGAGAAGCTAATGGTTGTGATTATGTTGAGCAAGCACTCATCATTTTTTAAATTTCCAGTTGTAGTGTTGTATTGGATTAGAGGAGCTGCAAACAATTATTATTTTCCATTGTTGCTTAATCCTCTATCAATTAATGGATGTTGTTTTTGTTGCATTTTATTTATTATTTTACTTGTTTTGACTATTTTAACTGCATTTACTGGTTTTAACTGGAAAAGGTGTCCTTGAGGATTTAGAAAGGTGCCCATAAATGAAAATCATTACATAATAAATTAATTAATTAGTTAGTAAGGTGATGCCGTGCTTGGTGGCAGAAGCTCCTGATGTTATAAAGTATGTGCTCCTATTTTTAAATCTTTATCTTTTATACTGTGGTTGTTGTCCGGTCTATTTATGGTATACCATACTAATGTTATGGTTTAACTTTTATTCTGTTTGTTATTCTTATTTTAGTTGTATGTCTATATCTATGCGTGTATTGAGAGCAACAAAGCCAGAGTCAAATTCCTTGTATGTGTTTACACTCATCATACCCATCTAATAATCCCATTATTATTATTATAATAAACACCATTATTGGATGCAGAAGTCACACAGCAGTCTGTGTTAGTGTCCTTTCCCTGTATGCGTGCTTCAACACAGACTCTGGTCTAAATGACAGTAAGCCAAGTGTGCAAAAAAAAAAGGGCCATACTATCACATTAGAAAGAAACGAGGCCATGCAAACAGCCTGCTGTGTAATCAGAGACACCATCAGATCAGAGTGCACCCAAACCAGTTCTGTCATGTCATCCTGAGTCTGCAGGCTCTGGATGAGGAAATACAGCAGGCTGGTTTTGCATCATAATTGCATTACCGTAAATTACTTCCTCATTCTGACCCATTGAGAAACATCAACCCTTTTTTTTACCCTCATTGGCTAATGAAAGGGACAAACACGAGGAAGGATAAACCACTTTTTTCTTGTACACCCTGTTGCGCGTTAACAATCCAGCTAGTGTCAAATCTCGCACATGCGCAATAGCCCCATGTGGAAGCTAACGTTACTTTCTCGATGCTTCGTGTGTTTAGTTCATTTATTTATTATTTTTAAAGGGGCGGGGTGGTAAACAAAACGCTGGTATTGTTAATTGTATTAGCGAAGGCGTCATACTAGCTAGCATACTTTACCAGTGCGGCTAACGTAGGTAGCTACAAAACGGTTAAAACTAGTAATCAGTTAATGAGATTATCAACTTTAGTGACCCAGCAAACTATCGTGAAAAACACCTCAGGAGTTAGTTAGCTCACCGGCTAGCTAGCTATCGTTAGCAGCTCGGTCTAACTGAAGTGATGCGAACAGTTGAGAGTCCCATCACTTCTGACACGGCGGTCATTCACATTTAAAAAGTCCTTCCTGCTCGTCTAAGTTAGCATGCTAGCCAGGCTAACGCTAGCTCGTTGTGTTGCGTTTGCGTGCTACGTTACCGTTAAAGTCTCCGGTGTCCGCCACCACCACGGTGTGTTTCTTCAGCTGGTTCAGCGCCGACTCCATCTTCCGCCGTTTGTCTGGTGACTCTGTGGACATAACGAGCAGCGACCGGGACCCTTTTATACACAGAAAGCACGTGAGGCCAGGCGGAATGTCAGAGAGACGGGGGCGCGCAACGCCGGAGGGAGGGAGTCAGCGGGGACGCGCTCGGGACGGACGAGACTTCAAGGAAGCGCACGCGCGAAAAGACATCATAATTACTGTAAATCTGAAGGAAACAATTAAAAGAAACCGTCATTTTGCTAATCTAGTTTATGACGTATGATTTCGTAAGTCGAAAGTGGGGGAAGAAGTACTTATATACAGTATTGTACTAATGTACAAGCATAGTTTTTTTTATGAATGCATTTTTATCTGATTGTCGTTCTACTGTATTTTTAGCTACTCGTTTCTCTTTTGATGTGTATATGTGATGTACTATATAAATAAAGTTATTATTATTATTATTACACTATTTTTATGTATGTGTGTTTACTTGATGACGTACTGTATGGTGGCAATAATACATAATCATTTATTAGTTGATTATATTTTGTATTAATATTCTGAATCTGCAATATAAAAATACATGTAGTACATTTTGTTTCCTAAATGTAGTTGAAAAAAATGGATGTACTCAAGTGAAGTACAACTATCTCAAAATCGCACTTAAGTACAGAAACTATCTAATTTATGACGCGTTATTTCGTAAGTCAAAAGTGGGGGAGGAAGTATATGAATGTACTTACTTACTAACAAGTAAAACCACACTATAGAAATACTGTAACAAGTACAAATCTTGTATTTAAAAACAATATATATGTAAAGTAGCAAAAGAAGGGCTTTACTTGATGAATACATAATAATGATAATATTGATTATATGTATTATTATCTGCAACGTAACACTAAATGTAGTACAATGTGTTTCCAAAATGTAGTGATAGTCATAACTACAGTAGGCCTGTGAGTTAACCAGTTCAAGATGTATTGAGATCTTTTACTTTAAAGTAAAAGTAGTAATAACACAGTACAAAGTACTCTTTTACAGTTAAAAGTTCTGCATTCAAAAGGTTCTTTTAGTAAAAGGAAGTAGCCCTAGGGATGCACAGCATATATATATATATATATATATATATATATATATATATATATATACACACACACACACACACTGTATATTAGGGTCATAATGAATAAATGATTGTCTCAATATGAAGCTAACCTGCTTTCATTGGCTTCACACCCTTTTGGATCAAAATCCAGGTTGTGCATCCCCCCCGCTCGTCATCACGTCAAGCGGCGGTACAATTAAGTTTATTGAAGGGATTAAGTTGTCATTTTGAACCTTTTACTCCATAAAAAATGTGCTGTGTGTTTTATTTAATTGGACAAAGAGTGCTTTCGGCTCAGCATCTTAACCGTGCAGTGGCGTTTACGTGACTCTGATTGCTTGATTAATTGTTCCGACGCTCCACTTCCCCGATCCCTCCGGTAACAGCTTCTCCAACATGACTCTTATTTGCGATTATATGGGAACAATTTAATTTGTGAAACCAGTACATTTGCTGTAATTGCCTAGTACGTGCCTGTATTAAAAAACACACAATACTTCTTTTTCCCTCAGGCTGCAGCAGCTTAATGACATGATCACATTCGTCCTTCACCAACCTTGCAAGTCTGCTTTACTGATATAAATATTTAACAATATCTCACCCCGGTGATTAGTAATAATTAGAGGGCATGTGTGAAAACATTCCTTGAATTAACCGTTTCCATAACGGCTGCAAGAGTGCGGTGAGGATCCTTAACCAGCATCAGCTCAGCTTCTCTTTATGCTTTTTGTTTTCCCTCACATTGTTTGCTGCACTCCAGATATAATAATAAAACATACTCACACAGCCTCGTGAGGTCAAAAGGGTCAAATTTCCTGTGAAATGGCGGCAGTGCAGAATCATCCGCCTGTACGGCACCCGGTGGGAAGGAGCTTATTTCTGAAAATAATACATACAAGAGAGACAAAACCGGTTTGACAGCATTTTAATTCTACCATAAATTACAGGATCATTGTGCAAGTCAACAAAGTCCTCAGTTTGAACATCTCGTTTTTCTTCCATGATGCTAACTATGTATTTTCACTCTCTTATATTTCGACAATTCATATGTATGCTCTATTTAATAAAAATAGGGTCCCAAGGCGGTCCATCAGGTGGGGTGGGTGGCTTCCAGGAAAAGGATTCTGGACTGAGTCATCAGATTCAGGATTTAGAAAGAAGTAGTTCTAGTTTTTATGATAATACAACGAAGAAAAGCCATAATGCAGCATTCCCCCCAGGAATGTCGCTGCAGACACCCAGCTCTGTCTATTGTGTTAACAGACATGAAAACTCTTCATTTGAATACATGCCGTGTGTGTGTGTGTGTGTGTGTGGTAACCCAGTGGTGCAGCTTCCTGGTTGGGTGGAGTCGGAGGCCTCGTGGGACCTGGTTGCTCCGTCTTGGTTGCCTCAGTTGCTCCTGCAGATTGCAGCTGTTTACGTTTTTGTTGCCTCTGTGAAATAAAAACCTGAAGTTAACCCCTGTGTGTGTTTATTGTTTATTTGCTGGAAACAGAGTCAGCTATTATCCGTTCTTTACTCATCCCAGCATTCTTTCCACACACGTTTAACTTAGTTTCTTATTTATGACTAATGATGTGATTATTGTTGTTATTATCATTATTCCTTTATTTGTAAAGCAGCATTCATACTCAAGGCAATTCAAAGTGCTCTACAGAGGAAACACATGAATATTAGTGTGATTGGAGAAGAATAAAAACACGAGGAGACGCAGTAAGCGGTCTTTTAAATGTAGGAGGAAGCTGCAGTAAACAATGTCCTGGATTTAAATGAGCTGATGGTTTCTGCTCCTCAGGTGTTCGGGGAGTTTCTTCCACAGGTGAGGAGACCAGAAACCACATGCTGCTCGCCCCTGATTAACCCTGCGTTAACCGGATCACCTGAGGCGTCTGATGAAGATTTATAATGAACAATTAACTCTGACATGTATTTGGACCCCGAGACCATTCGGTACCTTCTAGACCGGTAACGGGATTTTAAAATCCACCACACGGGAAGCCGGTGCAGAGATATGAGGGCGGTGTGATGTGGTCTTGGTTCTGGTCTGGACTCTGTTAGCAGAGTTCTGGATGAGCTGCAGCTGCCTGACTGACTCCTTTACCTGTAAAGACATAATGGAATGATCTAACACTGAAAATAAAGATTTTCCATGACTTGTTTGACAGATAACCTTTAGTTATTGATATGTTTTTATGATGTTTTTAATGATGTTTTTTTAAGGTGGTAATAATGGGCTGATTTAATAAAACTCTTTATGTGGATCTTTATCTGTGAAATTCAGGACTGAGTCCATAACTATGATTTCTGACTTGGTCTGCAGTTTTTAGTGTCACTGATACAAGTTCAGCATTATTATTATTATTATTATTATTATTATTATTATTATCCTTATTATCATTAATATTATCAGCATCATGATTATTATGATTATCATTATTATCCTCATCATCGTTATCCTCATCGTCATTATTATCATCACTATTATGATCATCATCATTACTATTATGATTATTATTATTATCATCATCATTATTATTATAATTAAAATCATAATTCTGTTTTATCATCATTATGATTATTATAATTATTATCATCATCATCGTCATCATTATTATTATCATTATTATGATCATCATCATTACTATTATGATTATTATCATCGTCATTATCATCATTATTATGATGATTATTTTTCATTATTATTGTTATTATTCTAATTATTATTTGTATCGATATTATTATCATCATTATTATTACTACTATTATTTTAAGCCCAAACATGATGTTTTTCCACCTAACTAAGTGGATACTGAACATTCACCATGTTTGTATCGTTGTATTAACTGTGTAACTAAGTGTCGCCGGGGATGTGAACCACAATAAGAACACGTTGCCGTTAGCAACTCCATCCTGCACACTGCCCCTTTAATAGGCTGAGCTGTGGAAAATAAAAGCTGTCAGGGGTATGTGATGACAATATTACTTCTTCTTTTTTTTTTTGGACACTTTAATGAAAAACACATTTTGATTATAAACCACCCAGCAGCTGTGGACAGTTTGCATTTGTATTTATTACAACACGCAGCGATTTTTTCATCAGATGCTGCTTTTTTAAATCACCGGCTGAATCAGAGTTACATTTAAATCACTATGTTTGAGGTGGGGGGAGGGGGGGGGGGTATATTGACAGCGGGGGCTGACGTCTCAACAAAAAGATGATTCTTCTGTGACGTGTGATAGCTTTGCTCGCCACTAGATGTCGCCCTTCCTGCTGTTTTGGCAGAGCGGTGACAGTCACATGTGCATCCATGGAGAGGGAGAGGGAGAGAGAGAGAGAGAGAGAGAGAGAGAGAGAGAGAGAGAGAGAGAGGGAGAGAGAGGGAGGGAGTCTGGAGAGAAACAACTTTGGAAGTTTTTGTCGTACACTGAGGGAAGAGGAGGGAACACCAGGAGAGTAGAGAGTGAAATTAGTGAGCGGTAAGTCATTTTCACATTTGTCTTTACTTCTGAAACGCGTCACCTGACTCTGAATCCCTCTTCTCTCCACTTCCCACCTTTAAATTCTCTCCTCCAGCTGTGACCCAGATGTCAGCCGGGCGTTTCTAGAGATTTAACGCTGATAAATGGAGGCTTTTGCTGGTTGACTTTGTCTAATGAGAAGGGACGAACTGGATCCGTTCTCCGCCTCCCATTTATCTTTCTGGTGAATTAGTGAATGAATGTTGTTGATTTTAAGGGCGGGACTACATTTATCACACTCCAGCTTGCCCTGTAGGATTTGTTCATAATAACCAAAAAACACCTGTCCAGTGTGTTTGTTTTTGTTGTCTTTTTTAAGCTTGTAAATTGTTGTCAACACAATCAGTGTGTTGTGGTGATGTGTGAGGATGAAGCTCTCTGATTGGCCAGAGGAATGCCCCCCCCCCCTCCCCTCCCGGGTCTCGATGAAAGACAGAAATAAACTTGTGGAGAAGAACAACATTTCAGAATACCAGCCATTCCTCAAGCTTACTCCCTCCCTTGTTTTTTGAAGGTTTTTTTAAACCTTTTTCTGGAGCGGTTACAGGAAATCAGGCCTGGCCGACTTCTCAGAGGCGTGACTGGCAGGAGGAACTCACTGCCATACAATGTGCCCTTATGCCGGGTTAGAAAGCTCTTAAACTCTCCCGGCTGAAGCGGCTCCGTCGAACATGCGGCACATTAAACATGAATCTAATGAAGGCAGCGCGGCTGTATTGAAGGGGAATCTGTCCTAAAGCAGTTCAAACAGGAGATGTTGCCTTGTATTGTTGTTGTCTTAAAAAATTAAACGGCAGCTTTCGGCATCAAACTCTCCGAATAAAACATTTTTCTGGTTTTCTCAAAAGACGTAGAGATGCCACTTTACGAGCCGCCGTCAGAAACCACAATAGACCAGAATGCAATGCAGCTGCTAGAAGTGAGTAAGGAGCAGATTTGGAAAACTCTCCCCTCCAGCTGGGCTTTCCTCAAAGAACTTATATCGATTATATACATTATATATTTATTAAGTTGCTGCCATTGATTTTGCTCTAAAAACATATAAATATTGAATGTTAACATCCTTCCTTTAGAAGTCCCAGACCTCTACGCTGCTGCTCTTTTATCAAAATAAATATTATAATAGACTTATCTCTCACTAATGCCGTCTAACACAACAGATATTACGATAAATCCTGCCTTAATAAATGTTGCAACTCCAACCCTCAGAAATGACCATAAATTAGAATCAGGCCGTCTCTGAACATCATCATCGCCTCGAAGGAGCTTATTTTAGTATCAGACTGCCATCGTTTATTACTGGCAATGATTTAGTGATCGACAGCCATAATCACTGGACTCATTTATAACTAAATCAGCCTCTGAAATATGAGGACTCGCTTGTTTTCTTGTAATTAACTGAACTCGCCTGTGATTCTTGACGACTGGTCGAACAACAGTAAAACTGACTCAGCATTTTTATTCACCAGTAAATCTGGAATTAAGGATGCACCGATCAGACCTTTTCACTTCCATCTGTAAAAATCTGTAGCTGCCTCACTCTGCAGGAGCTCATTAACTAATCAGACTATCAACCATCAGGGAGAACACGTTAGATCAATGTAGATCTTTTAATATGACATGGATGAAAATGATATATAGGCCTTATATTAATCTGCATTGTAATGTGAATTTAGGAAATGGGATTTTTAATTTAATTAATAATCAAAGGTGCAGTGTGTAGGATTTGGCGCCATCTAGTGGTGAGTTTTCAGATTACAAACAACTGAAACTTCTCCCGTGTGCCTAAAAACGATGTCTCTTTTGTTTTCACAAAGTTTCAACCAAGTTTACAAAACAAAATCCATAAAGTATTATAAACTTTACAGCTGCTTTTTTTTAAATAAAATGATAATGTGGGTCGCAGCCATCGAAGTAGGTTCTTCCAGCAAAAAAACGGAATCAAACTCCTGAACGTCACACGTTGATGAATGAAACAGTACTAAACTCCTGAAGGCCACATTTTCCTCCTTTTATAAATACGCTCCCTCCCGGTCTAAATATACCCGATGACTGCTGCTGGTGAAATCTCCGGCTGCTCCGCGGTGACGGTCAGGCATATTTCCTGGATGTGCAGGCTGAGACAGTGAGGAGGAGGAAGAGGAGGCAGATTCATCTCTCCTCACACGTCGTCAGCTCCAGTGTGGCCGAACTGACGACTCTGGCAGCCGCCCACTCAGCCTCCGATCACCAGTTCCTGATCGGCCTTAAGAGCCTCGTACGGGCGTCCAATCACCGGTTCCTGATCGGCCTTTAGAGCCTCGTAGGAGCGTCCAATCACTGGTTCCCGATCGGCCTTTAGAGCCTCATAGGGGCGTCCAATCACCGGTTCCCGATCAGCCTTTTGAGCCTCATAGGGGCGTCCAATCACCGGTTCCTGATCGGCCTTTAGAGCCTCGTACGGGCGTCCAATCACTGGTTCCCGATCAGCCTTTTGAGCCTCGTAGGGGCGTCCAATCACTGGTTCCTGATCGGCCTTTTGAGCCTCGTAGGGGCGTCCAATCACTGGTTCCCGATCGGCCTTTAGAGCCTCGTAGGGGCGTCCAATCACTGGTTCCCGATCGGCCTTTAGAGCCTCGTAGGAGCGTCCAATCACCGGTTCCTGATCGGCCTTTAGAGCCTCGTAGGGGCGTCCAATCACTGGTTCCCGATCAGCCTTTTGAGCCTTGTAGGGGCGTCTAATCACTGGTTCCTGATCGGCCTTGAGAGCCTCGTACGGGCGTCCAATCACTGGTTCCCGATCGGCCTTTAGAGCCTCGTAGGGGCGTCCAGCCACCTGGATGTAAGCAGTGAACATACGTTTCTTTTAGGGAGAGGAGGTGTCGAGTGTTTTCTTGAGCCCTCGTCTAGGTGTGGCGACCCTCTGGATAATTACCCATGAACACTGGCTCCACTGAGGCTGGAGACCACAAGGCTGCTTTGTGCTGCAGGTGCGTGGAACTGGAAGTGGAACTGCTTTAAATTCACACAATCTTTCCCCGCTCTGCTCTCGCTGCCGGTCTCCCTTTGGGTTTGGTGTATTTCACGGCTGCAGTGCTTCCAGCCTCGTGTTCTCGTGGCCCACTTTTCTCTCCAGGAGATGAGATATGTCGAATACATGCACGTTTCTTCACCTTTTTTATGATTGTGATGTTCGCTGCTGCTCCGGTAGAAGGGATCGCATGAATACTAGGGTTGAGAAATGCATCTTATGTTTAAGGGAAGCCTGGACTGAGGTGAGCCAGGATGGACCAGGTTTAGGTTCTGGAGCAGAAGTACAAATACTTTGTTGCTGTGCTTAAGCAGTATTGTCAGGTATCTTATACTTTTACTCAAGTATTTATTTGAGTACTCTGACAACTTTTTTACTTTTACTCCCTACATTTAAAAACACATATCTGTACACTCTTCTTCTCACATTTTTTCCACAATCTTTAGTTTTAATGCATTTAAGGGGAATCATCGATTATTAATTAGCCTTGCTAAAAAACAGCCAGTATAAATGTCCTATAGGGATACTTTTTACTTTGAGTACATTTCAGAACCTGCACTTTCACACGTTTACACTTCAGTAAAGAAGCTGACTCAATACTTCGGTTTGAACACAAGTATCTGTAGCACTACTTGAGTAGAGATCATCTGTACTTTGACACCTCCGGATATGAGATACTACAAAGTTAAAATGAATAATTTGACCGACGTGCCCCTTATTAGATAAGATACTGGGAGATTACGCTGCAATGGGTGTGCTGGGTCAAACAAGGCGGCAGGAAACAGAAATATAAAACAATAACGTTGATTAAAATGCTGACGGACACCCGGGGGCGTCGGAATGATGCTGGTGTTTGTTTTAAGAACTCAGCCACCAACATTTAAAAAAGCAAGCGTTACAGAAAGACCTGCACGGATGCAAAGACAGTAAAGTTGATGCTGATGGATGTTATTCACCGCTCACCCCCGGATAAGCGGGTAGCTATCAATCAAACGCGGCGTCTCCGCTACTCAAAGGTGCGTTCGGCCCGTTGATGTCTGAGCTTCGCCCTGCAGAGTGATGCATGTGCAGCGTTTGACAGTCGAAGGCCGTTTTCACATCCGTCAGCCGGAGGAGGACAGTTCCTCTCTGCTCACTTCAAGTCTCAGCTTAAAAAAACCTCACGGCTAACGAGAGACTTTAAAAGACATCTTTGAAATGAACAAAGTTCGCAGATATTGGAATTTTTAAATTACATTTTCAGAATTAATACAGTTTAATTGTGTGGAAAAACACATGAAACAACTATTAATGTGATGTAGGCAGTATTTAATACCTCCTTCTTTTTGCTTTTAACGTTAGAACAACGGTATCACCTTAAAGCAGAGCAGTGGAACGACTTATTCCCCATACGTCCACTAATTAAGCTTAGCTTAGCATAAAGATGGGAGACGGGGCTCTGAACCTCTAAAGCTTTAGCTAATTAAAAATGGAATATCTTGTTTTGTTCAGCAAGCGAAACAAAAGACAATTTGTGGATTTGATGCTACTCCGCTAAGCCTTCGGAGTTACCATGGAGACGGAGCGAAACGCAACAATCGGCGCCAAGGCCTGAAAAGCCGACAGACAATGCCTGTAGCTAACTGAAAATGTTAGAACGTGTAAACGGATTATTTAAGGCCTTTTGTCTACCGGGGCGCAACGAATAACTAAAATGATGACGGGTTGGGACAAGCTAGCTGTTAGCGACCTGATGTTAGCGTTGTGTTAGCATTTAACCGTCATTAGCTGCAAACTGTCAAAATGCTTTCGCTCAACTTGAAGAAATATAGTTAAATAACTGACATTTGGACAAAATACATTTAAGACATTTAAACATATATAAACTATATATACAGGGTTGTCCATGAAATGGGAATAATTTGCAAATGTCTGGTCTTTTATAGCGACAAACAAACCATGTGATGCCAGAATGAATTCCACCTGAGTCATTGTGACACATAATGTAAATCATGGATGCTGGTCAAAAGTGATTATTGATGCATTTAAATAGGAATAAACAGAGGATTGTGTCCAAAATATTATCGGCAACAGTCTGCATGTATATATATATATATATATATATATATATATATAGCTAGCTATAGGCGACAGATTTGCCCTCAACGATGACAAAGAGGAAATAAAAGTGTGTGTGAGTGTGTTTGACAGCCAAAGTCACAGCAGTGATAATTTGCACTCAGCTGGAAACACTCGACATCTCTCACACACACACTCACACACACACACACACACACACACACACGGATGTTGCTGTATTTTCCGCTTGTCCTCCCAGGACGCCACCGGCACGGCCCCTAACAGTCTGAAGGGTCTATTCTGTCCCCTCTGTTAGTGAAAACCACCGCCATGTAACCACAACCACACCGTCTCACTGCGCCTCCCAGTCTCACGCCCACTTGAACACAGAAAGAAAAGCCTCATCACAGCCTCCTGCATGTCTCACTGCCAGCAGTCACGTCCTCCTCCCAGCTGACAGGCTTTACATTCTAGTTACTTCTCTCCTTTAGACGCCTCGGGCTGGTTTTTATCTGTGTGTAAGTGATGAGAATAGCAGCAGGCGTTTACATTCTCTATATAGCTGCTTCCTTTCAGACGCCGTGGTGGTGAAACTGCGGACTAGCCCTTTACATGACGTGTAATTTAGCATTTTTGGAAATAAACGTCTTCTGCTTTCCTTTCACCAAATGTTCTCTCTCCACTCTCCTTCACATCCGCTGATCTGAATGGATTCAGTGACTCCGTGGAGGACGCTGCTATCGTCTCCGAGTTCAAATGATTGTCATGACTTTAAAATGACGTGCGACCGCCAACTAGACGCCTTCAGAAAGCTGCCAGACCCCCACGATGAGCGCCACGCTGAAATCAAACTTGTTGTCGTGAAAAATGTAACGCAGCGTTCATTCTTTCTGTGGTTCGCCCATTGAAACGTGGCTGGAATGATGTTTCAGCTCCTCAGATGTGTGTTCGGATGCTCGGCACATCTGGATTCTGTTCTTTAAACGGTTGGGTTTTAAGAGTGCAGTGTTTCCTCCGGCTCAATGGGGAGCCTTTGTGAACAGCTATCTTCAAGTCACTGCCGAGACTTTGAATGAGATTCAAGACGTGTGTATTTCTTTTTGTGGCTCAGCCACTCGAAGCGACTCCTTTCCGTATTAAGGCCTCCTTCTCGTGCACTTTTGAAAATCGGAAAGCTCCAACGTGGTAGTTTGCTTTCCCTGAATAAAAAACAGCTGACAACTTTGACAGATGTATTTAAAATGAGTGCACTGCTTCCTCCAATCACAGCCTGTATCGTAAACACCTAACACTGACTGTCGGCATGGTTACTGACGGGACACTTTTAAAGCCTTTCACACATCGTTCCTGGTAAATTACTGGAATAATCTATGATTACTGCGTCTTTCATCAATAAACTAAGTCAGAATTCATTTTCATGACTGCTTCCTGAGCCACCTGTGAGACTCGGGTTTGATCCCCAACTGAAGTACGTCGTAATTCAAGAAAATAAATGGCTTTTTCCATTCATGAAGCGCTGAATGAAGAGGGGAAGTGAAAATGATCCAAATGATCTAACTGAGCCTAGAACAGATTTTGTGGGATGGATGAGTTCCACTGAGCTGGATTCAGTGTGAATATAAAGACACACATCGGCTGGTTTACTACAGTGGGACAAACCCAAAAACAAACCAGGTTGCTGTGATGAAATCGCAGTAAACAGATAAAAAGGATGCCGAAGCAACTACATAATAACGACGATCAGTTTGGGTCGATTGGAGCTAGGCTATGCTAACATTGTAGCTGCTCCATCAATACAATAACATCATCGAGACCAGGGGTTCCCAAAGTGGGGGTCGCGAGATTCCACTGGGGGATCATTTTCATTACTTTAACTGAGATATTCTTCTGGTAACATGAAAAAGACTCTCTGGTTCTGGTTTCTGGACTAATGTGAGGTTCTATTGTAGACCTCTGGGAGACCACAGGCCGCTACGATAGGAGGACAATCTCAACAAAGATAGGCTTTCCGTCATTGAAATTTGCCTCATTCCATGAATTTGCGTCTATTTGCGTTAACTTTATACGTGCGAATAATTAGCTTTGCATTGGCGTGAACATACCTCAAGACCGGCCGTCTACATATTCCCAATCAGGATAACAAATCATAGAAGAAGAAATTACATAGCTTTTCGACATTGATGCCTCGTGGTAAAAAGAAAAGAAGAGTAAACACTCATGATGTTGTCATGATGGACCGACCATCCAGGAGGAAAAGCCAGAGCAGCAAGGTGAGAAATTAAACAACTGGAAGTCAGCGAACCTGAGTTTAATTGCTCATTAAAATCTGAAAAGTGTGTTTTTTATATCAACGCTGGCTAATGAAACGTGTTTAGCTCGTTGCGTTACTGTAAGCCCAACTGTTGTGGTTCAAGCTCACCGCTCTCAGCAGAGAGGTTTTCCCACCGCCGGCAGCAGTTTTCAGTCAGGAAGCTCTAAACCCACCAGTCCACTACCGACTCAGCAGCAAACAGCAGACACACACAGCTGGAGGCCAGCTGGTCCACACGGCACAACGCTGAAGACATCTTCCCCTTAAAAACCATCAAAGGAGGGATATTGGACTAAATCTAAATTGATTTTTTTATGGCTTTTTGGATTATTATGGGTGTAAGCGCTTTAACTGCAAATGAACAGCAAAAAAGGCTAGGACTCCTTTTTTAATAAACAACTTTATTTATGCTGGTAGTCCTTATGATTTATGATCTCCTTATTAAAAAATATTATTACATTATAATAAAAACATGTAAAGTCATTTCAGTACAATTTAGCGCCATTTTAAGAGTTCAAACACATTTTGATGATTATCAGGATAATACCATGAATCGCAATTATGTTGGGCATGATAATAGTGACATGATATTTCTCCCCATGCCTAGTTAAAAAGAGAAAAGGTTCAGTTATTATTATTGTGGTCTTTTTTCAAGCTCATACATTTGAGAACAAATGGAAGACTAAGATGAAACACTGCATCTGCAGATTTGTGTTTCCTGACGATGCCACCTGCTGTGCTCCTGAAAACCTTTGTGTTGTTCTGTTCTCTCCGAGCCTTGCTGTCATTTATCGGATCATACATCGTCATTCATGCGGTGGCTTGTTTTTAAGCTTTTGGAGCGAACACAAAGCCGACGAGTTATTTCAAGTTTGTAGAGAATCGGAAAAAAAAAAAACCCATTTAAGGCAAATTGGATGCACCCAAATCTGATTTGAAGTGAACAGTCTCAAAAACATTTCAGCTCTCCATTTTTAATTCATTTGTCAACGACTAGAAGCAAAAAAGGGACACGTTGCACATTTATGAGTTAGTGTGTGGATCACAAACAAAGGAGAAGTTAAAGGGTGAATCCTTCAGAAGTCGTCAGTGAAGAAACGAAGCAATGAATGCTTAACTTTAAAATCCTCGTTGTGAGTCTGAATCTTTTTAGGCTTTCATTTTTTTATCACAACAGCTGTGAGCAGTACTTTTCTCATCCAATTATACCCCCAATCAGCTAACAGGGGCCGACGTCACACACCATTAGCCCCCGTTAGCGGTCAGTCTTCTGCTGCTGTAACCGACCGCCACATAGAGGCCCTTTGTAATGTCTGCTGCATCCTGGTCAAACACACTTACAGCACAAACACGCACACTTTATGTTTATCATCATGTAGACATGGCCGTTACTGAAGGGGCCCACTGGACACGGGGCCCAAGATTTCAGAGGAGCATCTGTTTGAAGGGACTGATGCAAAACGAGTAAACAGCTATCATCCCAAAAAACAGACTAAATAAAACCACAAGAGAGATGCAAAACAACAACAAAACAACAACAGACGCAAAACGACCAATAACAAAGAGATGT
The DNA here is from genome assembly GCA_029853015.1 of Chelidonichthys spinosus. Taxonomy (NCBI): domain Eukaryota; kingdom Metazoa; phylum Chordata; class Actinopteri; order Perciformes; family Triglidae; genus Chelidonichthys; species Chelidonichthys spinosus. Next base: position 32,206,722 of record CM056821.1, on the reverse strand, counting down.
AACATGACTACAAAGAGAATGAGATGACCACAGAGACACACAACAACCACATGGAGACACAAACGACCACAAAGAGACACAAAATGACCACAGAGACACAACAACCACCACAAAGAGACAAAACGACCACAAAGAGACACACAACAACCACATGGAGACACAAACGATCACAAAGAGACACAAAATGACCACAGAGACACACAACAACCACATGGAGACACACAACAACCACATGGAGACACAAACGACCACAAAGAGACACAAAATGACCACAGAGACACAACAACCACCACAAAGAGACAGAAAATGACCACAGAGACACACAACAACCACATGGAGACACAAACGACCACAAAGAGACACAAAATGACCACAGAGACACACAACAACCACATGGAGACACAAAACAACCACATGGAGACACAAAACAACCACATGGAGACACAAAACGACTACAAAGAGACACAAAATGACCACAGAGACACACAACAACCACATGGAGAAACAAACGACCACAAAGAGACAGAAAATGACCACAGAGACACACAACAACCACATGCAGACACACAACAACCACATGGAGACACAAAACGACTACAAAGAGACACAAAACAACCACATGGAGACACAAAACGACTACAAAGAGACACAAAACAACCACATGGAGACACAAAACGACTACAAAGAGACACAAAACAACCACATGGAGACACAAAACGACCACAAAGAGACACAGAACGACCATAAAGAGACACACAAAAACCACATGGAGACACAAAATGACCACAGAGACACAAACGACCACAGAGACACACAACAACTACAAAGAGAAAAAACAACCACAAAGAGACACAAAACGACTACAAAGAGACACGAAACAACCACAAAGAGACACAAAACAACCACATGGAGACACAAAACGACTACAAAGAGACAAAACAACCACAAAGAGACACAAAACAACCACAAAGAGACACAAAACAACCACATGGAGACACAAAACGACTACAAAGAGACAAAACAACCACAAAGAGACACAAAACAACCACAAAGAGACACAGAACGACCATAAAGAGAGACAAAACAACCACAAAGAGACACAAAACAACAACAAAGAGACACAAAACAACCACAAAGACACACAAAACGACCACAAAGAGACACGAAACAACCACAAATAGACACAAAGAACCGTAAAGAGACACAGAATGACCACAAAGAGACACAAAACGTCCACAAAGAGACTTAATTGACGAGTCATGTAAAACAACCAGAGTCAAGAGAAGCAGCAGCTTTTACATGTTTGGGCCCAATTTCTAATAATCTATATAATAATAATAATAATAATAATAATAACAGATGTTTTAGTGAGATAAATGACATCAATTCTTAAATGGTTTAAGACACACACACACACACACACACACACTCTTATAAGGACTCCTATGTGTTGTGTTCCACCCAGGCCTGTGATGTAATTAACATTCACAGTCCACCACCTGATACTCCACAGTGACTCGTTCTCATTGAGAAGTTCACAAGGTACTTCTTTACTTCCACAGCCTGCGGATTAGTTGCCATGGAGACAAAGCTGTCCCGATACTTGGATTGGCTTTCTCCGGAAAAAAGTTTGAACTGTTTTGTTGACGAGAGGTTTTGCTCGCTCTCCCGAAAAAAAAATCCTCCACTCGTCTTTATTTTTTAATGCTTCAAACGAGATCTTAACGTTTTAGCGCCTGTTTTTTGGGGTGATTCATTCATCAAAAGCCAAACGGGGAGCTTTAAAGACAAACTGCGTCATGGTTAAAACACAGTGGTAAAAAATTCATAGACCCCACATTAATAACCTGATTATTCCTTCATGAATTATTCACAGCGAGGAGCTACAGTATGTTTGCTTTATCTGCCCGGGCCGTATTATTACTCCCGCCTTAACACTGGATTGTTTGCATATTAGCCAGATTAATCACCAGAATGTTATGATTGTAGTCGCCGGCTTTTATCCATTAGGACTTCAAAAGAAAACAGACAGCAGCGCCACAAAATCACGTCCGATATTCAAAGCAAAAAGGTTCTCCGGGGCATCCTGTTGTGTAATGAATAAAAACATGTTTTGCCTCATAAAGGGGAGGATTATTCACGGAGGACAGTTAGGTGTTTTGTCGCCTAATGACTCGTTTGGAATCCTGTGATTGGAGTCGACACAGTTGAGGCTCTTTACTCCCTGGTTAAAATAATAATAATGGCGTTCTGTGTTCAGGCCCCTGAGTAAACGCTCTGGCAGGAAAATACAAGGATGCATTAAATAAATGTCTTGTATAAATATAAAAAGGTATGTGGGAGAAAATCAACAACATGGTAGTATTCTATATTAATTGCTTGTAACACAATAATCCGGTGAAAAGACTCAAACCAACAACATATCGTAGGTGATTCCTCTGCAACAAAGGCCGATGTTTGCGGAGGTTTGAGTCCCGACAAGGATTCACAATAAACAACGTTTTTAGGGCGTCGAGAGGCGAGTCACAGTAGGAGTCCTACCAGTGGGGGTTGGTTGACAATGAGGAAGATATGGAATAATGAGAGCTTCAGCTTCCTGGCATGAAAAACATCTTAAGATAGAATGTTTATGAAACCAGCAGCTGCACTGAAAAATATAAACAGCAAATTAAAGAGCAACTAAACCCCCAAAACAGCTAAAAAACCCAATGGATTTACTCTTATTGTTGATGGATTCACTAAAATCTTCTGATTTTTATCAGCGGTGTTAAAAATACTGACATACTATACTCAAGTAAAAGTTAAAAAAAGTACATGCTCTAAAATGTACTCAAAGTATAAAGTAAAAAGCATCACTTTGAAAGACAAAAATGTACTCAAAGTTTAAAGTATCTCCATGAAGGACATTTCTACTGATTTTTTTTGCAAGTCACTGAATCTTGAATCATATAAAGAATAAAAAAATAACGATAATGCATTAAAACTAAAGTAATTAGCTTGGAAATGTAGTAATTTTTCCCACCTATCATGTAGTGTTATGGATATGCACAGAGTTTATGTTAATTGCTAGCATACACGTAGCTAGAGCTAATGCTAACGCTAGCATACACATGTCCCAGCCTTGAACCCAAGCTAAATATTCACAAAGAGTTTCTATTGCATTTGTTCGTCATAACAGACCATCGTTACAACACTTAGCGGTTAGCCATTACCCGTCAGTTAGCAAAAGCTTCTTGAAATAATGAACATAAATGGTGAGTTAAAAAAGTAACGTCCAGCTAAATGTTAACGTAGCGTAGACCAACCCCTGTAGGTCACGTGGGTCCTTTTTATGGTCTGTAACCGTAGCACAAAATCATGAACTAGCAACCTAGCTCGCTAACTAGCCAGCTTAAATGTTTTTTAACAATATCTCTTTATTCCAAGAGAGAAAAGGTGATAAATGTGATTGTTATGCTACATCGGAAATAAGCTAACGACAGACGCCTGCCCATGTTGATACTTTTTTTCACGTTCTAGAGGCGTTCTGGTTATGAATTTCCGTCAGCCAAAACTGGTGTACAACATAAAATATCTAAATTGACCAAACAGCTTGAGAAATATCTCCCTTTATGACGATATTACACTCATTAATTCAGGGGTTTTCTTTTTGTGTTTGATGTCTTGAATTTCTCTTTGTTGTCGCTTGGTCTTTAAAAGGCAGTTATTTTTCTTGCAAAATAATGAATATGTCAGTTTGTTATGTCTTAATTCATTATTAAGGCGCCATAATGCCGCCTACCACGTATCACAATGAAAACACCACCGCCTCACCACGCTGACGAACGCTCAGCTAGCAGTCGTGTTGATAACGAGCCGCGGAGGCGTCGTGCTCAAAGCCAAGGAAGACTAAAAATATCCAGAGTCCACTTCTGTTTCAAGACGTGCCAGATACCAACAGCTATTAGAATATCGCCTGAACGCTAGTTATCAAAACAAAGCCACATGTGTGAACGTTACACAAAAGGGATTTCAGAGGAAGAAAGCCGGTTTGATGAGCTTCTTTTGTCACCGTCGTGTTTTAGTCGCTGAAAGAACGGCGACCCATCAAGTGCTTTTACGACATTGAACCCGCCTCCTTTAAAGAGAGTCATCTGCTCACTGAATCATGTAATTGCGTCGGGGGAAAACATTTGATGATCAAACCTCTTTTCTGTCTGCGAGGGAAGTTATTTACTACGCTGTTAACCATCTGACCCACGCTGCATCGGGGCAGATCAGCTGATCTTCCTATGATATCTAAGTGAGACATCATCACTATCCCTCATATCCCCGGCCGTGATCTTTGATGCAATCCCATAAACAAATTATTTCACTTGTCAAAACCGGCTTTTTAAGACCTGCAGCCGAGGTAAAGGCCCGGTGACAGTTATTCATTCCTTTATTACCTCTCGGCTGGCTTACTGTAACTCTTTGTATAGTCGTCTCTGCAATGAAAGCGAAACGCAGCTGCTCGTCTTCTTACTGGAAAAAGCTGAAGGGATCACGTATCACCAGATTGGCCTCGCTCCGCTGGCTTCCTGTCCCGTTTCGTGATTGATTTTGAGATTTTGTTGCATGTTTTTTAAGGCTTTAAATGGACCGGCACCACCGTATCTCACAGATCTATTGCATCTCCGGTTAGAGCGCAGAGGTCGACCAATCAGGTCGCTCCTGAACGTCCCCAGAAACACTAAAACAGTGGCGACCAAGCTTTTATTCTCTGGAATCGATTCATATAACATTTAGATCGCAGCTGAAGACTCGGCTCACTGTATGTAAGTTGATCTTAACCTTCATCTTCTATGTGTTGCATGTATTTGACTCCTGTTATCTTCTCTTTATGAATAACTAGTACAGATAATAACACTATTGACACTCTAATACTAGACCAAATGTAATTTTGATTATTATAGTATCATATGATAAATGATAAAATTTGATTATTCTGACCTAAGCGATGAGAACAGAGACCCAACGATGAGGATAAACAACAATGTGGGTATTTATGTCCCGTTTTCTAAGTGTTGATGGAGCAGCTACAGTGTTAGCATAGCCTAGCTTCCATCCATCAGAACTCCACTGAGAATACAAGCATTTTAAAAGTTGTTTTGCTAAACCATGACTATAGATTTTTCACACACGTCATCATTACGTCGTAATTCCAGCGTCGTTTTCTATCATTTTATCGCATTTAAATCACAACAAAATAGTGTATTTTGGGTTCTTATGCGATGTTATTCACAGTGAAAACAGCTCTGTGAAATTCACTGACGCCTCTGGGTGATGTTACGAATGCAGACAGGATGTTGTTTGATTAACTGGAGTTCATCTGAGACTTCACATCAGGAACAAAGCAGCTAAAGTGGTTATTTCAGTCACGATGGATGAAACATTGCTGCTGGAAATTCCTGCATCTTACAGTTTTTGAGGAGAAATCTTTGACCTGTGTTTACATCCTGACGGCCACAACTGCATCACAGATGCTTGGACATTAAAAAAAAAGTCCCCCTGACTAGCTTTTTTATAGAAAAGTCAATGTTCAAAGTTAATACTCAAGATGGAGATTCTTCTGCAAGATTTGATTGTTTCGGAAGCTGAACATGATAAACACCCGCTCTACTTTCTTAATATTATTTGTAATATTAAAAGTCCAACTTCACCAAATGATGCATGTGATTGATCAGCAGCCTGAGAGTGAACAACAAACAAACAAACAACTCATTTGTCTCCTTTACTTTGGTATTATTTTTCTTCACTTCACTACGAGGAAGTCATGGTTGGTTGCGTAACATCGCCATAGCAACACCAACGATCCCCCCAAAAGATTAGCTAATTATGGATATCCCTACTGTGAGCGCATCGGATTTGTTTATGTGAACAAAGTGTTTGGCTTTGGCGGTTTTGGACTTTTTAAATCCCAGCAACCCCCGATATGAAACATGACCACAAATGGGATTCATTAGAAAGTGCTTTCCTGCAGCTCTGCGTGTTGTTGAACCCGCGTCAGACTTTTATGACAGCGGTTTCGTCGCCGCAGACGAGGACGTTTTAAAGCTTTAAAGCTCGCGAAAACAAAAGAAAAATGCACGTTGCATGGTGTGATTTTAACATCAACAGACGTGACCAGCTTGGCTACTCACCGCCCTGTCACGTTGGATGAGGCGGCGGCGGCGGCGCCCTCAGGACTCATGCTGCCGGGTTTTAAACACTGCTGGCAGCCTTCGGGAGAACGCCACGGGTTCTTGAGGGAAGTTCAAACTCACAAGAGACGCTCGTCGAGCCGAGGCGCTTCATGTCTGCCCGGGGGAATCCCGCCGGTTATCTGGGCCTCCGGGATCAAGCAGGTTTTCGCTTCGACACGACCACCTGTCTGATCTCACCCCTTTGATGAGATTACTCACACTGGGATTTGAGGTTGTGCGTGTTGTTTTGATGTGATGCTCTCGTAACGCCGCGGAATGAAGGAGGACAGATGTTTCCCTGCGTTTCAGGCCTGATGAAAAAGAAACAAACACTTATTTCTCTGCATATATTCAGTGAATTCAAGGAGCGGTGCATCTGGAGGTAAATGTAATTTATTAGATGGAGTGCATTATGTACACACAGGGAAAACAAATTACCGTTGGTTAAACATGCTTAAAAACAAGATAAGAGCACGTCTGCTAATCAAAGACGCATATTAGTAAAACACTTTGTCAATGCGCTGTGATTGGACGTCGGCTGGTTTTAAAACACTTAAAAGTGCACATATTACCTCACGGTATAACGAGCAATGCAAAACACACACACACACACACACACACACACACACACACTTTCATGCTTCTCCGTTTTGAAAGCGTTTTCCACAAATCAGATTTGAAGCATTGATTTGATATTCTGCTCCGATTGGACAAGCAAATCACATTTCAGACTGTGTGTGTGTGTGTGTGTGTGTGTGTGTGTGTGTGTGCAGCCACAGCGTTGAAATGAGATCTAATTTGCTTTTTCACTCAACAGCGTGGAACACACCGTCTGAGGGAACGCTTTAAAACATGGCAGCTCTCACTTTCACCTACAAATAAGAACGTGTTGGACCATTTGGTGCAATGAATAGATGGGTTTGTTTGTGTTGCAGTATAATCTGTGAGTGGGAGTCATGCACTGTAAGTATGTCAACGGACCATGTTAACACAGTGGTGGGGGGGCGTTCATGCATGTGCCACAGGATGCTTTTACATACTGCAAGATGGTTGTTAGCGTCAGAAAAGACGGATGTATTTACAGCAAAGCCCCTCGCTGTTTCCCGGCCTGCCGTGGGGGATTTCTCTCCCCTTCATGTCCATAAATACATGTCCACACAGAGAGAGCGTTTCTCCGGCTCTTCTCGGGCAGAGGGGTTTTTTTTGACTGGCAGGCGGCGTAATCATCTTCCAGCTCGGAAGGAGGGATTAAGCAGCATGAATACAAATGGCAGACGTGACACACGTGCATACATCACGGCTGCAGGTGCGTTGGCTGCCGACGCCTCGCACCAAAGGAATGGTTGGCGACTAGATTGGAGATCTCGACGGAGACGGATGGAGATTTTTCTAGATGTCATGTTTTGAGAGATTGCCTCAGACGCGATGCGACTTCCTGACACAGTGAAAGGAAACACGATGAAGTCGGAGATGGCGGTTGGTTTGCTTCGTGTGGTCGTCGGTTATTATCTCCCCTGGACTAATGAGGCTGTGAGCAGCTTGGATGTGTTAATCATTATTTACACACATAGTGACTCTGATGGATTGACCGTTAATCCAGTCTCAGACCAAGTGGCGTATGGATGACGCCATTGTTGACTTGTTGCATGTCATGTAGGCTGTAACGGCTGCTTCTCACCATCCTGCATGTCTCTAACCATCTAGTTTAGGATGTGCCGATTTCAGGCTCTGAAAAGGTTCTGAAAAGTGAAGCCAACGCTGAGGTCCCTTAAACCTGCATTCTCTCTACTGAACATCAGGGGGCGACTCCTCTGGTTGCAGAAAGAAGTCTGATTGCATGGAAGTCGATGAGAAAATGGACACAAATTCTGGTAGTGTTGAAGTGTGAAGTGAAGTCGAGAAAGGTGGGATAAGATGCTGTACGAGTGCAACTTTTTCATGGTAAATTCAGACTTTTTCACCTTCAGAGGTTGGTAACGATTTCCTAAATACACAATCATGTGGAAGGAATTGTTCAACATCTCGTTCTATACGCTTGTTGTTGAAGATAAGTACCTCTTTCATATTTGTGAGGCACATATGAAGTCAAAACACTATATAATTATGAATACAGAGTATGTGTAAGCACACATTTAAAGTACGTTTTTGTAGTCGGTGGGGAAATGTGTTAAGAGCAGTGTACAGGGGCAAAAAAATCTATGGTCGTTCATAGAGAAAGGCTTTTAAGTAATTAAATTCCCAGTGTGCACACTAAAGGAGCTTTATGTGAGGTCTGGGTCCTTTTTTATTGGCCGTTCCTCGTGGTTTGTTGCAGATGGCGTTTCAAACATTTTGTTGCGACTTTCCGGGCCGATCGCCTTGATGTATTCAAATCTTGCAGTTATATTTTGACTGATGCAGCAGCAGTTTGGTCACAGGTGAGTTGGCCTCTTTGGAGGTGCTTTAAAAAATAAAAAAAGGAGCTGCAATTACCGGAAGTTCAGAACTGCTGCTACCTACTATTAATCTGAACCAAATTTTAATATGATTAAATTACTTCAAAATCAAAGTCAAATCCCTGTCTACTGTATTTGCTGCCTGCTGTTGTATTATTATACTGCATGAATCTCATACAAATACTGCACAAGCTTGCTTCCTCAAAAGAAAGACATCACTGCACATTAAATGTATTATTTAAACAAAAACATCAAAATGGAAAGAACATAAATGTAATTAAATCAGGAGGATAAAACAGTCATCAGGTAGAAACAGTAAATCTCTGGTAAAGAGATGCGTCTTTAACATTTCCGTGAACGCGTCCACAGATTAAGAGCCCTTCAGGCTGCCTCCGCAGGCTCTTTTGTTCTTAATATTTCACCACAGAGCTTGTTTGAGTCGGTGTGTGTCGGGTAATCACGCGCTGACAAGGCCTTCTTTAAATATACATGGGAATCATGCACATGCCAGGTATTTATTGAGGCTCGATCTGTGCATTGTTACCCGAGTTGTCTCATTCCAGAACACGAGGAGAGGCACACCCGCTGATAACAACTTCAGGTCCAATTAGTTTTATTTCCGCGGAGGCAGCCTGCGCTGTAAGAAAAAAAGAAAGAAAAAAAGGTGTAAAAATAATTAAAAGTTAAATTTCCTCGGTTCACCTTCCCTAATGCTGAGTAACCGAGATGCATGTATAGCCTTTCTTAGCGTAGACTGTTTATGAGAAGTGGAATGGTTTTGACCCTCGCCATCTTGGTTTCCGGGACATCGCCATCTTGTTTTTCTGCAACCAGAACACGAGAGAGTGGAGCTAAGCACGATCAAAAGGCCGGCGTTTTAAGGCGACCAAAACTGTTACAATTAACTTTCATGTACCGTGTGAAAGTTGCAAGAAGAAAACACTCCCAGACACTGTGGTAGCACCCTGTCGATCAGCATATAAGCCCCGCCCCCTAAAGCATCCCCTGCTTTCTGGTCTGCTGGACTCTAAATGGACCATAAGGTACTAAATGAACATCATGCTGGATTGAAGAAGACTTGAAACTAGAGATTGAGACCAGAAACTCATGTTTACAATGTTTACTGAGATAATACATCAAGAGAGAAGTAGGACCATTTTCTCATAGACTTCTATACAACCAGAGAGGAGTCGCCCCCTGGTGGCCAGCAGAGAGAAGTAGGACCATTTTCTCATAGACTTCTATACAACCAGAGAGGAGTCGCCCCCTGGTGGCCAGCAGAGAGAAGTAGGACCATTTTCTCATAGACTTCTATACAACCAGAGAGGAGTCGCCCCCTGGTGGCCAGCAGAGAGAAGTAGGAGCATTTTCTCATAGACTTCTATACAACCAGAGAGGAGTCGCCCCCTGGTGGCCAGCAGAGAGAAGTAGGACCATTTTCTCATAGACTTCTATACAACCAGAGGAGTCGCCCCCTTGTGGCCAGCAGAGAGAAGTAGGACCATTTTCTCATAGACTTCTATACAACCAGAGGAGTCGCCCCCTGGTGGCCAGCGGAGAGAAGTAGGACCATTTTCTCATAGACTTCTATACAACCAGAGGAGTCGCCCCCTGGTGGTCAGCGGAGAGAATGAAGGTTTAAGGTATTCAGATTTGGCTTTCATTTTTCATCACTGACCCATCAAAAACTGAGGCTAGATAGTTGGAGCAACATCCTTTGCAGCTTCGGAGCAAGAAGTAGGGTCTCACAGACCAATCAGATATGCGCCCCCTGCTGGTGATTAGTAAGAATGCAGATTGAAGGCACTTCAGCCTCTTCAGACCCGGTGGTCGCCGCCTGCTTCAGGCCGACACACTCGTCTCCTGGTTTTCCCTTGAACACAGTGTGTGCAGGTGGGCGTAGAGAGTGTTTGCATACGCGGCGTGCAGCGTGATTACATTCCACCGTGTCTTGTTACACAACCGCAGACATCGGTTGGCTCATCCACACGGCGAACAATATCGTCACGGTTACTTAATTTGTTTTGTGCGCTCTCGTCTAAAAAAAATTCCCCTTGTTGAATTGATATGATGCATTACATCTTTTAGTGAACAGCTTTTAATCAATGCTCAATGATAATGCACAGAGGAGTTTAGTCATCACATTTGTCTTTGTAACAATCACCCAACACATTGTTACGCTGCAATGGAAATGTCAGTCTCTCTTCATCAGTTCGTTGGTCCAAAGCCAAATATCTCCTCAACCATTGGATGAACCGCCAGGAAATTTTGTAAAGACATTCATGATCCTCAGTGGAAGAATTCAGATCGCTTACTTCAATACTCCACTCCAAAATAGTAAATATAACACACTAAAATGTCTCATTATGCCAAGTACCTCTAATTATATTGGGTTCTATTGTCATGTGATGACTGTTTGAAACTCTCAGAGATCGACATCGGTGTGTTTTTTTTGGGGTGGGGGGCACAGAGGATCTTTAAGGAAAAGATAGCTGGAACCTGAAGGCTAACTGCGGGTGCAGCAAGTTGTTCTAGTAATGAATCAGAAATTAATGAATGAAGACACATTTTGAAAAGTGTAGAAGGGCAATGACGGCCAAGCCCACGCTCATTTATGTCCAAGTCGTTGTTGAGTTGCAAAATAGATTTTGACCAATCAAGAATGGATCAAAATCATTTAAAAAAGATACACAAAATACCACAGTGATGCCCGAACAGCGTTACTTTGTCCACCACTGATTGGATGAATGGGTTAATCCAGACATCTAACACTAACATGAAGTCAAAAAGCTAAGTTTCAGCTTCATATAAAACACGATAAAACGATGTGACTCATCTCCAGTCGACTCGTTTCAGACACAACTTCCTGTTTGTTTTGCTGCCTTGGAAGAGGACATCTTGATCTCACCTTCAATGAATAGTTCAATTTGTTAGGAAGATTCACGATTGCACGCGCTGCATGAATGCTAAGCATGTGCAGCCGATCCATCGCTATGCCAACAGCACTGGGCGCTATAAATGAAAAACATCCCTTTTTAATTTGGCAGCGCTTTTTCCTCTCCGTAAACACAGTCAAGGTCAAACTGCGTTTCATACACCAATTTGCTTTTCTGTTGTCTGTGCATCAAATTATACAATATTCAACATTACTGGAACCCTACATCATCCCATTGCGTTTTAAAGATACTGAAAGCCCAACAAAAGACACGCTTTTATTCCTAAACAATCCAATTTTATGATATACTCTATAATATTTTATCACCATTCCCACTATAATGCTTTGACATCATTTATTTATTATTTGATTCTGTGCTTTTTATGTATTCTGCTGGTTTCTGTTTTATTTTTTAACAAAAGCACGTCTTTGTCTGTATGTTGATGCATCCATTCTTGTTTTATTGGGCATAAATCTCAATTTTTTGTCCATGAAGCGAATCTAAATCCCCCACGAGTCGACTCGCTCGGATAAAAGATATTTATTTCCCATCAGTGCTGTTGATATTCATCTTCATGGCTCTGATTCCTCAGTGATCGCTGGTGTCATGCTGTTGTGAAAATGGGCTTTCAGTCGGCTCACGTGCCTCACACACACACACACACACACACACACACACACACACACAGCTGTGTTTTTGGGCAGTGACATCTCGATGACAACTCAGCTCGGCAAATTATTAAACGCTTGTCACGGTGTGATATCATAGTCTGCATGTTAATAATGACTTGGATATGTTGGGGATTGTTAGGCAGACCTGCTGGAAAGTTACTGTTTCAGATGATTTATGAAGAGTTTTAAGGTGGCGCCAGGAGATAATGGGATCAGTTTGGTGTGGGTGAGTGAGAGTGCATCTCTGTGTCTGCCTGCAGATATATATTTATATATATATGCGATGAGGGCGAGAATGGCGAGGAGGGTGAGGAAGTCGAGGAGGGTGAGGATGGCGAGGAGGGCGAGGAGGGCGAGGAGGGTGAGGATGGCGAGAATGGCGAGGAGGGTGAGGATATCGAGGAGGGTGAGGATGGCGAGGACGGTGAGGATGGCGAGGAGGGTGAGGATGGCGAGGAGGGTGAGGATGGCGAGGATTGTGAGCAGGGTGAGTATGGCAAGGAGGGGGAGGAAGGCGAGTAGGGTGATGATGGTGAGGATGGCGAGGAGGGCGAGGAGGGTAAGGATGGCGAGGATGGTGAGGATTGTGAGGAGGGTGAGGATGGCGAGGATGGTTAAGAGGGTGAGGATGGTGAGGATGGCGAGGGCGGTGTGGATGGTGAGGATGGCGAGGAGGGTAAGGATGGCGAGGAGGGTGAGGATGGCGAGGATGGTGAGGATGGTGAGGATGGCGAGGACGGTGAGGATGGCGAGGAGGGTGAGGATGGCGAGGAGGGTGAGGATGGCGAGGATTGTGAGCAGGGTGAGTATGGCAAGGAGGGGGAGGAGGGCGAGTAGGGTGAGGATGGTGAGGATGGCGAGGAGGGCGAGGAGGGTAAGGATGGCGAGGATGGTGAGGATTGTGAGGAGGGTGAGGATGGCGAGGATGGTTAAGAGGGTGAGGATGGTGAGGATGGCGAGGGCGGTGTGGATGGTGAGGATGGCGAGGAGGGTAAGGATGGCGAGGAGGGTGAGGATGGCGAGGATGGTGAGGATGGTGAGGATGGCAAGGATGGTAAGGATGGTGAGGATGGTGAGGATGGTGAGGAGGGTGAGGAGGGTGAGGATGGCAAGGAGGGTGAGGATGGTGAGGATGGTGAGGATGGTGAGGAGGGTGAGGATGGTGAGGAGGGTGAGGATGGTGAGGATGGCGAGGAGGGTGAGGATGGCGAGGATGGTGAGGATGGTGAGGAGGGTGAGGATGGTGAGGATGGCGAGGATGGCGAGGAGGGTGAGGATGGTGAGGATGGTGAGGATGGCGAGGAGGGTGAGGATGGCGAGGAGGGTGAGGATGGCGAGGATGGTAAGGATGGTGAGGATGGTGAGGAGGGTGAGGAGGGTGAGGATGGTGAGGAGGGGGAGGACGGTGAGGATGGTGAGGATTGTGAGGAGGGCGAGGAGGGTGAGGATGGTGAGGAGGGCAAGGAGGGTGAGGATGGCAAGGAGGGTGAGGATGGTGAGGAGGGTGAGGATGGTGAGGATGGCGAGGAGGGTGAGGATGGCGAGGAGGGTGAGGATGGCGAGGATGGTAAGGATGGTAAAGATGGTGAGGAGGGTGAGGAGGGTGAGGATGGTGAGGAGGGGGAGGACGGTGAGGATGGTGAGGAGGGCGAGGAGGGTGAGGATGGCGAGGATGGTAAGGATGGTAAAGATGGTGAGGAGGGTGAGGAGGGTGAGGATGGTGAGGATGGCGAGGATGGCAAGGATGGTGAGGATGGTGAGGATGGTGAGGATGGTGAGGAGGGGGAGGACGGTGAGGATGGTGAGGAGGGCGAGGAGGGTGAGGATGGTGAGGAGGGCAAGGAGGGTGAGGATGGCCCGGCTGTTCTTTGTGAGGGGGAGAGAGCCAGCAATCATCAAGCTATCCGTTTCATACTTTATATTCAGGTTATAACATGAAAAGGTAAATCAGAAATTAATCTGAAGCAAAACAAACCAATAAAATGTATTATAATAATCACCCACTTATCAATTTCAGTCACTTCAATCAGCTGTAATCGAGAGGTGTCCACTCTAATATCATATAAAAAATGTATAATCACTAGAAGAACCATGCACAAACAACAGGATTCCGTTGTGATCAAGAGAATAATTATACTCCACATTTGACATTGAGCTAAATAACGACGCCGTGACCTCGATTCCTCCTCATAATGACGTCCGAGGAGGAAAAAACAAGCCTGAACATTTTAACTTTCCCAAAATAGCATCACCATGTTAAAAAGCGTGAAATGATTGAAATTGCCGTTGCATAAGATAGAATTCTCTCCCTCTATATAAGTGGCCGAGTGGAAAGCCGTCCTCGCTGCTGCTGCTCTGTGCGCACTGCAGTTATCATGTCGCCCTGTTTTGTCATTTTAGTGGAGATGTTCATCGGAGACTAGCTTTAAACAAGGGAGGGGGGAGGCGACCCTCCTTTTTACGGACCAGCACGCTACGACTGTGTATCTGACTAAGCATGTCAGGCCATTAACACCCCCTCCACATCACAGCCATTCATAAAGAGCAGGGGAACCTTTCGCTCTTCACAGATGAGTTTCATGGCGTTTCGTCTCATGTTTCCTCTCTGCAGCAGAAAGCCTTTTTTCTCTCCTTCTGTGTTTGTACATGATGAGGACATCAAAGCTGCCGCCACCCGCGGGGCGCCACTGTACGCTCCCTTTGTGTGTGTGTGTGTGTGATTTCATATAAACGTTGGGGAGTGTAAGGTGTAGCTTCATGGCGTCACGGTATTTTAATGACGATCCACTTACAGACATCTAATGAGTCTCCTGCTTCATTACTCAACCCGGAGTGGATACTTCCAGAAAGTGTTGACAGATTGTGCCAATTACCGGCATAATGGGCTTATAAGCAGGGGGGAGCGGCACGCTGGATGAATATGACGTGTGTGTGTGTGATTCAACATGGATCATGTGATGAAATGAGGGTCTAAGCTTTATTTATATTTGTAGAGAAAACATCTCATTCTCTTTTTGCTGGATCAGCTGTAATTCGTGTCAACAGGTGCATCCGCTCGCTTTCACGCAGGTTTCCAATTTGCATATAAAAACAGACATTTTGAAAATGGTTTGGTGTATCATTAAAAGCAAAACGCGAGAGAATGAGCGTCATCGAAAGTTTACGAAGATTAACTGAAGAGATTAAATATAATAGTAGCTGAAAAACATCAGCGATGAGGAGAACGTAACCTTCCTCACGATGAATACGTGAAAAAACAAATATACGTCCAACGCTAAAGCATCCCCTGCTTTCTGGTCTGGTGGACTCTAAATGGACCATAATGTACTAAATGAACATCATGCTGGATTGAAGAAGACTTGAAACTAGAGCATAAACTCATGTTTACAATGTTTACTGAGGTAATACATCAAGAGAGAAGTAGGACCATTTTCTCATAGACTTCTATACAGCCAGAGAGGAGTCGCCCCCTGGTGGCCAGCAGAGAGAAGTAGGACCATTTTCTCATAGACTTCTATACAGCCAGAGAGGAGTCGCCCCCTGGTGGCCAGCAGAGAGAAGTAGGACCATTTTCTCATAGACTTCTATACAACCAGAGAGGAGTCGCCCCCTGGTGGCCAGCAGAGAGAAGTAGGACCATTTTCTCATAGACTTCTATACAACCAGAGAGGAGTCGCCCCCTGGTGGCCAGCAGAGAGAAGTAGGACCATTTTCTCATAGACTTCTATACAACCAGAGAGGAGTCGCCCCCTGGTGGCCAGCAGAGAGAAGTAGGACCATTTTCTCATAGACTTCTATACAACCAGAGAGGAGTCGCCCCCTGGTGGCCAGCAGAGAGAAGTAGGACCATTTTCTGATAGACTTCTATACAACCAGAGAGGAGTCGCCCCCTGGTGGCCAGCAGAGAGAAGTAGGACCATTTTCTCATAGACTTCTATACAACCAGAGAGGAGTCGCCCCCTGGTGGCCAGCAGAGATAAGTAGGACCATTTTCTCATAGACTTCTATACAACCAGAGAGGAGTCGCCCCCTGGTGGCCAGCAGAGAGAAGTAGGACCATTTTCTCATAGACTTCTATACAACCGGAGAGGAGTCATCCCCTGGTGGCCAGCAGAGAGAAGTAGGACCATTTTCTCATAGACTTCTATACAACCAGAGAGGAGTCGCCCCCTGGTGGCCAGCAGAGAGAATGCAAGTTTGTCTTGGCTTCACTTTGCCGTCTGTAGTTTTCGTACCTCAAGTTTTTATTTGGTTCCACAAGGTCAACCACGTGTTTTTTGGGACCGAAGTGGAGTCAGTTTCCGATAAATTTGCTTTCGATAGTCCGATAGCACCACTAACTATCTAACTTGTTAATTTTTCATTCAAAAAAACAAATGATGTGAAATACAAGAGGCCTTTCCTTTAACTCCGGCGCTCCATTAACTCAATCAGCTTGGCGTCAAATTTTGAAATTGCTATTTCCATCCAATTACATTTTTCGTTCATCTCTTGCATTTTATTTTCTGATGGCTTTGCTCATCGCCACATTTTTGATCAGGTCACGGTCTCCCCGATCAATCAGCCAGTCAGTGAGCCACTTTCACTCTCTCTCTGTCTCTCCCTCTCTGTCTCTCTCTGTCTCCGGCCGTCGCCTCTGCAGTCTGACAAAGACCGAACAGAATCCATTAAAACCTCAGTGCAGCCAGAACAAAGTCCGTACCTCTGCAGCTTCTAAACCTCATAAAGCCGGTGACCCCCGGTGGAAACCCCGGTTGTGGGGGAGCGTGCAGTTATTTTGTGTAAATGTCAGCAGCAGTGTGCTCTTCCCTGTCGGTTTCCAACAGCGAACCACTTTTCTTTTGGCGAGTGTGGAAAATGTGTGGCAACATCAGGTCCAGGTCCAGGTCCAGGTCCAGGTCCAGTGGGAGGTGGGGGCACAAGAAGCAACCTCTGCATGGCGAATGAGTTGCAGGCAGCAGCAATAACACACCGGGTCTGTGTGTGTGTGTGTGTGTGTGTGTGTACAGGGTATGATTTCCGCGTGCACGAGGGTGGATGGGGCTGCGACGCACCGATTGGCTGTGCTCCCTCGTAGGGCGTGGCCAGGATATGAATGACTGCTCCTGCCTTTCGCGCTGCCAGGTTTTTCGGGGACGGTTACCGAGGAGGGATGGGGTGTTCGGGATTGTGCGAGCGGAGGGGAGAGCATCGCAGCTTGTGAGGGAAGGGAGGAAAGAAAAGGGGAAGAGGAGGAGGAGGAGGAGGAGGAGGAGAGGGAGGACACAGAGCGAGAGAGAGAGAGAGAGAGAGAAAGAGGGGAGGGGAGCTTCAGGCAGCGAGACCGGACTACCGCTCAAACACTGCAGTCTTTCTTTTCACCGCTCTGAGGAAAAAAACTACACTCTCTTCTTCTTCTTCTTCTGCTTCTTCGTTCTTGTCTCGCTGCTCGGCCATGACCCCGGCGGACACCTTGATCTCCTTCCTCCACTTAGAGAAGAGGAGTGAAACGCTGTAGCGGAGGACGGAGAGAGAGAAGTGGGGAGGGGGGGGGACGGCGGCGCAACACTTTTGCCTCACTGATGAGACTCTGGAAATTAATTAGCGGCCGTCAGCAGAGAGAAGGGGGAGCGTGGAGAGAGAGAGAGAGAGGTGCAGGGAGGGGAATAAGAGGGGAGAACTGCTGGATGTGTGAAGAGGAGGCTGTTGGCGGGGAGGAAGAGTAATCCCCAGACACTTTTCAGAGAGGGAAAAAAGGACAAGTTAGGGCAGCGAGCGGGAAATTGAGCAAGGCAGGAATTCAACAGGGACGCTCGCAGGCGTTATTCATCCTCTCATCCTCCCATCCTTCCCTCCCTCATCTCTTTATTTGATTTTTTTTTTTTGCATGTCAGCAAAAGCACATCGGCAGCCGCCACCACACATGACTTAGACCTCGCTGCAATCCTGCAACGTTCTCCTGAGTCAAAGAAGTTGATTGGTTGCCGAGAGCAACCTGCTCAGGGTCTCGCTCTCTCATGAGACCAGGTAGGACGTCTCTGGACCATCCCCCCCCCCCAACGCAGCCGAAAGGAAAAGGTGGAGTGCGGGAGCCCCTCCGGTCCGTTTTGCCTGATTGAACCGCGACGAGATGAAACCGCTAAGCAGTTTATCTGTCGGAGCGTGACACCTGTGTTTGAGTGATTACAGACAGGAGGAGGGGGTGGTGGTGGGGGGGAGACGGGGATGTACAGATGTGTGTGTGTGTGCGTGTTGGGATTATGTCCTAAATACATAGAATTACACAAGTGTTGCAGCAGGATTATGCAGCTGAATGTAGTGGCACCGGAGGCTTAAAGAGTCGGGACTCAGCACATTACCGTCCACAGATTAAGTCACACCTGGGCTAAAACACATTCAAACCTTTCCAAGGGGTCGCAACTATTTGGAGGTAAACCGCTCAGTGGAATAACTTCTGGTCCCTCGTCCTGGACTTTGCTCACACCCCCCCTCCCTTGAAGCGCACAGACTATTAAAAGTCTTCTCAAAGGGCTCATCCGGCTTCACACAATGAGACGCTCGAGCACGGACGAGACTCCGTACCGACGCAGTCCGTCTCTGGACAGCAAGCCCGACACGCCGCCGTTCACGTCCGGCTTCCACCGCTTCAGCGGCGAGTTCGAGTACAAGCGGCCGCCGTTCGCGTTCGGCTTCCACACGACCAAAGGGCCGCAGACGTCCAAGGGGCGCTACGCCCAGGGGAAGAAGTATGTGGTGTTTTACCTGGACCTCTCCTTCATATTCCTCCTAGAACTGCGGCGCTGCAGGATGGCCGAGGGTTGCATGATGGCCCTGCGATACGGAATGGTCTTCTTCAACCTGCTTTTCTGGGTGAGTCTGAATGATCTGGATTACTTTTTGCTTTTTACTAAATGTTTTAAATGTTGTTCAGCAGAAAGGGGGCGTTCTGCTTTCTGGACGCTCATATTTGTGTTGAGAGGAGGCTCGGTTGTGTGATGTGTGTGTGTGTGAGTGTGTGAGTGTGTGAGTGAGGAAAGACAGATCATGCATTTAGATCATGTGAACAAAGCCCACTGTGTGGGTGAGAGGAGCTGTTTCTGCTCCCTATACAGTACTTTACATGTGGGTGTATTCTGCATTGTTTGCCGTGTGTTAAGCTTTGGCATATTTGGGCTCTGCATTATGTGTTGGCTGCTTAATCACAGTTACCGATGCTTCACCTCCCCCCTCCTCCCTCCTCCTCCTCCATGCACGAAAGCATCAAAGTCGTCAATCTGCTGTATCTGGATGATGGGATCAGTTTTCCGAGGGGGACGTTTCATCGTTCCTGCAGCTCCACTGCAGATCACTGTCATTTCCACAGTGAGACTGTCATGTTCCACCGCTTGAGCTTCACATTTAAATATCTTGATTTCTTTTTTGAGAATCTGTTGCAAGTTTGTGCCCCCGCGGCTACCTTGCTGGGACCACTTTGATTGGTCGTACTTGTGTTCGTACTGGTAAAAGGAAAAGGCCTTGATCGCTGAAATGCAATCTAGCTGCCGGGATGCTCGGGGAATAGGTGACCTCTTCAACTCAGCATCTTCTCTGAGCCGTAAAGCTCTGTCAGAGAAAGGGGGGGCCGCGGCGTTATTAGCACACCGAGTGTGTCGGGATATCTATAAAGACCACGCGGCCGTGCCGAGCTTCCCCTCCTGAGACGCCCCCAAATTGTGTTACGATCCTCCGGGTAAGAACGGAGATTTCCAATATAAAAGCACGTGTTGAAACACACGTCTGCCTCTGATTGCAGCAGCTGATGGCGAATGTCAGACCACGATGTCGCCACCGTTTCACACAGCAGTTCCCAAGCTGTTGTTATGCGTTGAGTGATTTGTCCAGACCCGTCTTGTTTATAGAGGGTGACTTCACAGGTGTTGGATGTGACGTGACCTCAATATTCTGAATATATTAGACAGCAAAGTCGGCACGGATTATTATATGGACTTGCTTTTCGCTTGTATGGCTTCCTGTCAGGGCTGAAGTTTGTCCTGTTGTCCCGTAGCTGAGAGGAACATCATTAACGTCAACTTTACAGCTAAAGTTGGTGGACCATCATGTACTAAATGAACATCATGCTGGATTGAAGAAGACTTGAAACTAGAGATTGAGACCATAAACTCATGTTTACAATGTTTACTGAGATAATACATCAAGAGAGAAGTAGGACCATTTTCTCATAGACTTCTATACAACCAGAGAGGAGTCGCCCCCTGGTGGCCAGCAGAGAGAAGTAGGACCATTTTCTGATAGACTTCAATACAACCAGAGAGGAGTCGCCCCCTGGTGGCCAGCAGAGAGAAGTAGGACCATTTTCTCATAGACTTCTATACAACCAGAGAGGAGTCGCCCCCTGGTGGCCAGCAGAGAGAAGTAGGACCATTTTCTCATAGACTTCTATGCAACCAGAGAGGAGTCGCCCCCTGGTGGCCAGTTTAACATTTTACGTTTAAGGCACTTCAGCGTTGGCTTCACTTTTCAGAACCGGAGGTTGCCTCCCAGTTGCCACCCTGGCGCCTTTCTAGTCTTATGATCAAAGACGCTACATGACAACATTCACATGCACATTCATTCACAAGGTGCTCATCTTAATACTCACACACACACACACACACACACAGACACACACACACACACACGGTGATGCCACAGCCTTCAGGCGCAATTCGGGGTTCAGCATCTTCACGCCAAAACCCTTTGTGATGCGGACCGGAGAAGCTCGGGATCCGATCCTCCTGAGCCACGTGAACGATGACCCAATTCATTCAAAGAAGTTTAGTTTGAGAGTGGCAGTAAATAAGAGGTTACATCCGGTATCACAGTGGGCGCTCTCATCAACAGCTTCTCTCTCAGTGGATTATTTATATGAGTGAGATCTTCACCTGCACAAGCTCGACTGTGATTATGGTCTCACGTCGTTTCGGAGCCAAGAGTTTCTTATCTGAAGTTACGCCACCTTTAATCCGTCCTGAGAGGAAGACGAGTCTTACAGTAGAAAGTGCATGCTTATTCACCAGAAACACATCTTTGTTATTGCTGATTTCCCACCAACGGAAGGTGAAGTTAGGTCCGGACCACCATTCAGTTTAAACGTGTAAATAATATTCATTTTCAATGGGTGTCACAGGAGAAATTGGGCCGACAGCAGCGTAATTCTCTGCTTATTTTCAAGTTTGAGATCTACTGATTCCGTGTCAATGTTGCTGATCAGGACTCAACAACCTGGTTCTGAAGTGTTCATGAAGCTCCGTATCAGATGAAAGTGCTTGAGTTTTTTTATTGTGTAGTTGATTCATCTTATCACTATTGACAACCTTTATCGTTCAGTTGTACTCTTTCTCATTTTGTACTGAACTCAATAAAAATAAATCTGAATCAACTCGTAAAAAGAGGATTTTTAGAGCAAATGTGCCCAAAAATAGCTGGTTCCAGACCTTCAAATGTGACCATTACCTGTTTTGTAATATTAAATAGTTTAATAGATTAATTGAGATTGATTAACCAAGAACTAAAACAATCAGTGTTGCTGGAATGAGTCCTAAACACCTGGAAATCACTAAGCGCTTTGAATAATTCCCTCGTCTCAAAGTCAAGGTTTTTTTTTAAATAGCTTTTTGCTTGGATGCAAGAAATGAAATGTGATAATTATAAGCTTTAGAGACTTTAATGTTTGGGTGCCACAATAGGAAACACCTCAATAAAATGTAGTTTATAGCCAAATATTAACTTTTTACCTCTGGCGATTGAATTCACGCTTCAAAAATCATAAAAATCGTAATTTGTGAACATTATCTCGCGGAATGTCAGTATGAATATGAGGCTTACGTTCTGCAATAATCCAAAATAATAAAACAGATCCCATTGGCTTTTTGTCTACGGTGTCGATGTAAAATCAAAAATGTTGCATTACTTCTTCCCTGCCTTCCTCTATTGCTGCTCCAAGTGGCCAAAAGTTGCATTGCAACAACAATAATGAATTCCTGAGTACTGTAGCGCGGTGCACACGTATCTAACAACGGGGGTGACATTTCAGGAAATGTCACTCAGAAGTTCACCTTCCCTCTACTGGGTTTTGTATCGTAGAAGTTAATTTGACACGGAGATTGATGAGCGTTAAATGCCAGGATGCTCTGCATGGCCACAGACCAGGACTGGGATGTGTACCAAAGTCTTTCCAGAGGCATCAACAGGGGGAAATGAGAGAAATAGTAGATAAGGTGTGTGAGGTGGGAGCTTTGGCTTTAAAAAAAACAACAACAAGAAACAACTTTGGACAGGAAATTCCAAAGAGAAAGACGGCACAGTGCAGTCGATCACAATAAATACTCCATAGCAACAAGCGCTTCCAACAGAAGACATGAAATATATAAACAGGAGAATCTCACCCGTTACCACTTTATACACGGAGGATGGAAGCCCTTTAACACATGTAAAACACCAACCAAACCAGGAATGCAGAGCAGAATCACCTTTACAGCCTCCGGCGGTAAATATAGATGGATCTGTCACCGTGCAGAAATGACAACTAAATTAGAAAGTGACAAACTGCCCACACCTCCAGGTGTTAATATCCGCGAAGAAGAAGAAGAAGAAGAAGAAGACAGTGTGCAAACACAGAGTAAGGCTTGTTTGGAGGATAAAAACCCTGAATGGACGTGGGCTGATGTTTGCACGGATCGCAGAGATACACGAGGTTCACGGCAAAGAAAAGAAATATCAAGACGTCAGGAGACATTTCTCAAAGAGCTTATTCTCAGCTACACTTCCACTATAACTCACAGCTTCTGCTGCCTTTTTGTCGCACCGTGAACAGTGTCATCAATATTTGAGCCCCAGAAACCGGAGAAAAAGATCACACTTTCGGGGCCAAGGAGAGTATTTTTGAGCGTTTAGGGTTGGAAGGCAGACCTCCACCCTCGGTTTTGCTTCCAGTCTGACTTCACGCCGCTCCCTGGAGGTGGGCAGCAAACTGCCAATCATCCACGCTGAGCAGCAGCAGCAGCAGCAGGAGGAGGAGGTGGAGGAGGAGAACCGAACTGTGGTTGAACAGGTGCTTCCTTTTATTGTGGATGCTAAAATAAAACCAGGTGTGAACCTTCTTGTATGTTCTCTTCGGCAGCTGTTCCATTTTGACATCAGTGTTGATGGTGGATCCTTGACTCACGTTGGACTCACGACTGGATTCATTCGTGATCTCTGTAGCGAACGACAACCAGGGAGTAAAGGAGGATTTCACACTGTTTTGTGTTCATCATGTCCAGAAGGAACAAGATGTGTCACAGTGATCTCCTTCCTCCTTCAAACCAGGAGATAGAAAGACATTTAAGGTGCATTATGTAGCATTCACAGGGAGTTATGGGGAGAAATAGTGTAGAATATTAAGATTTTTTAGGTGTATTATCACCTCAAAATAAGAATAGTTGGTAAAGTAAGCTATAATTAAGGGCTGGAAAATAATTTGGATCTTTTTGGAGTTTTTTCTTCTTTTTACAAAAGAAATTCCCTCAAAATGAAAAAAATTAAACAAAAATGAATCAATTAAGTATACATTCAGTATTGCTTTCTAATTATGTCATGCTTGCTGAAGCAAAGAAAAAAGGTCTTTTGAGGATTTTGTTTGTTTCCACTGACTGAGAGACTCCATGATTGAATCTTTTTGCTCTTGTATGTAAAACAATAAAAAACGGACTCATTTCAAAGCTGGGTGAGAAGGTTCACAACGAAATACCATTTGGCAAAAACGTCTGAATGACTTTATTACTCCATAAATGCTTTAAAAAGTTAAGTGTGCGTTTCTTGGTTGATAATTAGAAAGTGAAGGAAAACGGGAGTAAAGCATAAAAAGGAAAGAAAGCGGCGCCCCCGGTCAGCAAACAAGCCGATGACACAGCAGCCCGGAAATGTCACGGATGTTCTGGGTCAAACCGGGGCTCATGTCGGTGTCACGGAACGATTTGCTCCCGAGAGCGACGGCGAGAGGTCAAGGAGTCAAACTGTGACGGGTAAATGAGAACGGCTGTTATGATTGAGGTCAGAGCTGCCGGCGTGCAGCGACTGAAGGATGATGGGAACGCTGCTGCAGGAGGACAAACTCAAAGTTTTAAATCACTTCCTGTGCTTGAATGGTTTATTTCTATTATCCATATCTATCATTTCCATTACATACATTGACTTTTAATAATTATATTACTGTCTGGAAAACCTTTTAATGTAAGGCTCATTGTTACATTTTCTTTTTTAAGGCTCTCTTTTTGGTTTGAACCTGGAATTTTATTATTGCATATTAATAATTATATTCCTTTACATATCCATGTTTTTTGGACTCGCAGGAACAAATACATGGAAAAAAACGTATTACTTAGTCTTAATTCATGCTTTCATGATACTAAAAGGTGCATCAATAGCAGATCGTCATGGAAACAAGACTTTTTTTCAAAGAGCTGCATGAGGAGAAATCATGAGCTCTTCTTTTGTTTGTTTGAGCACAAATGTGTGTGTGTGTGTGTGTGTGTGTGTGTGTACAACACGTCACACACTCGATGCTAATAGACTCAAAGTGGAAACCGGTGACCCTTCGCTCTCGTGTTCGTTGCCGTTGCTGTGAGTGTGTGAAGTAAACTGTGTGGGTGAGAGCAGCATCACAATGTATAAGAAAAATGTAAAAATACATGTAAAAATACTTGGAAGCCATTTTTGTATTTGTATTGTATAACAAAATAATAAAAAATATAAGTCTAAAAAACAAAGAAAAAAGGGAAAAAAAGGGAAAAATAAAAATAGAGAAAGATTTCTGGGCTCCATCACAAACGCTGATTACTCCCCTAAATGGAGCAGCAATGACTCCAGCGTAAAAATTGCAACAAAAAGTGACGGTGCACAACGCTAATCATCTTCACAGCTACAAAACGCCAAAATAAGACTTTCATTTACAGCCACTTTAATCTTGTTTGCACAAATGTGGCTTTTCAACACTGAAGGGGAGGGGAGGGGGGGAAGAAGCCCATGCCACAGCGGGTGAGAGCGCGACAGGAAGTGCAGGCAGAGTGAAGAGACAGAAGACTCTGAAGTTGTGTTTACTTGTCATCGTAATGTAGGTCAAAGCCCGACGGAGACACGATCTATAGATTGCCAGAGTTGTGAATGGGTTCCATCTGTCTCCGCTGATTTAGCCCGATCAAGAGAAATCGTCTTTCTACTGATTGGAGATCTGTCAGCCCCCCCTCCCCCACCTCCACCCTGCTTTCACACACTCCATCGATTCGCAGCGGGACCGGAGGGAGGACGTGCACGGCATGAGCGCTCCACATAATGGGCCTGCAGTTTGCTTTTGCTGACCGCGGCATGTTTGTGCACGAAGCACCCTGGCCAGACTGTCACGGAGACACTCTTCATTTTCCATTCATCTTTATTATGTTTCCACATTTTTTTTTGTGACAGCGGTTTTATCAAGTCGTGTTCCTGCAGTAATTTAGAATATTCACAATTAAACAAATCCGAAAGTTTATCCGCTGAAAAAAGATGTCCTCTAATTTAGCTCTCCAGGGTTTTTATTGGCTCGGGAGGAAGAGGCTTATAGGTGGTGCCGTAGTGAAGCTGCTCTGGCTTTATCATCGCTGCCAGTTTAATACTCAAAGCCCTTTGATTCCAGCTCTCGGGCTCACAGACACCAGATTTTTTGGCATGGCCCGTAACAGTGCCCTACTTGATGCATTCTTGAGCTTTTTAAAAATCCAATTTTCTCCGCGGGTTACGAGAAGCCTGCCACATGAATTTGTCACTGCAAAGTCATGACTTCACTTGTTCTCGGCATTGATCCGCGAACGGTTTCGTTTCGTTACGTCGCTGGAAGGATTCGTCTTGTTTAAAGCGAACAATCCGTCATAACGTTGTGATGAATTAAGACACTCCGCCCTCCGCAGGTTACAATGCCGGCAGAGAACACATCCTTCAACTGAATCACTTCAGCACGTTAAGACAAAGTGTCGCGGCTTCCCTCTTCATCCCGCAAAAAAAACACACATTAAATGAAAAGCAGTGAAACAAAAGATAAATAAATAATGAAAATTTCAGATTAAATTTCAACACAGCAAGGGGACACGAGGCTATGCAGGTTTTCCGCTCTATGATGTTGTTTGAAATATTCATGTCGAGGCGTTGGAAAGCCCCCTGATAGCAGAAAGTGTGTCAGAACTGGATTCCATTCAGTTGATGAAGCCGATACAAAGCTGATCTCAGGTCTGTTTTAGCAGCCCGGCCCGTTTTCCCCCGGAAGCTCATTCTTCAATTATTGACAGAACTGATGACATGACTTGTGTGGACATCACGTTTATCTTCAAAAGCTTCTTTTAAAATGCATTTTTTTTTATTTCCGCAGTCACTTTCAAAACAGCCAATCAGAGATTAGTAGGCGGGATTACGAATGACAGAAAAAAAGACCCAGCTCGAGATCAGGCGGAAACCTGAGAAGTGAAGCCAACACTGAAGTGTCTTAAATGTTGCATTCTCTGTACTGACCATCAGGGGGCAACTACTCTGGTTGCAAAAAGAAGATTGTATGGAAGTCTATGAGAAAATGGTCCTACTTCTCTCTGCTGGCCACCAGGGGGCGACTCCTCTCTGGTTGTATAGAAGTCTATGAGAAAATGGTCCTACTTCTCTCTGCTGGCCAACAGGGGGCGACTCCTCTCTGGTTGTATAGAAGTCTATGAGAAAATGGTCCTACTTCTCTCTGCTGGCCACCAGGGGGCGACTCCTCTCGGGTTGTATAGAAGTCTATGAGAAAATGGTCCTACTTCTCTCTGCTGGCCACCAGGGGGCGACTCCTCTCTGGTTGTATGGAAGTCTATGAGAAAATGGTCCTACTTCTCTCTGCTGGCCACCAGGGGGCGACTCCTCTCTGGTTGTATAGAAGTCTATGAGAAAATGGTCCTACTTCTCTCTGCTGGCCACCAGGGGGCGACTCCTCTCTGGTTGTATAGAAGTCTATGAGAAAATGGTCCTACTTCTCTCTGCTGGCCACCAGGGGGCGACTCCTCTCTGGTTGTATAGAAGTCTATGAGAAAATGGTCCTACTTCTCTCTGCTGGCCACCAGGGGGCGACTCCTCTCTGGTTGTATAGAAGTCTATGAGAAAATGGTCCTACTTCTCTCTGCTGGCCACCAGGGGGCGACTCCTCTCTGGTTGTATAGAAGTCTATGAGAAAATGGTCCTACTTCTCTCTTGATGTATTATCTCAGTAAACATTGTAAACATGAGTTTATGGTCTCAATCTCTAGTTTCAAGTCTTCTTCAATCCAGCATGATGTTCATTTAGTACATTATGGTCCATTTAGAGTCCACCAGACCAGAAAGCAGCATATGCTAACTTTAAGCCCTTCACAGTGTGTTATCAGTTCAATGTCTCATTTAGAGTTTGGATGTATTTGGTTCCAACGTCTTGTGTCTCTTCTGCTTGCTAAAAAGCCAAACTTGAGGCTTCAAAATAATCCACAAACCAATGGGTGACGTGATGCTGATAACATCCACGTTTTATATACAGTCGGTGATCGGGATGTCCATTCCCAGTCTTTATGCTAAGCTAACAGGCTGCTGGGTGTGGATTTGTTTTTTACTGTACATACATACGTGACTTTCAACAGGACGGCACAAACACATTCCCAACCCCCCGAATTTAAACAGCTGTACAGTACACTAGTGTTTCCACAGTGCTATTCACATAATGCCCTCCATAACAGTAAACATGTTTGTGTTTACTCACCAAATCACCCGTCTGAGAGGGGACTCATTGTTATTGTCTTCTCCTTACTTATGAAGAAGAGCCCTCACTTCTCACCAACTCTCCCCAGATTAGCCCGGAGGGAAAGGGGGGCTGGGTATTCTGAGTGGAGGTACTTAGTGAGCGATATGCTCCCTGTTTTGTCAGTTTCCTGACAGTGAGTGATTTCCTCCAGTCCATCAGTCTGGCACCGCGACAGCGAGGCTGCTCTCAGACGACCTCGTCCTCTCATGGCAACAAAAGCACTCTTATATATAAAAAATATTGCAATAGAGCATCAAGAGAAAAGCAGATACACTCAACAATACCGTAGGAAAAACACGCGCTTGCTCTACCTCATAAGATCCTTGCCAGTGTGTTAAAAGTATTTAGTAATCCCATTCGACTGTAGTCATGGAAATGTTAAAATATTCATCGAGGGCACTAGTGTCAAAGCGATGTGCAGCACAGTGTAAAAACAGCATGCGCCTGCACCGTTGTGACAGCTTCCTCTCCTACGAGGCGTTTTAGGACCACGGGAACCTTCATACTTCTAAGAACAAAGTTCTCAGGGTGCCTCTGTGTCTGCACCAACAATCCTAGTTCTAAGAACGCCATTACTTTTTCAACTCTGTTTAAGGATTAGGCAAAAGAAGGAACAGTGAGCGACGCAAGTGATTGGTCAAAAACATGAGCCAATGCAGCAACCGCCATTTTTGAGTTCACAAAACACAAAATAATTGAGGAAAATACAGCTAACGTAGTAGCACAACAGCTAACCCAATACAATTGGCAGAAAGGCTATATCCTGTAACGTTAGCACAAATGCTATATCCTGTAACATGAGCACAAAGGCTATATCCTGTAATGTTAGCACAAAGGCTAACTGTGTTAGCACAAAGGCACATTTAGCCCGGAGGGAAGGGGGGGCTCCTGTTATGTTAACACAATGGCTAACCCTGTAACATTAGCACAAAGGCTAACCTAGTAACGTTAGAACAAAGGCTAACCTAGTAACGTCAGCACGAAGGCTAACCTAGTAATCTTAGCACAAAGGCTAACCCTGTAACCTCACAAAGGCTAACCTAGTAACGTTAGCACAATGGCTAACCCTGTAACGTTAGCACAAAGGCTAACCTAGTAACGTCAGCACAAAGGCACACCTAGTAATCTTAGTACAAAGGCTAACCCTGTAACCTCACAAAGGCTAACCTCGTAACGTTAGCACAATGGCTAACCCTGTAACATTAGCACAAAGGCTAACCTAGTAACGTTAGCACAAAGGCTAACCTAGTAACGTTAGCACAATGGCTAACCTAGTAACGTTAGCACAAAGGCTAACCTAGTAACGTTAGCACAATGGCTAACCCTGTAACATTAATATAAAGGCTAACCTAGTAACGTTAGCACAAAGGCTAACCTAGTGGTGCAACAACTAACCCAATAGTATTTATTTGTCTCTCGCCGTCAACTACATATTTATTCTGAAATAAGGTCACATGGTGACCACTGGAAGAGGCGTGGCTTAGCCTGTATACACATGCTCTTTAGCTTTTTAATGATGGAACATTGAATAAATGTCGTTCCTTCATTTCACCGTCGTCTGTCTGGATCAATAGCTGATATGGTGGTTCCCTTCCAAGCCGTCATCTGCAGACTTTATCTGCAGAATCAGCTTGACATCCTGGATTTATCCCTCGAAACACATTGTAGAACCTTCCATCTGCTCCTCTCTGAAATCCCCTTTTATGTTTTCCCCCCAAAAATGAGATGTTATTTATTCAGGGGGGGCAGCAGTGAAAGGCTTAGTGAAGGTCAATTGGCAGCTCGAATGTAAACAGAAAAGAGGGGCCCTTGAAGGTATGAACCCCCCCCAGAGGGCCGTTCCTCTCGGGGAGTCCCAGAATGGATCAGTCCAAAAAAAAAAAAAAAATGGCTCCGGTTGGCTTGTTTCCCTCGTTTTTTTTAGGTCTCTAAATAAGGATTAAGATGACACATGGCATAATGCATACATTGATTTGAGTCAGTAATGAAAGTTAGGATGGGGTTTCAAGGAGAAATAAATCCAGGCTGCATGTTTCTAAGATGTGCACATGCAGAGGTTTCGAGTCGGTCTACATCGTTGCAGATGGAGAGCAGATGGAGGCAGCGAGCTCCAATACCCCCCACAACTCGGCTGACGTAGGGAGGAGAAAGAGAGAGAGAGAGAAAGCAGCTCGATGCACCTAATTGACAGCGTGGTGTCATGAAAGGAGCTGTAGTTTAAGGGGTGCAGCGGCGTCCCACGTGGAATGCATAAACAGCCAAATGACAGTGATCAGAGCCGACCGCATCCTGCTGCTGCTGCTGCTGTGGTGGAGACGCTAAAGGGGCCGGGCGGGAACAAAACTTCTTGTTCTGAGATGCAAATAGAAACGGAGTCGTTGTCAATTATCTAGAGCTTTCAGGGCATGCTGGGAAGAAAAGAGAGTGGAAAAAAAGGCAGGAGACACCTTGGGATGCTCCGTGTTTGAAGAACAATCAGCAATCAAAGAGAAGCTTGCCGTTTCGCTTACTTGTTATTTCTACGGACGTGCTGTTGTTCTCCATGAGACGGTTTCAGGAAGGGGAATTACACCTTCAGTAACGAGTCACATGGCGTATAAGTGATGCATTATATAGGTCATTATATCACAATGAGCTCGTGCATACAATAATATGTTATAACCCACAATGAAAGTAAGGCAGCAGTGTTATTCTCTGTTTCCTGTCCAGGGACTACAGATGTGAAATTAGCTCATAGATGACTTTGTCCCTGTTTTTAGATTTTATATAATGCATCAGGATAAAAAACACAAATAATTGGTTTGGTGAATTTCCGTTATCGGCATATTTGTTTGCTATCATGAAAAAAAACAGGATACAAAAATGTATTTAGAATTTATTTATGCAGGGAAACCATCTGATTATATTATTTAAAATTATTTCATTGTGCACAAAAAAGTCAGTTATTTGTGACACTAAAAATATTTCTTAACTAAATGCAAAGTGATTCCAGTATGCTTTAGTGCCATTTTAAGTTTGTCAAGCAATTATTTTAGCCGGGATAATCGTGACATGAAATTTTCATATTGTCCCTGTCAAATAAACGAAATAAATAACGTAATGAAGTCACTACTTTCAAACTCAAAAACAAGTGGTGAGAAAGTCCTAATTTTGTACATTCTTGCCAAAAAGCCACACCGGCAGCTGTTAGCCAAACACCGTCCACTACAAGACACCATAACAGGACAAGTGGAGGTTGGTGATCACCTCTAGCGGCCTCTACTGGCCGGAGCTGGTTGAGAGTCGTGAGTGAGGAGGCCGGATACAAAATGGCCGATAAAACGGTCCGACCAGGAGAGGTCCAAGAACATTCAGCTGTAAGCGGGACATGAGCAGAACGCGAGGCCAGCCCTGGACGGTAGCACAGGTGGACGCTCACCATCGCATGACTCTCCTGGTAACGATGTTAAAATAATAATAATGATAATAATAATAATAATAATAAAAAGACCTGCGGGATCGGCGGCCCACATAATGTCTTTACGAAGCTGCAGCAGCAAGGCTCAGAGCGACCGGGATCATATGAAACCTCAGGAATCCATCGAGGTTCCTCCAGGGAACACTCACGATGTGTGAATGAAAATGGGTTTAGTGGGTCTTTAGCATAAAGTGGGCATGTCCACAATGGGGAGAGGAGATATCTGATTCCCATACAACACATTTACATGCAGGTCTCTGGCATGCAGTAGAAATGTGTGTTTTTTTCCTTCCCCTCATTCTAAAATGGTGTATTTGCATATTTCTGCATACTGGGGAACAGTTTTGGAATTGCATGAATTGGGTCTGACTGCAAAGCCGAGGCTCTTGTGTGTTCAAGCGCGACGATGTTCGTCTCCAGCCGTTTCATTGTAGTGACGTCGTTTTTTTTAAAACCTCGCTGCCGCTGTAAGAAACGACCTGTCGTGACCTCTAGGATAATCACAGCCTCATGAAACTTTACAACAACAAACTAGAGACCGGGAACATTGGGCGGATGGATGGCTTCAACAGCAGACTGACAATAAGGGGGGTTTAGTGAACACGAAGTTCTCGCCATCTAAATGCTGAAAAGATGCAGTTCTTCAGAAATCAAGTCAAGCGTTTTTAAAATCACAGCCTGACTTCTTCTATGTTTTCCTCAAGGCCTCGGTGTCCTGATGTGGCATTTGATGATTTTATTTGTGAATTCTCAAGTGGTTGAAACTTAGTATCAAATCTGTGTAACAAATGGAATGCGAGACATAATTGAGCACATGGACGGTCATCATACTTCAATCCCAATGTTCACAACATGTTTAAATGAATGAATTCATGATGATCTTCAGGTTCCCAGCTCCCCAGAAACAGTCGACGTGGGTTTATAAAAATAGAGCGGTTCAACTCGGTCTGACACTTTTTCTGGGACTACTTGTCAGTATGCGATGCTGAATAGTCGTCTCTGGTTGGAAAAAGTTGCTTTTGGTATAAAAAGAGTGATGTCTGAATGTCCTAGTTAACTCATCCAGAACCTTGGAAAATCAAGTTGGATGATAAGAGCTCACTGCATCACTGTAGCAACGGCTTCTGTTTGGATAGAAGTTAGTGGAGCTCTATTGTTTTTAGTCCCTTTGAATACCATCAATAGTTCTGACTCTACATCCAATCAGGGTTGTATTTGTCCTAGAAATCCTGCCTGGTGATGTTGTCTATAGTTTTTGGATTTACACAGGTTTTCATCAAATTTGACAAATCGGTCACTGATGTCTTTGGGTCTCGTCAGGTCAAAGAACCTTTGCCAGATTTTATTTTGTCCACAGTGCGATCACTTCCTGTCTTCTTTTGTTAAAAGCAGAACGTGAATATTGCGCGGCGCAAGGTTTATTTTGTATTTGCGAATAAAAGGCACCGTTTCCGAGGCTCCGAGTCCGAGCCAAGCAACCTTTATTACTCCTTGCAACGTTGACGAAGGCAGATCAACTTCTTGTTCTTACCTTTCACAATAAAAGCCCTAGACATATACACTACACCAGTCATTTCCAAAAGACTGGGTTTGGACCCAAACGTAGGCAGCAGTAGCTTGTATTAGGGTCGCCAAATAAACATTGAATCTAATCTCCGCCGTATGCATTTATTTGGACTTTTATAAAGTATTTCACGTAATATTATGTTTAAATAACAAATGCATAAAACGTATATCTCTTTGAAATGGCAGTAAAGATGGTCAGGATGGTTCATTCACACACAAATTCACTGTTCTCACGATCTATACATGAGATGGATTGGCTTTTCTTTTTTAAGTAGTAAAGATTGGGAAACACTGGGCTCGGTTCCTTCCACCAGAGGAGAATTCACTGAGAGCATAGCTCTGAAAAGGGAACTTTCATGCTCA
Source organism: Chelidonichthys spinosus (assembly GCA_029853015.1). NCBI lineage: Eukaryota > Metazoa > Chordata > Actinopteri > Perciformes > Triglidae > Chelidonichthys > Chelidonichthys spinosus. Next base: position 32,173,274 of record CM056821.1, on the reverse strand, counting down.
GACAGACTGCCAGACGCTGCTAGTCGAAACTTCTCTTGAAAAAGTTTGGAAGCGAAATATTCCCAGACGAGTGTTTTGCTTTGTTGTTGTTGTCATTTGTTCTGCAGTGTGTAAAGGCCTTAAAAAACACCAGACTCACCTTTGCATCTTGTTATATTTTAGGGAAGACATCTTTTCTGTAGGTAATCTTGTTCTTTGTCTCCTAGATTAATAGGATGACCTGTTTTCCTTATCCGTCTTCCTTCTATGAGGATCTCATAATGAAAAGCACAACCTCTCAGTGTAAAGCATGTGTGTTCGCTCAATGTCATTCGGGTCAAAGTAGAGGGATAATTGAGGTCGCATTTTCTTTTCTTTTTTTGGTAAAAACAGAAGATTAAGCCTCCACATTCAGAATATTTAGAGTCCAAGTGATCTGAAATCACAATGTTTTGTATTTGACATTTTGCATCAGAAAGAAAAGGAGTCCGTCTCGGTGTGTGAGTTATGTGTCTCTAGTGAGTCAGATTTAATAGTACTATACATTTAAGTATAAGAGAAGCCACTCAAACTGAGACATTATTCCTTGTTGTTCACTATCTCCGTCTATTGTTATTCTGCTTCCTCTCCATCGTCTCCATTACCTCCGTGGAGAAGCCGTGCTTTCTCCGTGCATTCATGAAATATTTCTGGTTGTAGGGCTTGTCCGGCGTAAGATTAGGAGAGGTGAGTCAAACTTTTGTACAAGAGCATTTCACGCATGAGGAAAAACACATTGTGCTTCACAGAAGAACATTTTAAAATGCATAACAATTGACAGCAATGGGTTCAAGAAGAATAAAAGAAGAAAAAGGGGCCAGGAAGGCTTAAAAAGAATCAAATGGGTTTTTTTTCTCCCATTCAATTATCTGGTAAGTCGCTTCAAAAACCCTACAATGCTTGGTAGCATCACAAATATTCTGTCTTGCCTGATCTGGGATGTTTGTTGAAGTTGCATCAAATGTGCTCCAAGTGAAATATTGAATTGCAGGTTTTTATTTGTTTTAAAGTGGCACCATCCATCAAATGGCATAGTTGTGTTCGCCTTTGGTTTATTTTTATTCACATTTCCCATGAAATCTGCCTCGTCTTGTCATAACATCACCCAGAAGTGCCCGCTGTATTTACTGTGAATAGAAAATCACACATCAGCTGGTTTACTAACACCAAAATAAACAATGTGGTTGTGATTTTATTGCAGTAAACGGATACAAATCAAGCCGAAGTAACAACATAATGACAACAATTTATAAAAGTCTGAAATCATGCTTGGTCCAGTCTGTCTGCAAGACAATAAGCAAACAACGTTTAAAATGCTTGTTTTCTGAATGGAGTTCTGATCGATCGGAGGTAAGCTATGCTATGCTAACACCGTTACGGCTCCATCATCACTTAAAATAAGGTCTAAATACAGCAGCAACCTTGTTGTTTGTAGTCTCTGGTTTTTGATGTTATGATTATGATTCAGCAAATTCTTACAAGAGACAAAAAAAATACCTCCTAGAATTTAAGTTAAATTATTATGATTATGTAATGAGCTAAAATGAGATTTCAACGAGTGGAAGTTGCATTATGTGCCAACCATTGGCCGACTTCCGTTACCACAGCAACCAACACAGATATGTTGCCGATGCCTGGACGGCCAATACAGATAACGGAAAGCCGGTCTTAAAGGTGTTATCGGAGAAACAAATCAGTCTGCCCCTTTGTGAGATCAATGCTGTTCTCCAACACTTACGTAATTGTAATTTTGTTCTCAGCTTCACACCTCCACAGGCTTTCACATGTTTCTGGTTGCCAAGATCCAAATAACCCCCCAATGACAGCCATATCATTTCTCAGAATTGTGATTTTACAGAAATGAACTGCATGAGTAAATATTTAAATACACATTAGAACAATAAACAGTTCCACACAAACGTCTGAGTGGACCAACTCCTTCCTCACCCACAATTACTCTGACTTCCACGTCTGAAAACCTCTCAGCCAATCAGAATTCTTGCAAATAGGCCCTCACACAAACAACCCTCCCATCGCTTACTTGCTGGAGAAACGGCGGCGGTGTGTAATCCGGCATGTCACGGCTAATCACCCGGACATACGAGTTCCTCCTCCGTCAAGAGGGCTCATCACTTTAATTAGATTATGCCAACAACTTTCCCTGCGTAATTACGCCCGACGGCTGCTTGCCACAGTCGGGATGCTTCACCATCACCATCACAGTCACACTGCAGAGGAAAAGGTGCTGCATTTTCTATTTTCATGAATATATTTATGTACTTATCTTTTTAACCTGGTCAACATCGCCGTGTCACTGCTGGTTACTGTCGAGTGGAACAGCATAAAAACCCTTCAAAATTAAACTCAAAAAGCAGACATTCGAGACCTTGAGGTGTTTAACTGCCTCAACGTGTGATTTTCCTCTCCTTTTCTTCTTCCAATGAAACAGCAGACACTTATTCCAGTGTCACATTGTTCTCTTGTGTTTAAGCTGCACATTCTGGTTAACCTTTCAAAACAAAACGCTGATTATTATTACATCTCCCCCTCCCTGCCGACTGCGAGTGCTTCTTCAAGTGCTCACCTTGTAGGTTTTTCAGCTTATGGCAGTAAGCCGTCAAACAAGTTCAAAAATTCCACTTGATGAGACTCATCATTTTAGCTTTATCTCGCAGAGAGCAACAAACACACATTTGCATTTCTCGCACGTTAACGGCGAGATGAGGCCCCCGTTCATTCGGCAGGCCGTAAAAAAGCCTTTTATTAACGCTGATAAAAAGAAATAAATAAAAATTCCATCTTCTTATCGACAGGGGAAACAGAGAAGGGAGGAAGGGAGAGGTTTTTTTTTTTTTTTGCTGCAGCGCTGCTTAGAATAAAGATGCTGCTGGGCAAAGGGAGAGACACCAAGAGAGAGAGAGAGGAAGAGGGAGATGATAGTGGGGTGAGGAAGAGGAGGAGGTAGAGGGAGAAAGATGACAGAGTATCTGTATAAAAGTGAAGCCAAACAGAAGCAAAATGAGTCTGGACAATGAGAGGACCAGATGGTGGTTATGGTGATGGGGAAACAAGCATGAGACGAAAAGGAAGAGTTAGAGAAAGAGAGGAAGACAGATGGACAGGAGGGGGGGCGGGAGGTTGTGATTGTCTTCACTGCCCTTGTTCGTGTCATCACAGAGTGGAGGAGGAGGAGGAAGTGTGGTGCAACAGAGCCCAAACAGCATGGCTGTACAAACCGGTAGGATGGCCATGCACCTTGGGACCTGTGCTGAATGCAGGTGGAAGTGGTGCAGTGCCAGATCCTGATGGGGGAGGGGTGAGGAGGAGGAGGGGGAGGAGGAGGTGAGGATGACTGAGTGGATGCAGGGCAGAGATGTGGCGTTTGAAAGGAGCAGGTGGGGAAACAGCAGGTGATGACGGGGTGAGATAAAAAAAAAAAAAAAGGCCCCGGTAACCGGCACCATAAAGCTCGACGTGTTAATGAACGGAAACGTGTTTCTTTGTGGATCACGAGAGCTTTAAAACAAAAAGATTAAAAACCTTGATAATTTATTGAGCATGACATTTCAGCTGACTCTCTAAAGACTGCTGCATTCATCTTTCCACGAGAGCCGGAAGAAATTATCTCCAGTGATATTTATATTTTCTTTGAACCCTTAATATCTAAATATAACAGCGAGTTGTTACAACTGGTTTTTCTCCGTTAACTTTGCACATCAAAGCGTGTTTTGGGGGGTTTCGGGGAGGACTAGCCTCCTGCCTACGTGACCGTTTCTCTTTCTTGCCCTCTTTACATCAGATTCTCTTATTGATTCATGTCATAATACAACATACGGGGCAGCGCTGGATGAACTTAAAACTGTTTAACACAACTTTCTTTTATTTGTTAATAAATATAATTAAAGAAAAACTTAAAAGGGACTCTGCTCGTTTGCTCATTTACATAATAATGATTTTCTAGAAGAATTAAATGTTCAGTTGAAGGCTGTGATAGGCATCAATGAAATAATTATTCAACAATAAATAGAGTATAGTTTTGTTATCTATGGTACGTTCACAACAAAAACGCAAAAAGGGAGTTTCCTGCAGGTTCATTTGTGTTTATTTGTGTCTATATTGATTGTTAAAGATGCTCAAGAACTTAATCTCTGTCATGAAGAAAATGAATCAGCTTCTCCCCATGACATAATAATAATATTTTTTAATAATTTTTACATTTTCACTTACAGCATCACAGTCAGTTCTTTCCTTTCTGTCGACGTAGAAGAAGCATTACGTTGATTATTCTCATTTAGAGTGCTGGCTAGGTGGGGAGCTAGCTAACATTAGCAATCATGCTATATCATCTCTCGGCTCCTTGCCCACTTTTTAGCTGCTTTTTTTCTTGATGATGCAGTGGCTGGACTTAAAGTTCTCCCTTCAGCAAAAAGAACAAATACATCACCCCCGACTCTTTTCTGACCTCCTTTCTTAATAATGCTTAATAATTTAGTCAACCCCCCGCTGGGTTTGATTACATTGAGAGCTGCTCATTAATAATACTGCCAGATGTACTATGTTTGCCTCCCCCTGTCTCTCCTCATGAAGGATTCGACGACTTAGTACTCGAGTGTCTTCGTCAACCCCATCGTTCTCCTCCGACAGGGCCAGAAGGCAGATGGCCTCCGACACAGTGATACGCTCAGGCGAGATCCAGTCAACGCCGTCTCTGAGGAGACGAACACTCGTGCAATCAGCCTCTCGACAAAGCGGCGTTCTGCTTGAATATTTCCGAGCGGCTCCCCTGCCCTGCCCTCCTTTGTAACCGCCACAATGAAATCCTCAGCGGAGTCCCGCGCCGATCTAAAGTGTCGTTCCCTCCCGTCTTTGAGCAGAAAAATGGAGGACATCCGTTGTTATTAAACCCTCGACTGCCTTTTATTGAGACAAGCCAAGTCTTGAGGGCAGGCGTGACTCGGGGGGGGGAACACAACGGGACGTGGAACCTGACACCACGGGGCTCGGCGGCCTTTAAGACAGCTTTGTCAACCCGTCGCCAAGACAAACATTGGACCCAAAATGTACTCATGAAATATGCATCTTTCCAAAGGGATGCTTGTTTGTCTGACAGGCTGCGTGCTGCCGGAGATTCCTTCTCGATGACGGAGCTACGTGTTCTTCAGCTTGGGTTCTTCAGCAGGTTCATTGTGGTTCAGCTTGCTCTTTGATTCGGTGCTTTGATCCACGTTTCCTGCTGATACTTTGAAGTTACAGACCACAGGACGGGTTTTATGACTCTAGAAGGAAAAAGTGTGTTGACGGACGAAAACCGTGCACAAACAAACCGGCACAAACCCAAAGATATTCATCTCTGAGGTTCAGTTTGGGGTCCTGGAGACCTGGAACCGGGAGCCAGACCAATCTGGGAGCTTGTGACAGTCAGGGTTGCCATTGGCAACCTTTTTCAGAAACAAATTTTCGCCACTTTTTTAACATATATATATATATATATATATATATATATATATATATATATATATATATAAATAAATAGAGAGAGAAAATGGTAAAAAGTGTAAAAGTTGACGCATTATACGCCGTCATAGATACATTTGTTGATGAAAACGAGATGACATCAATATTTTAAAAGTTTATTTTTGTCATTTCCCATCTTTTGACATGATCTGCCTGCTGAAACATTCTATTAAATAAATGTCTTTTGATTTCGACTACAAACAGCGCTGAGTGTACCATGTAAGAATATGGGAAATATACTTGATTCCAATATTTGTTTAAGATCAGGGTCAGGGCTAGTGTACTTTGTTTTGTGCTACATTATGCTAGTTTGTTAAAATAAAATTTACTTACATTTTTGGAGGAAAATAAATCAACTAATCAGTAAAATAGACAATAAATTAGCTGACAGAATCTTGGTCCTTGGTGGTGGACATAAAATACAAACTGTGAATGTGTTAAAAACCTGCGTGATATTTTAAGATATCGCTGTAACAGAACCCGACATTGTTTGCACACGTGAAGTAATGACATGTTCTCCGCGACAGAAAATGTCATGCCGCCGGCTGTTAAACACAATTAAATGCGATGGATTTCTATTTGCTCGACATTTGTGATTTACTTTTTTTATGCATCGCTGCACCTCGCAAATCCCAAATGACTCGATATGGATTTCTGTTAATGGAGTTTCATAACAATTTGTTCATATGAGATGTGTAACAGGAAGTTAAGCCTCTCCGGGGTCTCGCCAACCTCCAACGTAATTAACTTCCACGTAGAATGAACGCACATAAATATACATTTTCATGGTTGTGTGGTGTTATGGCAACGCTTTGTAGACTTCCTATCTCTGTCGTGAAATATTCAAGTCAAGTTTTGTGGCAAAGGGAAGGACTTCTGTACTCAGAAGTTACAAAATACAATTCAAAATTATTAAAAAACAGAGAAAAGTAAAGTTGTTGAATAGCAATGAACTTGAAATAATTACGTATATTTATTCTTTGTTAATCAATGAATAGACTAAAGTTCCTGCTTAAGTTTAAATAAAATAAATGTGTTATGTACTAATATTCTCCAGCACTGACGGAGGAATGTGAAGATGTAAAACCGCTGGAAGCTAAAGTAACAATAATACAGTTTTAAATAACAAGTTCTGCATTTAAGATTCTGTTGAGTAAAACAATCACAAAGCAAAATGTTCTAAGTATCAACCACTAAACGCCCCTTTCAGAGTGATAAATTATGGAGCCTTCAAGGTCCCGAAAGATTATATAGTTCTTTTTTATCTTTTGTACACAAGATAATAATTCACTCTCACAACTTATAAAGTATTGTGTGGGAAAAGATAATAAATATATTAAACTGATACTTTTGATGCTGGTGAATTTATAAATGTATTATTATACATTTATAGGTATAAGTACAAGTGCAGCAACATAAATACAACACATGTGAGGGTAAGAGAGGCCTTTGATCTACAACAATATTTATTTAATCAAACAATATGCATCTAAATACATGTGGGGGAGTGACAAGTACACTGTTATCCTCTGAATGTAGTGGAGTCAAAGTATAAAGTGATATATAAGAGGTGTTTAAGTAGTTGTTAAAGAAAGATGTGTGATCCATCTGTGATGCATCAAAATAAAAACTTTTTTTCATCTTAATTGTAAGATAAAACGTTTCCAGTACGTTTTAGTGCCATTTTAACAGTTTTTGATGATTAACGTGATAATATTGTTAATTATTGTGGCCAATTTATGTAGAGAATACAAGTAAATTATAAAAATGAGAAACAAGGAATGAAAAATACAAAGATGCGCATGAAACCCACACAACATAGAAGTGAATAAATGTACTTAAGTAAAGCACTTGGTTATTAGTTCATTACATTTGTAATTTCCCATCACTAACATTCTCCAAATGACTGAAACCACCCGTCTCCTTGACGACACTCCCATGTGGTATCACCCATAGCGACAGCACACTGAGATCCCCGGTTTTAATTATTGATCCGACTTCCCTCCGTACGCCTGGGAACCCAATTAAAGGCTTGTGATGTGCACCCGACACTCGTGTGAATCCTCGGCAGTCTCTCACTGACCACTAATTATGAGATGCCGTCGTCACGGCAACATTCCTACTCCAAGGCGAGTCCGTGGCACCACTAATGAACGCTAGCGAACGGCTCTCGTCAAGATTCTGCACACAGCTAATTTCTGGTTAAAGATTCGTAACGTGTCTGCTTCGGAGATGGTAGGATGTTTGTTTTTTTACTGAATCTGCTTTTTAAATGCATTTAATTTGGAGATTGTCTTCCTAAAGTTTGCTTTCAAGTGACAAAGATCTCAAATCGCTTGCTGACTGATCCTTTTTGGGGAAAATACGCTTTCTTTCCAAGAGCAAGATGATAAGATCAGTTCTGCTAAATATGAAGCTACAGTACATAGATGGTTAGCTTAGCTTAGCATAAAGCCTGGACGCAAAGGGGGGCACAGCTAGCCAAACCTCCAAAAGCTCAGTATTTAAAAAGTTGCATGCAAAGTATTTTCTTTGTGTTTTGCACCTTTAGAGGTTCTAAAATCTAATCCAGAACCTCTAACCCTAGCCAGGCTAGCTGTTTCCACCTGTTTCCAGTCGTTATGCTAAGCTAAGCTAAGCAGCTGCTGGCTTCTCATCTAACTATGGAGTCAGATGGGGAAAGAAACAGATTTATTTTTCCAACCTGACACCTGAAATGATTTCTGAAAGGCACGGACACGTGATGAGGACCTGGGCCCTGCTGATAGGACTGTCAGATTTTAAAAAAGAAGAGAAAAGAAGAGGCTTGCATGTCATTCTGGATCATTCAATCACAGGCAATACATGTAGTCATTTAATTTAGAAGGAGTCTTAGAAAGGTCAGGACCTAAAAAACAAATGGAAGGCACTTTAATGGTATAATGATGAGGGCAGCTTCCTCTGGAAATGTATATATATATATATATATATATATATATATATATATATATATATATATATATATTATATATATATAGGCCTCTACGCAGGTGAGCATGTCAGCAGCATTCATCACAAACGCAGCAGCATCAAGGCATTTACACAACGGGGGCATGACGGATAAGCGTCTGTAAATATTTCACATCTAAACTTGTCATACCGGCAGCGTTGCAAATGTGTAAGAGCTGCAGCATTTTTTTTTCCAATAAAAGGCTCGTGCAGAGAACCAACAACGGGATCCTGTTGATCCAGAGCAGCGTCTGACAGTCTGTCTGAGGTAAACCGTTGCATAGCCTAAGCTACTGTAAGCTACTTTATTGCGTTTTCCCTTTTAGCGAAATGCTCAGAGTGAATTTGAGTTCCCTCTGGATGATCAGTATAGGGCTTTTATTGTGAAAGGTGAGAGTGGAAGAATCTGGTCTTTGCTGTGGTCCGTCAATGTTGAAATGAGAAATAAAAGTTTGCCGTCTTGGATATATCTGCTCAGTTCAAGGTGATTGGTCGATATCTTTTATTCACAGTGCAAAAGCTTGTCCCAGGATGAAATTCAGCTCAAAAACTACAGTAGTTGGATACAATATTTTGATGTGCGGCCACATATTTTTCGGTGTATTTTCAGAAATCTCCAGTTTTCCATTCAGACATCTCTATTGGCACTGATTCTACTCGTGTTGCCCATTTCTCTCCAATAACACGTCAGGTAGCAAAGCGAAGCCAGAAAAAAGTAAAATCAGCGTAAATACTGCCGACCCCCTGCAGCATACGAGGAAGCGGAAATCTCACTTTGAGCGCCTTTTAACAGCGATGAAAAGAAAGAAAAAAGATTCCACTAGAAGACACGGGGTGAGGATTTCGGGGCGTATTCGCAGCTGTGAACCTCACTCGACACTAAAGAGGTTTAATCTGGATAATTAGTGAAGCAGACAGTGCTTGGCCCGTCAGGAGGGGGCTCTTTAATTAGGCAACAAGGCCTGCCGTTTCCCCGGAGATTGATTGGCCTCTTGACATTCCCGGCTTGGATGACACCGAGAACAGCACCGGCTAAATATGTGTTATCACACTTACGTCTGGGGCTTTTTTCTAATTAAATCAGAGCTCAGAATTATTACTTTTTTCTGCTTTTTCATGTCATCAACCATGGTGGCTGAAATAACTCCAGGAGCTGCATCTTGATCCGTCTCCGTTATTTATATTGTGCCGGACTCGAACAGAGTGAAGCGGTTTTGAATGCGTGGAGCGATGGCGGCCTGCAGGGCGTGCGTGGTTTATAAAAGAAACACTATGAAAGTGCAGGCGTGTCTTCCCCCCGCCTCATCAGGAACTGCGCTGCGTTTGATCAGCTCCGTTTCTCCTCCCGTGCACCAGTTTTACCTCCCCGGTGCATCGAAGCCATTTGAAAGTACAACACAACCCCCCCCTGTTTTCTGGTCCACTCCATCCTATTTGATGCTGTTTTGAAATATTCAGTGCTAACCTTTTTTCCTTTTCTTATTACCTGCGTATCCAACTGCATATAAAGAAGGCTCCCTGCCATGCAGCCGCTGTGTGGGCGTATGCAGGCAGAGAAGGGGAAAAAAAAGCTCAGAAATCTTCTTTTATTTGATTAATCCTGCTTCTTAACATAGCCTTCTATGTCCGCTCTCCGAGGGCGACACTGGGGCCGGCTGAGCCTGCTGGAGTCTAAGCTGCGGTGGATTTGCCACGCTGGAGGAGAGACCGGTGGATGTGGTGGTGATTTGATACGGTGACGGCTGGAGGAAGATGAGGGAGGCGAGATGAAAGAGGGGAGGTGGAGAGCAGGAGGGTGGATGGGGTGAAAGGATGATGAGGTAAAAGGATGCAGAGAGTGATGAGTGAGTCGGTGTGGGAGGGGAGGGGAGCTAATGATGGGAAGAGAGGAAGACGGAGGTGTAACAGAACGAGTGGCGAGGCTTTGGGGAGAGAATTTAATGACGATGGAGAAGGAAGGGGGGGAGAGGTGAGACGGGGAAGAGCAGCACAATTAAGAAACATGGCACTAAAATGTCAGAGAAGTCGTCTGGGAGAATGAGAGGGACGGAGTGTGAAGGGGCTTATAGATGGCCTCGCTCAGCTGCAGCATGAACACACACACACACACATTACAACACACGGAGGCAGCGAGGCTGACTGGCACAAAAGGAAATAAACACTCTCATGTGAGAGAAGAGGGCTGCTGGAAGCCAGCTGGTGAGTCACAATCAGGACCCAAAGTGAAGAGGATTGCCAATGAAGATTCATTTATTTTTTATGGATAAATTATTATTAGTTTAGTCTACAAAAACGCCAGGAAGCAATAAAAAATGCCCTCGACGATCGTGTGAAAATAACCATTATTAGTAGTATGAATAATGAGTATGAATTCTTGAGTTATATCCCCCCCAAAAATAAAAAAAACGGTGAGTTCACGGTGACCTTTGACCACCTGGAGTCCAAGACGTTCCTGAGCTGTCACATTGACGGGAGGACACAGTGACCTTGACCTTTGACCTCCACGATGTAACCTCTTCATCGTTTCGGTGGACCAGAAGCACAAAACAAGTTTATTTAAATACATATAGTAGCAATTCTATTTAAAAAAAATGTACGCTTATTCTAGATAATCTATAAAAATGTTTAAAAAAACGATTTAATTTGGTGATTTTTTCACATACAGATATGCAACGATGATTGCTGGGTAACGTGTAATATGATGGTGTGTGTGTAACGCCACCAGACCCCTTAAAGGTCTCCACGCCGCCCCCTCTGGACACCACGTGCATAACTCTCCGGACGCCGCCGCCCGCCAACGCCTCGCGCGTCCTTGTCGGGAACGCAGTCTGCCACGACATTTTGTCATGCGGCTCCCATGGGACTGTTTCTGTGCTCGCTCCCCCTTCCCCTCTCGCTCTGCAGCTCTTTCCATTAATAATTTGTTATGCCACTCTTGGCTCTGCAGGGTAGTTCTCATTGGTCTCCATTTCTCTCTCCTCCCGTTCTGATTTGTTATGCCACCGCCATTCCCTTCTACACGTCTCATTGGTCACTGTCCGCCGAGCTGAGCTTTCTATTACCTCCTCTCTCGCCTCCCCCCCCCATGTTGTTTGATCTGGTACTTTGCCTGTCAGAGATTCGTTCTCCCGACAGCATCCTAGTGAGGTGTTTTTCATCTGCGACGCCTTTATCAGCACAGAAACACAAAAGGGGGGGGCGCACGCCAATCGTGAGGCCGGCGGCTTCGGTTCAGGGGGGGAATTATTTAGTCAGTGCTGAACACACAGTGCAGGTATTGCCATTTCAATCTGTCATTAGTATCACCTGAACGCACCAGAGGGCATATTAGAAGGCTGACTGGGAGCGTGGGGGGCCATTATCGGGGAAACGGAGAAGGCATATGCTCTGTAATATAGCGCAGTGTCAGGAAAAAATGAAGAAAATACCAAATCACCACACGAAGGATGCTAACGTTGAAGTCACGGTAACATGGACGGCTCTCCGCTGAATGATAACCAGCAGGAGGCGTCGATTAGAAACTTTAAATGTGATTTTTAAAAAAGGTCTAATTAACTGTACTGTGGAAGAATTTCATGTCTGTCTCACAGATTCTGGACGGGAAACCGTCCCTTCAGAAAGGAAATGACCTCTGATATGCTCAAAGTGAGACCAGGAAGAAAAGAATGACACTATTTGGTCGTTCACACTCAAACAAACGATCTCTCGCAGTCGTGACAGTAATGACTCCCTTCTGTGGCCGAGGCAGGAAACCAGCGTGACGTTGTTTTGTTGTTGGAAAAATGAAAAATCTTTGCGTCTGGTCACGAGGAAAAAAAAGGTGACACAGCAGAATGAATGTGTGCGTCTTGTGAAACAGATGGCGGTGGGAGCGAATACTTGAAGGGCGACTTGGCAAATCTACTGAGGCTGATGAGCTAATGATGAGTTCAACGGTGTCGGCAGACTGGCGAGAGCAGGAAAACTCACTTCATCTGGACTTTAGAGCAGTACTCTATTACTTTGTGTACTTCCAGGTAGTTGCAGCAGCTCTCTCACTACTTCACTGGTTCTTCTGATGTTTCCATGCAGGCTTGTTTGCACTCTGTTTATAGTTTCATTCATTTCTTTTTGTGCTTTTCGATCAATAAAAGGTTCATCTTTCTGTGAACAGTGTAAAGGAGCGACTTTAACTGTGCTAGTGTTTGTTGTGGTCTGGCAATGAGCTTAATTGATTCTATTAGTGTTAATATTGAATTCTATTTAGATGTGTAACTGCCTGTTAACTGTTAACACTTAACACAGTAAACACATTTAAATGTACGTTCCCACACGATGAAGGTCGTGTTTCCTCGTGACGCATCAAAAGTGAGTTTCAAGCTTTTGGAGGAGGTCTGGGTTGTGGACTGGGGTCCAAAAGAACAGGGCTTTCACCCAGGAGACTTGTGTTCATGGCTTGTGTGAATCTAGTATTTTTTAGTTTTCTTTAAATGGCGTAGTGGTTTTAAGACAAACCATGATGTTTTTTTATTAAACCTAACCAAGTAGTTTAGTTGGCCAAACCTTACTATGTAATTTTGGTTTACCTCCAACCATATAAACACGGATGACAACTATGGATATCAAGCCACACATCGGCTGGTTTACTAGTGGTATGAACCCAAAACAAACAATGTTTTAATTGCAATAAACAGAAGTAACTGCATAATAACGATGATTTGTAAAAAAGTCATGGTTGTAGGTCTGTCCTCAAAATGATGAACAACGTTTAAAATGCTTGTTTTCTGAATGGAGCATGGATTGATCGGAGGGAGGCTCTGCTCCATCAACAGTCTCTGGTGTATACACACATAGTCTGGTTCAGTCTGTACTAATGTGAGGTTCTATCGTAGACCTCTGGGAAACCACAGACCGCTACAATAAGTTTGGTCTCCATTTCTGATTTGTTGAAGACACAACATAGTTGAATTGGGTCTTTGCTTGGAGTTTGCCGAGAGCGCACCTTTAGAGCGCTACCATTTGTGTCCAAGGCTGGACCAGACAAAGTGCTGGACCCCAGCCCGGTGGAAGGTGGGTTTGTTTTCCTTACAGTCACACAAGATTTATGGCTGCAGAGAACGGCTTTAACTCTGCCTGTCGGTGTCTCCCGCCTCGGTTAAGCGTTGGGGTGGATCGGTGCTGGAGTGAGCGTCCGTCTCGTGGGAGTCATTAGGTCTGCTGATTGCTCTGCACAGTCCGAGGGCATTTTTTATAGCAGCAGGTGCAACCTAAAGTGCAATCTACGCTCCCTCCTGATTCTCTTTGATTCCAAAACCATTAACTCCCCAAAAATGTAATTGTTAACAATTAGCTCCAAGGTCGGCTTCGTGGACTTGCTCAATCAAGATCCAGACATCCTCTTTGTCAGTTGCAGGGGGTTTTGTTGCCTCTGTGACAAACGTAGGATATGGACACGATATGTTTCCTCCACAACAGCCTCTTCCCTTAACATCTCCTCTAAATACTTTATGACATTGACGTCCCCCTTTCTTGGCCCATCAATGTGAAGAAAGATCCGGTTATCTCACTGCAGCCGTTCAGTCGGGAAGTGTCCCTCTCAGAGTCGCAGAAAACATTTCCGCTGACTTGTTATCAACCTGCTCGCTGCAGCGAAGCCACATAATGCCCATATTGAGGGAAATATATTGTGTATTGGTGCATTTCTAGAATCCAGCATGACATATGTGGTATCCTGGGATCGCTCTCTGGGTCTGGACAATGCTTGGATGCACAATACACATTTGGAACGGCGGGAGCTGCAGAAGAGAACCGCTCTGGGCTGTCTGAAGCTATTAAAAAATGTTTTGCTGTTCAATAAATTTTGCTATTCATTAAATGTGGCCATTGTTCACCACCTTAGCTTTTAGACTAGTCTATTAGATACAGATGTCAGGGTCTTTACCGCCTCAGGGTTTTGTAATATATAATATAATGCTATAGACTGAGTCTATTGATGAGTTTGAGTTGTTTAGGTCCTGCACTTTATAATGATTGTCCTGATGACTGTGCAACATATCCATCCCTTCCATACTGTTTCCTTATTGATGTCTTGATTGCCTGGTTGCTTTGGCATCAATTTATGTGCACGTCTTATGTTTGGCTTTATATTTCTCGGTGCATTTCGATCTCGGGGACTATAAATGCGTACTTGCGGGAAATTGTCCCATTATTTGGAACACAGATTAGGACCCAAATGCAGACGCAGGAAAACAGCTAACTGGAACGAAGGTTTAATAATAAATAAACCTATATATGAAGTCTTAAAAGCAGGCAACAAAAGGGAAGAGGACGCGAGGACAGGGAAAGCAGGTAACAGGATGCAACGTGAACCGAATAACGCAGGAGCACAAGGAACCAGGCTGAAGATAAATGAACAGTTACCAGGGAGAACTGACAAAACACAGAGAAAACACACAGAATAAATACAAAAGGGACTCAGTTTGGGAAACACACAGGTGGGCAAACATGAGGGCAGGCTAAAGGCACATTGGAGGGAGACACAAGGAGATAGGTCAAGGCTGATGAGGCTAATCAGACAGGTGATACACAGAAAAAGGGAGGGGAAACTAAAATTGGAAGTAAAGCTTTAAACAGGACAGAAGAGGCAGATACTCCAAAATTAATGAGAAAGCAAACAAGACAAAACAGAAGAGGCAGAAACTACAAAATAAGAGAGAATCAACGAGAAAACACAAGAGACAGAAACTACAAAATAAGAGGGAATCAACCAGACAAAACACAAGAGACAGAAACTACAAAATAAGAGGGAATCAACAGGAAAACACAGGAGACAGAAACTACAAAATAAGAGGGAATCAACCAGACAAAACACAAGAGACAGAAACTACAAAATAAGAGGGAACCAATGAGAAAACACAAGAGACAGAAACTACAAAATAAGAGGGAATCAACAAGAAAACACAAGAGACAGAAACTACAAAATAAGAGGGAATCAACCAGACAAAAACTACAAAATAAGAGGGAATAAAGAAGACAAAACACAGGAGACAGAAACTACAAAATAAGAGGGAACCAACTAGACAAAACCCATATCATGAAAATGATAGTGTGTTGGATTGTTTTTCTGTGAAACAGTATGAAGGTTTGCACCCAGTAAGTGTGACTTTGTCAAATGTACACATCTCAAAATCTCAAATGTGACACCCTGCAGTCAACACACAAGCTGCAAGAAGTAAGTCACGCTGCCCGTCTGAGCTTATCGACACATCCGTCCCCACGCCGTTCACTATCCGCCTCGTTACCTCGGGCTGCAGCCGACGGCACACAGCCTCTCATTTGTTAGGATTTGATAGGATATTGATTTGGCGACAATGATGTGGCTGGATAGCCAGTTAGTCTTGTTCATAACGTAGCATAACGTTAGCTTTATGCTAGTCAAGGTTTTCCTGAAAATGTTTATTTTCATTTGGAGACGATGACATGTTCTCAAACATAGCTTACTGTCAAATTATACTTACTGTTTTACAATGGCATTTTTGAATCTTGCTAGCATAACATTAGCTTTATGCTAATCAAGGTTTTGTGAAAATACTGATATTGATTTTGGGACAATGACTTGGCTAAATAGCTAGCTAATCTTATTTCAAAATCCAATATAAAAACTTAAACCTTTTGACTACAAAATAAGATTTTTCTTTGGTAAACTTCAAATTATATTGATAATTTGTTAATAATTGCTCTAGCTATTAGCAAACTCTCAGGGTTACCATGGAAATTTAGTTATGACCCCGCCGTCCATTACCCTGCTGAAAAATGAAGATCATTATTTGATATTTTTGATATGTTTTGCAACCAAATTGTAGTTTTTCCACTCAGTTTCTCTGGTAAACTTGAGGGTTTGCTATTACCTCATCGATCCCTTATTTCATAAAAACATTGAGCTTTATTGCAGACACAAGTCCATATAACACAACATAAAATTGCAACTATACAATACTATACTATACAATCTCTCATTTAGCACTCCTCCAACCATACCTCCCTCCATTCTTTCTGCACCTTTTCCACTAATATTGTATTTTCTTTCAACTCCTTGTGTTCACCACTTACTCTTGTATTTACATGCGTTTCATTATCAGTAGTTTTATCTTGTGTGTTTTCCTCTGTGTTGTTTGTTTTTTTTATTGCTTCTGTGGCAGAACCAATTGCCCCTCGGGGACAAATAAAAGGTCTTGAAGATGAACTTAACATATCAAATTATTCAGCATGAACTATGAGTTTGGCTTTCATCTGTTCATCTCTACAGACTTTCATTATGAATCTACATTTTCATTCTTTTTATCTCACATAATTATGAAAATCTAAGCTGAAATAATAAACGATCGCTCTTCACTTTTAATGGGTTTCGCAGCTTTCAACGTTATTGCACCTATCCAGCACAATGTAAGTGATATATACGTAGTGTTAACGATCTGAAAATATAGCTGTTGTTGCTGGTGACAACTGCTCCTCAGAGGGTAACAAGTTGTCAAAAAGACAAAAGGAGTGTTTCCTCCTCATTAAGGTAGGCTGTTCTTTATGTCTGCGTGTCGTACCTTCGTTATTACGTTATCAGATATACACCTGTGCTCGGGGAGCTTTGTGTACCTCAGTGCATATGGGAAAGCGACTTGAGCACACAGAAACTGTTCTCAAATGAGGGCACATTAAGCCTAGAAAACACTCGAGGGGCCTGGGACTGGGAGTAATTTACTCTAATATGATTCCTCTATAATGAATTTGAAAATGGCTGCTCGGATATCGAGGACATTCAAAAAGAACCTTGATGATCTGAAAACCGAATCGCCCAATTTGGCCGTGAGAAGGCAATCTGCGTGACTCCTGTGCCTTATCGACAGGCAAAGACAGTTAACACTTATTCACTCTGCAAAAATTAATCACGGGGATTAAATAACAAACAACAGCAGCCCATGTTTTTTTTTTTTTTTAGGTTTCAAACTCATGCACATGTGCACATGTGCGACGCGTGATTTACGGGCCTGTTTTTTAGCACCTGTCGTTAGGGAAATAAGCAGACGCATATTAGCCCATCCCTTCGCTCTGACTTTGCCCTGGGACTCGATGACTGCTGTCATCACGTCTGACAAACCGGGCGCCGCTGCAACAAATCAGTCTCCTCCCAATCCCCGTCCATATAATGAGACCAGACCTGCCGGCAGCGACTGTTTATGTGTGTGTGTGTGTGTGCGTGTGTTCCTGGTTGCGCAGAGGGATGGGGGAGGAGAGAATACTCAAGAGATTAGAGATTTATTGATTACCCTTTGCAGTGTCTCTCCCTCCCTCCTCCCTCCATTTTCTTCTCCATTCTCAATCAGTGTATTTATAGAGCGTTGTGCAGGGCAGCGTTTTCAGCTCTGCAATGTGTTACAGGCTTCTTAAAACATCATTCTGGAGGCTTATCGAGTGCACCGACATCATCGTGTAGTGGAGGAGAACGCGTAAGGCAAGACGCTCTATTACCAAGCAGGCCCCCCTCTTCCTCCTCCTTCTCCTCCTCCTCCTCTTTTAGTCTTTAGAAATGCACCATCATGTCTCATGGCGGCTGCACTTTGGGCAACGCTAAAGTGGAAAAGCAGGATGCTCGATGCCGTCATAGTTCTGATGTGGAAAAGAAACAAACATGGAGAAGATTGTGCTACGCTTTAGAAATATGAATGAAGGGAAATGCTAGGGGGGGCAGCGTGGGAAGATAGGACGCTTCAGGGATGCAACTAACGACTATTTTCATAATTGATTGATCTGTAGATTGTGTCGATTATTAATTGGATAAAAAGCCAACTTATTCCTTGTGTTCTTGTATAATGCTCATTTACTCATACATATACATAACATTACATTACACACACATTAACTCAGATTGTTATTTTCATTATTCTTACGGAAATATTTGAGTATCTTCCGTTTCCTTTCTATTTGCTCTTGTTGGGCAGATCATATTTGTGAATCTCTTTGAGATTTGAAGAGTGCTCTGCAAGTAAAGTATATTATTTCTCCGTGTGTTTTCCCCGTTAGTTTATAACCGCGTCCCAATTCGACGGCCGCGTCGTGCGGAGGACGCAGCCTTCGCTGTCTCCGTCGGCCCGGGTCCCTTTGAAGACCTGGAAGGCCTCAGAGGCGACACACTCTGGCCTACAGAGGGTTTTTTATGTTTGCTCCCGTCGCCTAGCAACCTGCTGTGGCCTTGACAAAAGAGTGAATAGGAGCTAACTGACGACATATGATTAAAAATGAGCAGGAGATCATATTTTATTCTGTTTGTTTTAGATTATGATGGAGGATGTGCTTCATCGCCATCAGCGCAGGATATATTACAGACGGGAGTGGTTTTCTTCACGCTCGCAGCCTCGTTGATAAAAAGTCAGGCATGAAGGACCGTCAGCTGGATCCTCAGGAAACCGGGTAAAGGAAGGGGGAATTTCTAGGCTGCTCTTTAAGGACTCGTTGAAACTCTTTGACCCGGCGACACGTTCGGACGCCGCAACAGAAATAAAGTGGCATCATTGTTCAGTGTTTGTGTTCCAGACTGTTCCACGGTCCTCCAGCGTCTCTCTGATCTAATTTCAGCTAAGCAGCATCGGCTAAAACGGACCCTCTGGCACTTTTGCGTACATTTCGATGGAGCAACATTTTAAAAAGAACCGTAACGGATGGAGATGGAAATACCTTCTGTAGGGATGGATCAGTGTAGCTGATGAAGCGACTTTAAAGCCAGGCTCCACTGATCCATCACAAACATGGAGGGAAAACGTACAGCGGAGGCATTTCTGTCCATTAGGCTCGTTTATAATTTACAACCTGGAATCGGTTTCTTTGCTGCGCCTGTTTCAGACACTTTTTAAATCTTCACTCAGACGTGGCCACAAAGACTCATTACATTTCTTTTTTTATGTAATCAATTTGAATACATTTATTTGATTAGTTTGCAGACCCGTAATATAATTTGGACTTTCCATTGTATGTAATCTTCAAAACCACAAAAAGAAAATCATTCGTCGCAGAAGAAACCAACATTAACTTCATTTAAGAGGGAAGAGTTAAAAATACTGTCTTACTTTTTTTATTCATGCCTTAACTTACAGGAAAATACATTCATTAACAAGTTAAACAATTTAAAACATTTTTTATGTTTCCAGTTGTTTAAATGTGCTAAATCTATTCAATCAAAATAACTGAGTCAGCTAAATTAATCGAGTAGTCATCGCTATTTTTCTTATTGTGGTAAAAGACGTCAAGTCAGCATTTCTGTCAGGTAGTTCTGTTCCTAAGGGTTAGTTGTCCTGTTGAGAGTATTTATATATCCAACGAGGACGTCCATCACAGCAGCACTGAAGGGAGATGGGGAGTTTGCCGAGCATCGTGGTTGCCGAGGGAGACGGCGAGTCTCCAGCTAAAAACGCACCTGCGAGGTTTAAGACACGTTCCCCGTCTTCGGTAACACATTTAGACGACGCCTCCGGCCCAGACGAGCGTTTTCAAAAACCTGTCCCGGACCCACAGAGTGGGAAGATGATAGCAGGAGGCTTTACAACACATAACAATATCCCTCAGCCTCTCGCTTTTGTGAGAGCTGCTTTATCGCGCAACATCAAAAAAACACCTGAGGGGAGGCAGATCTCTTTTATCCCGCTGCAGCCCCCCTCCCTCCCGTAATAGATCAGAAGATATTAAGTACAGATGCGACTCCGTGAAGAGCAGACACATCATTTGGTAGAAGACGTCGTGCTCTCCGGCAGAGCAGCCAAGGTTAAAAAAAAACCCATGTACTGAGAAAGTGGAAAATGGCGGCTTCACAGTGAGATTGCTCCTCCAGCCATGAGTGATGTGTTGGTATTGACTCTGGATGGGAAACTCAGGTGTAGTGGATTCACTGAGATCCCCCTCCTGCGTGTCTTCATCCAGTCTTAGATTTAATTCCTATGACATAACACTAAGAAAACGACACCCAGCACAGTTTGACCCGCTTCGTTAATCACATATTGATTTACATACCGGGTGAAAGTGAAGTGGAACAAGACCAGCTGGACCTTTTTTTTACCAGGGGGCTCAAAAATCAAAGGAGCCCAGCAATAGTCCCTGAAATCCTCATGTAATTGAATTTTTTTTTTTCACTTCAAGTGTAAAAAATGTGCTAAATGGAAAGAGAAAAGAGGTGAAGGAGGCGCGAGGGATTAGAGTGACTTTGAATCTGATTACTTAATCAGATTCAAGAGCGTTTCGCTGCACAAGACACCGATTCTGCTCGTCTCATCTCAACATCCTTTAACTCCCTTATTGTAGCTGCCTGAAGAAGACCTTTAAAGACTCCTTCCTCCTTCTGAGAGGAGGACAACTGATTTCCAGGCTGAGCCAGAGAGGCTTTTATAGAAAGGAGAAAGTAGGTCAGCGTTGGAGCGCCAAGCGTGCCCTTGTTTTCTCCAGGTGTGTAACACGAGAGCCTACGCTGAGGCAACAGCGTCTGCCTGGGATGCTCAAGTCGAAGTCAGGAGGATGCTGGGATGCCAGAGGCACTATAATAATACACTACCGTGTGTGTGTGTGTGTGTGTGTGTGTGTGTGTGTGTGATGCAAGGAAGCCAGGTTCAGCATCCACTGTTGGAGCCCTGTAGGTACGATACGGTGAATCTGAAGTACATCCAGTTTATGCTGCTTTACAAACTGTAATATTGAACTTTGTACCCGACTACATTTATCTAGTTAGTAAGTTGTTTAATATTATTACTCATCATTTAAACAGTGGTTTGTTTTGTGACCTCTTGCGAAACAAACCCTGTATCGCTTCCTTCGGAGGATGCGGTCTACGTTGCCTAGCAACCAGCTGTGGTTTGACAAGAGGTGACATTATATGATTAAAATGGAGGCAGAGATAATTTTTAGATTATGATGGAGGTTACACTTCGGCTCATCATGTTCAAGGCCAGTTTAACGTACATTTGGCTGCTGATGCAGGATTCGGAGTTCTTTAACATGAATGGATACACACTCTAATTCATGGAAAAGGGTCTGAATACTAAACAAAAGCAGATGTGAATGTTAGTGTGGATGGATAAGTCGGCTCCACTAGGCACAGCTGTCACAAAAACTCTCCAAGTGTTTCTTTTGACTCGTATTTCCACACCGTTAATGAGAGGAGACGATTCATTCACACTAGAAATCAGTTTGAAAAGCCCCAACGGATCAGGAGCAGCTCATAAAACCCCCAAAAGTTGCTTTCTCTCCATGACTTTCTATTGACGGGTCGTGATGAGCTGCACAAACGAGGACTGATGGATATTATTCATAATGGTAGGTTGTCTCCTGGCTCCTGGTTAGCCTCGACTCCTCACAGCGATAGTTGATCTCCCTCTCTACTTTGCTTATTGTTCAGGTGTCTGATTGAGTCTGCAGGCTCTCGAGCTGCGTTTCAATAAGCCAGCCTTCTCTGACTTCTGCCGTCAGTACTTGTTGCTGCATTGCAATGGTTTCACTCAAAGCACAGAAAATATCAAATTTTTTCCACATTTCCATCTCTTAAAATATAGATATATATACTGCTTGTTGATGATCGTTTTGGGGACTAGTGAGTTTCGATAGTGATAGCAACATTAGCCTTTTTGATACTGCTTGATGCTTGCATAAAATTGTTCCGACATCTGTCAAAACAACTGAACAATCAAATATTTAGTTGGATAGACGTAAGAAAAAAGCTAAGACGACCTATGAAGTGAGGTTCGTTTGCTCCTCGGAAAGATCCAAGACTTCAAAAAGGAAAATAAAGCTCATAGTTGTTTGACAGTTCAGAAACAGCTGAGGGCAAATATTCAGCCTAGATACTCGTTTCATAAATTATTAAAACTGAAAAAAGTACTGATACTTAATGCCTTTTATATCGCTAATAGAAAATGAGCAGGCTTTTGTTCTAGTAGTGCGCCCTGTAGGACTTTTGGCCCCGTCAGCGCTACAGTTATCTTTGTCAAAATTCCATTACACGCACGATGGGGAACTAAACTACTAATGTCTAAAAAAAAAACGCACTTCATAAATGCAGCGGGGACTGGAAAACATCATTTCACAGTGTCCCTCTGAAAAAAAATAATGAATCAGGAAGAAATTGAATCTTACAGAGAGCGCACTGTAACTCTAACGGATTATGAAGTATTTTATCTCGGCCGTTTTATTGTTTCTGTTCTACACGCTTGTAATTCACGGCCTTTATTTGTGGTTCAATAATTAATGCACGGCAACTTTAGTGAACTCTATCATATTTTATGTTACATAATACTTCTGTTTTAAACTCACTTAACAGGGTTTATTGAATCAGTGCAGATTTACTGCAGAGGCTGTTTGACTGCGTAACACGGTATCCTCCTGGCTTTTATTACATTTTCATCACACCGGCTCTGCAAATAAAAGGAGAGAGGGAGCGATGAGATTTGTTTGCTGCATGAAGCGTTCAGGGGCGGAAATGGATTAGTTAAACTTTGCATACATCAGAGGAATATTGAGATATTCGGCAACGTGCCCCCATAGAAGTAAACCCACGGTGACAACACTGTGGAGACCCGGCATCCACAGGGCACCACCCTAAAAAGTGTAATGCTTCTGAACATCTATGCATTCACCTCACGGTGGATCAAACAGAGATGTGACCTGTCAACAAACTCCTTCACAGTTCCTGGCAACACAAATGAGGACCCGAATCCAGACCAACTGTGGGTGTAGAGCAGCTAACGTTTCTAGAAGAACAACGAAGCTGAAAACCAGCGTATCGCTGCACAGCTGTGGTCCTGTTGCACCCGTAAACACACCCAGCGGTAATGTTAAGGTGCACTGAACACCCGCTGGAGTACACTTCTATATCACTGCGTCACATTGAGTAGCACAGGGAGGTTAGCAAAGGCAGCAGGGAAGTGAGCCTCCTTAAAAGGTTCTTCATACGCAATAAAATAGAGCCTTACAAAAGCAGCAACACAGGGAAGTGAGCCTCCTTAAAAGGTTCTTCATACGCAATAAAATAGAGCCTTACAAAAGCAGCAAAACAGGGAAGTGAGCCTCCTTAAAAGGTTCTTCATACGATATAAAATAGAGCCTTACAAAAGCAGCAAAACAGGGAAGTGAGCCTCCTTAAAAGGTTCTTCATACGCAATAAAATAGAGCCTTACAAAAGCAGCAAAAAGGGGACGTGATCTTCCTTTCAAAACTTACAAAGCAGCCTCGTTTAAAGGTTCTTTATATGATAGAAAATAGAGCCTTAATAAAGCAGCAAAACAAGGGAAGAGGGCCTCCTTTAAAGTTTCTTTATATGCTGTGGTTTAATAAAGCAGACTTTTTCTACCTGAGCAGACGATGAATGTTGCTCTCCCTCTGTGTGTGTTGTTATACGAGCTTCTCCTTGATTTTGTATTTGAGTGACATTTGTGTGGAGCGAGCCGATTGGAGGCGTGATGGATCAACGACTATAGGGGGCGTGGCCTTGCATTGTTTGACGTAACATCGTCAGGAAGAAATTAAGCAGATTTTGATTTACAGAACGAGGGAGAACTGAAATAGCTCCTCCCACTTCCTTCCATGACCACACCCCCAATAACATGAGAGAATAATAATCACCAAGTATGAAGCTGATAATATGATAGAACTAAAGCGGGAGCAACTAGTGGACGAAGGAGGAACTTCAGAGACTGAATAGTGGGAGGAAGACGCTGTCACAATGAAACTAATCTCCTGTATTTTTCTGCAGGTTTTTATGTTTCTTTGCTGCCATGAATTGCAGAATTCTGAAAAAGCAACTTTGTGTCAAAGAAGATCAAATAACGGATCCGTGGGATGTGTGAAGATGTCTCTTTATATAATGACTGAATACATTCTCTCCCTTTTTTTATTACCAGACAGAAGCGTGCACTTAAAAAAGCTTTTGAATTCAAAAATGTTTCCAGAGTGACGAGATTATGGGTGTGAGTTGTAAAAGGTTGGGAATCTCAATAGACAGTTTTTTATGTAGAATTGAGTGTCCTTGGTTGTGTCTGAGGTTTACAAAGCAGCTTCTGCTTTGATGTTTGTCAAATTTTCTCAAAAAATAAAACATTGCAGCTTCATACTTTCTGTGTGAATTAGTCTCATATCCAGTAGATTTCAAACGGCCTTTCACACCAGTGATGGGAACATAATAGTGTCCCTCCCAGCAATAATCCAGATCAATGAGACATGAATGCATTTCACTCCTCCATTATTGACTCTGTGAGAGATGTGAGAGCTGAACGTGCTGCGGCATTCCTGCGTTTGAGTCATTTTCTCACCCTCTATACTTCCTCAACATTAACAGACGTGGGGAAAAATGGGCAAAACTTTAAAAAAAATGGGCAATAGCATTAGCATTAAATTAATTCCAATGAAAAATGGATGGATGGGTGGAGGGCGGGGGGGCTGAATTATTTAAAATGAATTAATTTGTCTTTGCAAATGAGCTGCTAGTGTGAAACCTGATTGGTGTTAATAAGCTTCCATAGATTTAGGAAGCATGTCATGCTCTGACAAATTATGCAATGCTTTCAATTGCAAATTTTATTTTGGTAACATATGTTCAGCCACATTTGGTTAAAGAAGTTAGTTTGTCATAATTTAATTAGCAGTCCCAATTAGTCCACATATACTGTGCTGGTGACAACCATCTAATGCCTTGCTGCTGGGAGTTTGAGTTCTTGTCAGGGAGTCTCTCTCTCTCTCTGCACTTTAGCTCTGACGAAACCAGAGGAGGGAAAAAAGGTTGCTGGAGGGTAGTTTGGCATTTCTACTCTCCGTGGCAACGAGGGGGTACGATGTTTAGCATCTTCAAGTTCCCGATCTGAAGGCAGCAAACAGCCTGAGGTTTCCCGTTTACGCAACGGCTCGCTGACAAAAACACATATTTAGCAACAAAAAATACGCATGATTTGACCTTATTCACTCAAACAAACTTTCCAGACAGCAATCCATGTCACATGTGACCAAAATGACCACAGAGAACAGCATTAAAAACAGTGTAAAGCTGTTTACAACTAAAAATGGCAACGCTGTTACACACAAAGATAATTCAGTCTCATCTCTCAACAATAACCCAATTGTTATTTGACTAATCTGGTCATGATTTGACAGATTTTACTGGTCACATGTCTACAAGTAAATGCTTTTTTATGGTTGCTGAAAGGTCACCATGGAACTTTCTTCCCCCGATCTGAGGGCTCTTGAAGCGGCTCTCACACAGCAACATTTGAATCTCCTCCACGGGGGTGACCATGGTGATGGAGGATGGCATTTGCCTTGCTGAGCAAATTCAAAAGACATCCACCATCTGAGCCCAGCTTTAGTTATGTCACCTTCAGAAATCTCTCCAATCTGGTCTTTATTGAGTGCAGTCAGGTTACAAAATCACCACACCAGAAAGGAACTGTTGAAACATGCATATAGGAATAACTTTTTTTTTTCGCAGATTCTGTAAACAGAATTTTTCAAAAGTAAGTAAATCAATAAAAATGTACCCAGACATGTGTAGTTATGTGTCTGGAGGCCGGTGGCGATTGTCAGAAATAATCCTGACCTCGCTTGTTGAGCCCTCGTGCTTTCGTTGCCGGAGGCTTGAAATTGATTTCAGTGAATTTTGACGAAATTTTGCACAAATGTCCACTTAAAATCAAGAATGAACCGATTAGGATTCACTGAGATCTCACAAATGTCCGATACGATAAAAAACAAAGTGACGACATTGTTGGATGGTGATGAATAACTGCAACGTGGCTGGTTGGCGGAGGCGTGCATACAATAAAATCATGCCCATCATTCGCCTCCAACAGCAACCTGTCTAAGAATGACTGAACGGTTGTTTTCCTGCCGACTACGACACTCATTTGTATATGAAACGGGGAGAATAAGACAAAGCAGAGAAGCTCACCCCCCGTCTTTAAGGACGTACAGTTTTGTCTCCAACACTACAACCTGCTATCCTGCCCGTTAACTTCATATTTCACTTGAGATGAATCCAAAGCTTTTACAGTTAACAAATGTTGGTTGGTTCGTGCTAAAGGCTGCCAACATAAAACATCAATAAGCCGAGCAGTGAATGAGTCTTTAGACCTTCCACGTTACCGGAGTAAAGAATACGTTGCAAAGAAAGAAAGAAAGAAATCAAGGTAAACGGCAATAGGTTTTATTCTTTTTTTCATCAAATGCCCTCATTGCTTAACATATGAAGGCCATGCTGCAGCAGAGGCCATGGAAACAACTGTGGAGTTACAAAATGTATGAAATGTTTATGAAACTAAACGTTAAGTTCAACCAGGAGGAAGAACTTCATGCTACATGGTACTGGTTACTTTATACTTTGTACTAAATCTAACCAAGTAGTTTTGTTGCCCAACTGTGTCCTTTTGTAGCATCTTATTATTTTGTTTCCCAGACTATGGAAAATGCATAAATACTATGGAAAATGCATAAATACTTAATACCATTGCAGTTCTGACGATAGCTGAAAACACATTTGATTTTCATCAGATAATCCTCACATTCTAACTGGACTATATGACCACAGATGTTAATAATTAACCATTCTATCAGTCAAAAAAATATTAAAAGCTAAGTCTCAGAGGAGCAGCTCCACTTAAAGGAGAATAGTGCTGATCCATCTTAAAAGGCCAGTCCACCTTAAGCGTTCCCGAGGCCGGAGCAGCCAGAGTTGTTGCTAACTTTGGGGCTAACCTGCTTCACTTTGATTATCAGCTGGCTGACAACAAGACACGGGAACTTGTAGCATCTATTCACCGACAACCTAGGCTGGGTGAACCCTGCCTGAACTTCCGGGAAATTTGGATTTCGCTCGGCAGTTTAGGCTGGACACCCTCAGGCTTACTTTCGCTGTTACATTGCCAGAATCTTTGGCTCCAATCAGAAACGGCCATTCTCTCCTGGCACGCTATTGGCCTGCTCTGATTGGTTGTAGGACTATCCAATTGCGTACGGAGTCATTTGAACGATGCCCATTGATCCCGCCTCTTGAGCAGTAGAAACAAAGCGCAGCTTCCCCAGACTAATGTTCAATCTTAAAAGATTGACCTTAGTATGGTGAAAACCAGACTACCGACAACCGGTACCCACAATGCACTGCTACATTCACGCTGTAACGTTACAGCTGGCTTCCTCCTCGCTGTCACACTCAGTACGTCAGGCTGGAATACATCGGTGGAAACCGACAGTTTCCATCAGGCAGACACACGGCTGACATCTTCACAGCTAATTGAATTAGTGCGGCTGCTGATGAATGAAGTTTAAACATGTTTCAGGTTGTCGTTGCAGCTGAGCGACTTTTAGGCTGATGAGAGTTTAACGCCACGTTGCTGCAGTGGTAACTAGTGTGAGTATCAGTACTTCGGTATCAGCGCTTCCCTCTTTCAAACTGTTTGAAATGCTGAACGTTTGGTGCAGAAACAAATGCGTTTCCCTTGAAATGTAATTGAAAGTGCAGTTTAGTTTTATGGGAACACATTTAGTCAGAGACGGGGCTGTTTATCCAACCTGAAGGTCTAAATTCTGCTTCAAAATCCTCTCCACGTTTCCAGGAATAATAATCAGGTGGCACAACTGTTGAATCCTTGTAATTTGAGTTTAAAACACGCGAAGGTTAAAAAGAAATAGCCCCCATGTGTTAGGTTAATTAAGAAAAGATAAGATAATCCTTTATAAGTCCCACAGTGGGGACATTTACAGGGTTACGGCAGCACGAGAGGATAGTGCAAACAGCAAAAGCATGAAAAATACAAAATGCAAAAACAGACTAAGCACATAAGAACAAGTTAACAGCTTAAAACCGTTAAAAAGCAGTAATTTGATGATGTAACAATGCCTAGGTTGCCCAGCACATGACCTCACTATCCACAATGAAGACTTTAACCTTTCCTAAATCATAACCCAACACGTTCCTAAACGTTAACCTCAATATGGTGCGTCAGAGCAGAAAGTCGGTTTGAAGCGTTCAGCGTCGTCGTCGTGGCTGTCATTGATTTGTTCACCTGTTGTTTCCAGCAGGACTTCTACACAGCTTTGCCTTTCACACTGATGCACTGATGGCGGAGGGTTCTACATGGCAGTCGTCTCGCTCTCAAATGTAGCTCAGAACCGCGGCCTGACAGAAGATATTAACTTACAAGTTTTTCTATCAAATTTAAAGTTTTAAGTAGCTTTTATGGCCTTTCTAAGTTAATATTGAAGCTTAATTTGGGTCTCATCAGGCAAAGATCCATTAAGTTGCTTTTCTGTCACTGTGCCTGCAAAACAAAACAACAAAACGATGACCGCTGGTGAAAAACCTTCCTCGTATGCGTGAGCGACTCGCTGCCTGTGAGACGGCCTCAGGGGTCGATATTAAATATGATTTCTTATCTTCTACGTGACCAGTCCTCGTCTGGCTTTCAGTCTTTTTTCCGTCCGTCTGGGGATGTGTGGATGTTTTTTTTTCTGGTTCACTGTAAATAAGAACGTGTTCTTAATGATCTGCCTGGTAAAATAAAGGTTAAATACAAATAAAAAAGAAAATAAAAACAGCTGAAACTTGATGGGTTGCTCCTAAAGACAATTATAGTCAACTTTAAAATCCTTATTTTGGTCCCCAGACTGCATATAATTTGCTGTAATGAACTGGTGATTCTGACCTCGACACAACAATAATCTTTTCTTTAACGTTCTTCTTTAACGTAAAAAAAAATGTCATATTGTGCACCGATTTAATAAAAAATTAAAAAACTAAATGTGACACATGCTTACATTCAGCAGTCTGCATTTACTTTTCTGCTACAGAAACCGTGATCTGTAATTGTAACAAAATAATGCACCCATTCGGGGTGTGTGGACATTTGGACCTGATCCGGTCTTGGTGGACATCCAGCAGCCAAAGTGACCTGCAGCCAACGTGTTTGCCTCTGAAGCCCCGCCCCCCCAGCTTCTGCTCTGAGCGCCGTTGCTTGTTAATTCGGAGCTTATTAATGAAAACCTGTCCACATTCTTGGGTTCCCGGGCAAAACTCAAATTAAAAAACCAACCACCTCTAAACCTCCTCACCAGGCCGATAACCATGTGAGCAGACTTAAGCACCAGAACTCACTCAAACTGAATACATGATTTACAGATCAAAGTTTCACAAAAGAAATAATACATGAAGCTTGGGAATTCAAACTAACATTTCTCGCTTTGTTGCCCATGAAACCTCTTTTTTTTACTCTCTTCTTCCCCACCAACTAATCCTTCGCCCCCGCGAGCTTCACACATTCCTATTCATGTATGAATAGGAATTCAGATAATGACCTTAAACATACTAATGCTGCTACGCTGATATTAATATGCATTTCTGACCCATGCTCTAGATGGAGAGCTGGTAAATTGCAATGAGATCAGGGCATCGATAGTCACGTTCTGGTGAGTGTAGTCATTAAAACACCCACATGTATTATACACTGGGAGCCCAGGAGACAAAATCATCTACCGCACATGTATAATATATATTTATAGGGGGAATCATTCAGAAGGGCTTCCTTTCATCGCCGTATCAAAACCACATCAACGTATGTATTTCTGCTCCAACGCGCCAACTTTCTTGCAATAAATGTAGTTGAGTTGGAAGGTATTGATTGAAGGAAGCTGCTAGACGGAAGGCTGTTTGAGGAAGTTTGGAACTAATCGTACAAGTGGGAGCCGGGGTGCTGTGATGATTAAATAGCAGTCAGTCCAATACATGGAGGAGTGGTGCAGGAAGGAGTCCCAAAACCTGGAGATGAGTCTGCATGTTTTGCTATTCTGGTTCCCTGTTCTGGAAGTCAAACGGCGTCCTGATTCAGGAGGAGGCGTGGCCTTCCTGGTCTATGTCAGCCTGGTTGCCACGTTGATTAAAGTCCTCCTCGTCAACGGCACACAATGAATCTTTGGACCCCCCAAATCTGGGAACAAGAAGAAGGGTTGCATATTAGTGTGTTTTTTTTAATTGGATTTTGGGTAAATACCTGAAAATTCAAGCAATTTGAACATTTTGTTTTATTTAAAAGTAAATTCCCCTCTCATGATCTTTGAAGCTTTTCTGTGTTTTAAGAAAGGCGGTTGCTAAGTGACGTTCGGTATGCGGCAGATAGTGAGGTGTGAAATTAATAAATATTAATATTCCTGCTGATCATTTCTTTGTAGTTTTTAGAATTTGTCCTCGGTTGCTGCGAGTCACGTTGTTATATCTTCACCTCCAAGGAAACTGACCTCAAAATGTTCAGCACCATCATTTCCCAGTGTTGTACTCTATCCTATCCTTCGCCCTTCTTCGTCGAGGCCACTCTTCATTACGGAATACACTCCGGAGCTTATTAAGGGTCTATTGTGTGCGACAGTGACCTCCGTGACCCTTTTATTTGCGAGCTGCTGAAATCTCCCGGCCCTGGCAGAAGGTGAACAGAAACCTGCCTCAGAAGTTCCACAACGAGTGCTTCCTTTTATTTTCGCCCTGCCCTACTTCTAGTTCAAGAGCTCATTAAATAAGATCTTGTGTTAAGGCTGGAAATAGAAAGAAAAGTTTGAGGGGGGAGAAAATAAAAAACACAACAACAAAACCACAGTATTTAGCCATGTAAATCTTAGTTCCTTTGGCAGATCTGGCAAGTTGCTGTTGTGCGTCGCGACAATGTTTCCTACAGTTGCATCTGAAAATCCTTTCATATATATATATATATATATATATATATATATACTTGTTACTGTTTTTTCCCTGTCACTATTATTCTGCGCCTCTGAAAGCAAACATGCTGCGAGTCTTGAGCAACAAAAAACAAGATGAAGACAGGATCAACTCCGCTTTGGACTCCGATGGAGTCATCCGAGTTCTTCAAACATTAGTCTTACATATTAAACAACTAACCTTTCCTTTCCTGGAGGTGATAATCAGTCTAACACCATGATTTGTGTTTAGTAATATCTTAGTATTAAAGTAAAATAGATATATATTTCAGATATTCAACGACTGAATGTAAAGAAAACTATAAATTAACTAAAATAATGGCTAAACCAAATACCATGTAGTGTTCATCATGTTTCATTGGGTATATATATGTGTGTGTGTGTGTGTGTGTGTGTGTCAAACATCACTGTTTCATCTGTTGGGTTCGCTGTTTTCTTGGTGATGTAAGAAAACATCAACTACCGGATTGTGTGATTTATTTAAAAGCTGGAGGATGTGGGAGCTCGACAGAGATCTTTTTGGAGCAACAACCCGGTATAATTATGCCAGATCATTTGGTGAGCGTGCCAATGTGTCGGCACAGAGACTTTCCCCCTCACACGTTACAAAGATAAAAGAGAAGTTCCTCATTAAAAGAAAGAGCGAGGGAGAAAGAAACGACCACACAGTAACTGTGCCTTCCTGTAGTATCACGTTTTCTACCCACGTAGCGTGATTCATCATGTATCAGGTCCAGTCGGGCCTCACGGTGCTCGTAAACAAGAGCTGGTCACATCGATGCATATGGTGCAACACTGTGCAACATGCCGTGAGTCACACCGGTGTTTCATTCCGGGTCCAGATGATGCAGGACGACAGTCGCCAAAACTGTCCAATGACAGTTTCCTGCCAGCTAAAACGCCTTCATGAATATAAAACGCAGTTACATTTCCAATAATTTTTTTCATTGTTTAGGACCGCATGGTGTAAAATAATAAATTGCTGGGAGTAGATCATAAGATTGATACCAAAATGATCACCTCTGTGCAGCCAATAGAACAGAACCTGATTCAAAACAAGGTAGCAGGATGAGTCTGAGCGGTGGCTATGTGTGCTACACTCTGGTGTGTGTGTGTGTGTGTGTGTGTGTGTGTGTGTGTCTTGCATCGATTCACCTTTAGCATCTCTATGTTTGAGCGGACTACAAGGGGTTATAAGATGGATGAGTTGACAGCCTGGAGGGGCAACAAACCAATGATTCAAGATAATCCAGAGTTATGAGTAGTTCCCTGGAGGAACTAGAGATGTTGTTTTTGGTTAATTTGGTTTTTGACACCTATTAATGGGTTCATTTTTAGGCAAATTGACATGAAGAGGTGAGTCAGAGGCTGCTCCACTGACTCTATAGCTCCTACATGAAACTTCTATATAGTCCCACTATGTTGGAGAGAAGGCAGAAGTGTTGCTGGTTATGTCTCCAAAACTAGCACTGCAGGTAAGATATGATGACATGATATTTGGAGTGAACTGTCCCCTAAAGCAAATCAGCATATTTTCACAAATTCCACAAAACAGGGTTGTTTGGATCAACAGAGCAAAGCAAGCCTGTTGTTGTTCAGTTTTTAACAAAGGCCTTTATTTTCTTGAAAACAAAAACATTTTTGTGCTGCCTTTTTTTTTTTTACCACGTTTCTCTTCACGACCAGTTTGATTGTGTTTTCAGCTTTTTAACGCCTCTTTGTGTTTCCCTCTCTGCAGTTGGGAGGATGTGGCATTCTGGGGGTGGGAGTCTGGCTCTCGGTGACCCAGGGGAACTTTGCCACCCTGTCATCATCCCTTCCCTCCCTGTCGGCAGCCAACTTGCTCATCGCCGTGGGGACCATAATCATGGTGATCGGCTGTCTGGGCTGCGTGGGGGCCGTCAGAGAGAGCCGTCCTCTGCTGCTGACGGTACGTTTATTTCACCAGGATGAGTTTTTCCTGATGAAGCCGCCGACGGTGTTCTCGTAGTATATTTTTAGTTGCACGGCGAATCGCATCGCTAACCTTTCATAAAGTAATAAGCCTCGACATTCTCATACATTCATGTTTTCTATCACTGATTGATGCAAGCTGTGTTTACTGTTGAGATGAGCTGCTGTCAGGATGACCTTCACGTGCAAAAATTCACTCCATCTGAGGTTTGCATTTTTCTTTTTCATGCCACTTTCTACTTCCACTCCACCACAAATCACAAGGAAATAATTGTACTCTGCTACGACTATGTGACGGCTAGAGCAGCCTGAAGCATGAGTCGAGGGAAAATGAATTCGCCAAATATTTTGATCATCATTTTTAGTGTGAAAATAACAAATATCGCTTCTCAAATGTGAAAATTCGCCACAAACTGCTTAAGCCAAGGAAAAAAGATCAGGGGGCGACTCCTCTCTGGTTGTATAGAAGTCTATGAGAAAATGGTCCTACTTCTCTCTGCTGGCCACCAGGGGGCGACTCCTCTCTGGTTGTATAGAAGTCTATGAGAAAATGGTCCTACTTCTCTCTGCTGGCCACCAGGGGGCGACTCCTCTCTGGTTGTATAGAAGTCTATGAGAAAATGGTCCTACTTCTCTCTGCTGGCCACCAGGGGGCGACTCCTCTCTGGTTGTATAGAAGTCTATGAGAAAATGGTCCTACTTCTCTCTGCTGGCCACCAGGGGGCGACTCCTCTCTGGTTGTATAGAAGTCTATGAGAAAATGGTCCTACTTCTCCCTGCTGGCCACCAGGGGGCGACTCCTCTCTGGTTGTATAGAAGTCTATGAGAAAATGGTCCTACTTCTCCCTGCTGGCCACCAGGGGGCGACTCCTCTCTGGTTGTATAGAAGTCTATGAGAAAATGGTCCTACTTCTCCCTGCTGGCCACCAGGGGGCGACTCCTCTCTGGTTGTATAGAAGTCTATGAGAAAATGGTCCTACTTCTCCCTGCTGGCCACCAGGGGGCGACTCCTCTCTGGTTGTATAGAAGTCTATGAGAAAATGGTCCTACTTCTCTCTGCTGGCCACCAGGGGGCGACTCCTCTCTGGTTGTATAGAAGTCTATGAGAAAATGGTCCTACTTCTCTCTGCTGGCCACCAGGGGGCGACTCCTCTTTGGTTGTATAGAAGTCTATGAGAAAATGGTCCTAATTCTCTCTGCTGACCACCAGGGGGCGACTCCTCTCTGGTTGTATAGAAGTCTATGAAAAAATGGTCCTACTTCTCTCTGCTGGCCACCAGGGGGCGACTCCTCTCTGGTTGTATAGAAGTCTATGAAAAAATGGTCCTACTTTTCTCTGCTGGCCACCAGGGGGCGACTCCTCTCTGGTTGTATAGAAGTCTATGAGAAAATGGTCCTACTTCTCTCTTGATGTATTATCTCAGTAAACATTGTTAACATGAGTTTATGGTCTCAATCTCTAGTTTCAAGTCTTCTTCAATCCAGCATGACGTTCATTTAGTACATTATGGTCCATTTAGAGTCCACCAGACCAGAAAGCAGGGGATGCGTTAGGGGGCGGGGCTTACCTGCTGATTGACAGGTCACTACCACGCTACCAATGCTAGTTAGCTACTAAGATGACTTTAACACTAAGCTGTAAAGTTGACCTTGAATTATGAAGCTAACTTTGTTAGCAGCTTCGAACCAGAATCCACATGGATCCAGATCTAGTAAGGGTGCTGCTCCGCCTCTTGTACTCATCGGATCCACCCATAAGTCCAAATATGGTTACTTCCTGCAAAAATGCCATGAAAGCTCGAGGCTTCTAAACCGCAGTCCACAAACCAAACACTTCTTCTATGCGGTCCATCATCCACTACAACTAATGACCCTCATTGACTTTCCCCTGGCTTTGTTTCCGTGGTGCCGACACGTAATTTCAGCCAATTATCAACACGTAGTGTGCCGTTAAGAGGCCGCCATCGCTTCACGTATTCCTGTGAGATCAGTGGTTTACACTCAACAGCTACAGAGCGAGCAGCCGACCAAACCTGAAAACGATGAGAGGAGCCACCTTTGAACGGACACAGGAATGTGAACAACAGTCAGGAGTTTTTTCCCTTCTTCGGTTAATTGATAAACCCACAGTATTAACATGAATTAGCTGTAGCGGTTTTGAATGCATCTAAAATGAATTGTCAACACTTCAATGTTCCCCTTCAGCTTGTTCAGATGTTGTAAATAATTGTGGAAAGGCTGGCACTCGCACAGACGACAAATAGTCCAAACAAAGGAACTCGAGAGGCTCCCGACTGCAAACAAATGATAAAGTGTGGAAACTCCAGCTTTATCGTCCGTGTGTCCACGTTGCCCACGACGACTCTTATAATATAAAACAATCACCAGCAATGAAACAAGCCATGTGAGATTGTGGGGATACCGCAGCCTTGTAAACCTACAACACTACACCCTCCACCACCAACAATACAGACTTGTTCCAGCTCATACAACTACGGGAGACGTTTCCAAACACTTGATGCCACAAAAGCTTCTTTTGTGAAATTGATTTTCCACATAAAACCCTCCAGATCCCCAACAAGCTGACATCGCCACCAGCCAGGACTGAATCGTTTATTTATTACCTGTCATAATAACATGTCACAATGCTGTATTATTTATGTTATTACATGTCACTTTGGATGTCATATACATTATAATTCTCATATTAATACAGACATTTACTTAATCTTTTTAGTATTATGACTCATAAACCCTTGAGTGCTGCCATTAATCCCCAAGGGTCCTTTTTTCTTGATTGCCTAGCTTTGAATTTTGCTTTTATCCTATTTTAGTTTACATACCATTATTATTTTTTTCTTCCTCTCATCTTATCTGGATGTATTTATGTCCTTGTGCTGCCGCAACATAAGAAGTTTCCCCTCTGGGAAATTCAGAAATGCTTATCTTATCTGATCTCATCTTAATATCACCTTTCCCGGTCGTGTTACTCCAACGACGCTGCTAAACATGAACAATTCCGTCCGATTATGGTTCAAAGTATTAAAAAATGCAACCCTATCTGACATTTATCTCATGTAACAATCCAGAGACATCCTCTAATTTGAATAAATGTGGTGAGAAATGCAACGACACAGCAATGATGAAATATTACACGGATTTAAGTCCGTTATGTAAGAAGGAAAAAAAATAATTCGCTGTTAAAAAAAAAGGGGGGGAATTATATTTTTAATAGGGAGCTCAAACCTCCCTGGGCTGCAGAGAGAAAACTCACTGCAGTTTATGGGCCATATGGGGGGGTCTGGCCTTGTTGTCGGGGGCGACGACTCAGATGCTCTCCAGTTTAATGTCTAGATATGTGTTATTTTTATTGTGTCACTAATGTCAGCAGAACAGCTTGTTTGTCGGGGCTTTAACAGCTGTGGAAGTCGAGTCGAGTACGGTCAGTGTTGAGCATCATTACTGTGATCACTTTTCAGTCTAAAAGATGTTAAAACAACAATTATCTCCCTTATATCTCCCTTGTATCTCACTTATTACATTTTGTTTAGCAGATATTGTCACAAGTGCTTTAATTGGAATCCTAACAAGTGCAGATGCAATCAGTGTTTTCTTTTATTCTGCTTGTATAATTGGATTTTATCTGTTTTTTTAAACCAAATCAAAGGTGCATGTGAAGTGTGTGTGTGTGTGTGTGTGTGTTGTGATTTTAAAAGCCACATTAACAGCACAAACGTTGAAGTTACTGCTATTCAGCATTCAAATATTAATCACACTTGTAGCACTATTGCGCATTAAATGATGCAATTTAAGCGGCTAAACAAGAGGAAACATGACAAGAATATTGTTCTGCGTTAATATTTTGGAAATAAATGTAATTTGAATAATGTTGGACATCTGCTGGATAGCGTTTAATGCTGTTTATAAATGTTTATAAAACCTATATTTTTACAGAACTTTGCTGACTATAACAATAGCCAGCATGCTAGCGACTAGCATTAACACTCTCACAAGTCGAGTCCATGCTCTCTAATATGCAAATGAGGAAGTGCTCGACATAAAAGAATATCAAATATCTTTCCGGTTTCAACCAATACATATTTGTCTTGCTCCAATTTCCAAACCAGACGTCCCCGATGCCCGATACGAGGCTGATAAAGTATTTTTCATAAATAAACTCACTCACGTAATCAAGCGCCCGCCGCCGCATTCATATCAGAAAGAATAATCCTGTGTGGAGAGGAAAATATAATTCATCATGAGAAAAACGTCTCAGCGGGAAGAAGCAATTATGAGCTCTGTGGAATGAGTCTTAGTGTCGATCATTAGTGTGATCCATGACATTCTCCTCACACGACCGGACCGACGCCCGCGTCACTGTAATGAGAGCGGCTGAATTAGAAGTCTGTTTTGATGAGTGACGGAGCGGCTCGCTCTTCACGGAGATTAGAAAAAGACTCTTTTATGACAATTTCGGGGCTAATTAGCAAGTTGATCGCTGATGAGGGACACGGAGTATTACCGCGAGATATTTGAGGAATTAAGAGTTGCTGGCCAAAGTATTACCGCTTTGTGTGTGTGTGTGTGTGTGTGTGTTGTGTGTGTGTGTGTGTGGTGATTTGTAGCAACAAGCATCAGTAAGTTAGTTTATTTTAAAAAATATGCTTTTGCAATTCTGGAAGACTTCAAAAGAGATGTTGTGCTCACAGAAGTAAGTTTTACATTGGTGTGTCAGCAGCAGTCTAACAGGGAGTAACAAATACATACTAAAAACTAATGTGGGTTCAAATATTAGTGTGGAAACAGAAAAGAGACTTTAAAAAGGAAGGAAAAAAAGAAAGAAAGAAAGGAGGGAAGGAAGGAAGGGAAGAAAGGAGGGTGGGAGGGAAGGAAGGAAGGAAGGAAGGAAGGAAAGAAGGAAAGGAACAAAAGAAACAAAGGAAGGAAGCAAGGAAGGAAGGTGTGGAAGGAAGGAAAGACAGACAGACAGACAGAAAGGAAAGAAAGGAAAGAAAGAAAGGAAGGAGGGAGGGAAAGAAGGGAGGAAGGAAGGAAGGAAGGAAGGAAGGGAACAAAAGAAACGAAGGAAGGAAGGAAGCAAGGAAGGAAGGAAGGAAAGACAGACAGACAGACAGAAAGGAAAGAAAGAAAGAAAGAAAGAAAGGAAGGAGGGAGGGAAAGAAGGGAGGAAGGAAGGAAGGAAGGGAACAAAAGAAACGAAGGAAGGAAGGAAGCAAGGAAGGAAGGTAGGAAAGACAGACAGACAGACAGACAGGAAGGAAGGAAAAAAAGGAAAGAAAGAAATGAAGGAAGGAAGGAAGGAAAGACAGACAGACAGATAGACAGGAAGGAAGGAAGGAAGGGAACAAAAGAAACGAAGGAAGGAAGGAAGCAAGGAAGGAAGGAAGGAAAGACAGACAGACAGACAGGAAGGAAGGAAAAAAAGGAAAGAAAGAAATGAAGGAAGGAAGGAAGGAAAGACAGACAGACAGATAGACAGGAAGGAAGGAAGGAAGGGAACAAAAGAAACGAAGGAAGGAAGGAAGCAAGGAAGGAAGGAAGGAAAGACAGACAGACAGACAGGAAGGAAGGAAAAAAAGGAAAGAAAGAAATGAAGGAAGGAAGGAAGGAAGAAAGACAGACAGACAGACAGACAGATAGACAGGAAGGAAGGAAGGAAAGGAAAGAAAGAAAGAAAGAAAGAAAGAAAGAAAGAAAGAAGGAAGGAAGAAAGGCAGGAAGGAAGGAAAGAAAGGAACGAAAGAAAGAAAGAAAGAAAGAAAGAAAGGCAGGAAGGAAGGAAAGAAAGAAAGAAAGAAAGAAAGGCAGGAAGGAAGGAAAGAAAGGAACGAAAGAAAGAAAGAAAGGCAGGAAGGAAGGAAAGAAAGAAAGAAAGAAAGGCAGGAAGGAAGGAAAGAAAGAGGGCCCTGGAGATCCATTTTCAGCTTCATACTGTGAGCGATGAAAACACTGTTCTTTCCATCAAAAGCTGCAACATCGTCTCTAAAGTTTGTTGTGGGAGGAAAAAAAGTCAGAGATCACTTCCCCGTAATCATCAGCAGCAGATGAGCGACCGCATAACAAAACAAGTTCCTTCATTAAAAAGTCCAGGAGCTACAAGCCCGTCAACCTAAAGGGAACTGCAGTGTTTTCTAACCCTATTAGAATGTCATGGAACATCGTTACTCCAAAGATGAAACGTTTGCTTTCTTTTAAAGAAGGTGAACTTTGGTGTTTCCCCCCCATGCTGTTGTGTCTCCGTGATTAATGGGGACGACGTGTTTGAATCTGGTCCAGGATTGAGGGAGAACGCTGCCGACGGCGGCCGCTTAACGGTCTGATTGATATTTCATGGCCTGGTTCGGACTTTGGGATATCGGCTTGATTCTAGTGACGGACGCCGCGGCTCGGTCCGGAATGATAACCGAGTGCTATATAGTTACTAGTTTATTATCACGGTGGGAAGGGAAAAATGGAACCAGATTTAATAACCATATACTTTATGAATGCAGTGAAACCTTATGATTTATGATCATCTTGTTTTTATTTGATTATTATAAAAATATCTGTTTCCAAACAACACGTAAAGTGATTCCAGTATGTTTTATGTCATATTTAGACGATTGTCGGTATAATATTGTGAATTCAAATGATTTTTCCTCTGATAATCGTGACCTTTTTATAGACTTGCTTTTATGTTATGTCTTCATTTAAATTTTTTTATTACATTTTTAATTATTTGTTCATTTTATTTCTATCTTTCTACTGTCTATTAGCTCTTCTAGCTTGTTTCTGTCCACTGCTGTGTTCTTTTAAAAGCACTTCATAAACTTCTGATTTTAAAGGCGCTATATAAATAAAGTGATTATTATGATTACATTTTCATCGTCTTTTCATATCGTCTGGAACTGAGATAATTCACTAATTTCATAAATTGTTGCCCAACCTATACATGAAGGAACATGAGGAAAAAAGTATGGTCTAGGTTTGATGAACATCGCTACCCTTTAAAATTAAATAGGAAGAAGACTTTTGGAAGAAAATCCAATCCTCTTTTTAAGTAAAAGAAATAAGAGCCTTTCGAGGACACTGGATCTCTGCAGAAGTTCCATTCTCACCGGGGTTACAGGTGATAAAGTCACGCTTCACTCCAGCGAGTTCGGACAGTCAATATTAGCACAGGTCAAAGGTGTGGCGCGTCGGCGACCTCGTCTGCCCCACAAATCAGTCTGAGACGTGAGATCACCGCGGTGGGAACACGGGAGCTTCTGTCTTCCATGTGAGTCTCCAACACGGAGCGATTCTATCCGCCGTACGAAGGGAACATCACCTCCGTCTACGCACTGGAGGCTGGAGACAACCTGTGGAGGCGTTGATTTGATGACGCATGCGACCACTTTACCAGTAAACAAAGCGTGGACAATCACAGGGGGGATCAACCCCCCGGGGCCTGGACTTTGATAATAGTTAGCAGAAAACAGGGCCCTGCTGAGACTTCGCTTTCTGCTGAAAGGAGGGGGGGATTTCTTCTCGTTCTATTCATTGTTCCGTCTTTGACTACATGATCGGGGTGAGGATGTCAGGGATGAAAGGCACACGGAATGAATATCAGGATTTAATGCTGCACCGTGCACAGCGGTGGAGAGTACATTCATGCAAGTACGGCACTTGACCCCAGGAGGTCATGTCTGCTTCTACTCCACTACGCTTCAGAGGGGAGTATGTTTTAATACACTAGACGTATTTGATCACTAGATTACTATTCAAGTACAGCTTGAATGACTTATTTTCCAATAGAAACATGAATAAGCTGAACTTGTATGAGTCCCAGATACACTATATTGCCAAAAGTAATCACCCATTCCAATAATCTAAATCAGGTGTTCCAATCACTTCCATGGCCACAGGTGTATAAAAGCAAGCACCGAGGCATGCAGACTGTTTCTACAAACATTTGTGAAAGAAAAGAAAAGAACGTGACCTCCCAAATATGCTTCTGGAAGAATGGTCAAAAAGTCCCATAAACACTCCTCAACCTTGTGGAAAGCCTTCCAGGAGAGTTGAAGCCGTTATAACTGCAAAGGGTGTTTTTTGTTTCTGTACTTTCCCTATTTTTATACTTAGATTTTACATTGAATCTACACATCGGCTGGTTTACTACAGCGGTATGAACAGAAAACAAACAATTTAGTAGATGTAATTGCAACAAACAGATAAAATAGTATGCAGAAATAAATACATAATGCTTAGGGATGCACGATATTGATTTTTTGAAGCCGATACCGATATCGATAACTTTCTGCTCCTCGGGACCGATACCGATACCGATAACCGATAATATTGTTATTCGTTTTTGAATGTATATTCAGATCAAATTCAGGTCAAAAACACTAATGACTAAGCTTAGGTAGATTTAGCATAGCTTTGCCTTTTACCAAACACCATACCAGATGTATCACAGTGACATGATAATGTGTTAATACTATGAACAAAAGAAAGCCAAGAACAGTTTTGACTCTTCAATAAAATGACAATATATATATATATATATATATATATAATAATATATATATTTTATATATTATATATATATATATATTATATATATATATATATATATAATAAATGTGAAGAGTAGATAAACAAATATGTGTATTTCAACGGTATATCTGCACTACTACTGTCTATACCATACACACTCTCTGTCTGTGTGTCCCTCTTTCTCTCTCTCTCTCTCTCTCTCTCTCTCTCTCTCTCTCTCTCCGAGAGAAAGAGAGCGCGAGAGAGAGAGAGAGAGAGAGAGAACGGAAAGAGAACGGATAAATACAAGAAGTGTACAAACTTCTTAGTTACAGAAACATGGCGTATTAATTTTATGGGGTTTAATGGAAAAAATAGCTCTGAATGAACAACAGCTGAGCAGAAGCGCTTGTCGACCGCCGCGGAGAAATACGCGTCTGGTCTGAACGGGGGTGCGCGGATCGCTTGCGATTTTCGGCGGCGCGCTGTGCCGCGGCGCTTCCGCGTGCAGTGTGAACCTGGCGTGAGAAGGGAGCGCTCGATTTGTGGATTAACTCCCTCCTCCGAAACCTGTGATACCACAGGAACCACATCACATGCTAAACGGGAGGCGCCTAGAAAAAAACTAACGTCCCTCGTCCCAATCCACCCGTAGCACTGTTTTAACACACACATCCTATCGTCGGATTATCGGAGGTATTAATAATTGTATCGGATTTATCGGGATGACGTCATAATTCCTATTATCGGGCCGATAATTATCGGTCCGATAATTATCGTGCATCCCTAATAATGCTGATGATTGCTAAAAAGTCTGAAGTCATGGTTTGTTAAATGTGTCTGCAAGAGGACAAGCTAATTACTTTTAAAATGCTTGTTTTCTGAATGGTGTTTGGCTTGAGGCGGAGTTTCATGCAGCCTTCAAAGAATCAGTAAGAAATAGTAATATAAATATATTTGTCTGTTAATGTTTTGTTAATTTTATGTCTGCCTCATAGTAAAAGTTGTAATTTCTAAATTAATTGTTATTGTATGCAATTTATCATTATATATAAGAACCACACAGAAAACTTGCATTTTCTACTGAACGTGGTGTTTGTTGTCAAAACTAAGAGCCAATCAGCTCTTAGAACAGCCAGGCGTTTCCCATAATCCCCTGGCTCTCAAAACCACAGCCACCTCGCTCTGGTGAGGTTATCATTACAAGCGTGTGCATGACGTCAAGACAAAATCTACCCAGCATGCATTGTGTGGCGATCTAACGAGCCTCGCACCTGCCAATTAGCCTGCAAGACAATACCTTTACTACTATAAGTACATTTTACTGTATTTTTATGGTCCCGCCTCCGACGGGAGAAGACAGCAGAATCTACGAACATGGGAATTTTGTCTGACAACAGTTTAGAAAGCAAAAATACTGCACATTAAGATCCATAGAAAACCTGTTTATGGCCCCATTTTGTTTCCTTCTACTCCGAACTGCCATAAATCTCTCCCAGTTATGCTGCTGGAAGTCACTGCAGCAAAACAGAGCAACGTATTTCAGATTGAATGATGACGGTTCAGGAAGAAAAACAACAAAAAAAACATTGGTGGGTTGTTTTGGTTCTTTCGTAATGAGATCGAAGTCTTTGTTTGTAATAATTTATCACAGTGAGACACCGAGTCGCACAGCAGCGACAGAAACACCACCGTCTTCAGATGTTAGCTGAGCCGTGCCGTCGTCACGTTTATCCACGCAAACATTAGTTTAACTGCCGCCACTAAAACAGACGCAAATACATATTCATCACCTGTTGCATCTCTGTCACATAAAAGTCAAGCAGCAGCCTTAATTTGGAGCAAATGATGCAGTTTTTTCTCAATTAAACCTTTTATTTAACTCAGAGAATTAGACTGCCTTCAACCAACTGTTTATAAATAAAAAATATTTTCCAACATGAGGTTGCATCTATAAATTTGAAACAAATTACGTTTCGTGAAGTGAGCAACGGCTTCAGAAGGACTCCTCTGCTGTTGATTTAATTCCCACATTCGTATTGCTTACATTATCAGCCTCTCCGCACAATTGACAAATGGTTTTTCATCATTTACTGTTAATTTCTGCAACTCACTTGATAAGAGCAAACGATTCAGTGCAGCAGTTTGAAATCCCTCACACTAATTCGACGGCTTTCTTTCTTCGGTGTAATATAAAAGTAAAAAGCAATCCCATGATGCCTTTGAGTCCGCCGATCGCCTGTGGTCGACAACAAGAGGAGCTACATTTCTTATTAAGAGCAAATTAATGGGGAAATATTCAGGGAGCCACAGGGGACGGGTCTGTTTGTTTTCCAGGGGAGATGGTTGAGAATCAGTTTCTCATTTAACGACGTCCCTTTGCTCTCTGGTGTGATTTCATGGTCTTGAACAAACACACCGAAAGTCTGGTAGAGGAAACGGCCTTTTGAGAGACAGAGTGAGATAATTGAGGAGAAAAAAAAGTGAGAACTATTTTTTTTTCCTGTTGAATTATTCCTTTCTTTGTTTTCTCTCTTTGCTTAAAAAAAGTGACTGTGTTGAGGTTCAGTTTAAACGTTTAGGACAAATATGATAAATATTTATTAGATGCAGGGCAACGTATTAAAGCTAAAGTAATAGTCTAAATCCAATAACAATGAGCAACGTCTTTGCCTGCAGCAGGCAGCTGTTTCCTGCAAAAAAAGATAAAGCCACTGTGCGCTAACCTGCTCAGCTCTGCACAACAGACAAAGACAACGTCCTGCAGCTAAACTGACTCATAGGTTGGTTTTTTTAGACATGAGATAGTCAAAGAGAGTCAAACCAGAGTGAGAGAGGTATTCATATATTTAGCTTGACAAGTGGCTGGAAAACGTGGCTCTAAATAAAGGCTAATGTTCTGGTTCCAGACCTCTGAGCTGCTGCAGACATCTGAATTTTTCAGTGAGTTAAATCATTCTGGCGTTTCTAATCTTCCTTTCAGCCAGAAAAAATACAACACCAAAAAGATGCCTCAAAATGTGTAAAAGATAGACAAAATTTACACCTGGCCAGGTTGGGCATGCTACCTCATTTAGCAACAGTGAGCTAGCTTTGTTTAGTACGGTAGGGATGAGGTTAAGGTTGACGTATGACTATTTTTA
Source organism: Chelidonichthys spinosus (assembly GCA_029853015.1). Lineage (NCBI taxonomy): Eukaryota > Metazoa > Chordata > Actinopteri > Perciformes > Triglidae > Chelidonichthys > Chelidonichthys spinosus. Next base: position 32,128,398 of record CM056821.1, on the reverse strand, counting down.
CACTTGAAGTGTTTTCATCCTGTTGTTTGTTTGCTTTGTTCCGATTCAGGGAGAAATATTTATATGTACATGTTGCGCTTGGACCTCAGTCCGATTTGTGTTCAGACAATCGCAATCGGGGCGACGCTAACGAAAAGCACGTAAATGCCACGCGTTTGCAAACGGATCAGAATTTTGTTTGAATTTCCGTCATCATCTAGTAGGATGTTAACGTAAGCGACCCCTGTTTTACTTTTAAAAAAGCTTATGTGACAGGGTGTGGCTATTGTACTGGTTTGTAACCCTAACCCCGAATAAAATGGTCCGTGGTGTGATTGAAGCGTAAATGTAGCCCGACAGCTAGCGTGAATCACTCCAGTGTGAAAAGTGTTCGTAGATATAAACATACGATAAACATGGGCATGTTTTGATGAAATTAAGGGAATACATTACATCTTGAACAAAAATGTTTAAATTCTGGCCACAAATTTTCTTCTGAATGTCAGACTGAATAATGAAGGTCCATCATCAATATTTGTGGTGTGTTTTGTTTCGTCTGCCTTGTTGTGGTCAGGAATCCATTAATGCAACTAACAGCAGAAACAAAACCAAATGGGAAGGTTTTCTGAAGAATCCGTTCTATTCTCGACCAGTTTTTTTGGCAACATAGTTGCACAGTTGATCTCTTAACACTGGAAACAAAATATTATTTGCATCAGAAATCAGAAAAAGACCAAATGGCTCTAAAACAAACTTTTTGGTAAATCTGCCTCGGTATCTCAGCTAGACTCAACATTTTTTCAACATTTTTTGGGGTTAGCAGAACTGATGTGCACGATAAAAAAAGCTAATATTATGACTGTCTGGGGCAGAATTTTCGAAATGTCAAATATTCAGGAGGTAAGAAAAACTGCGATGCTTCTTCATTTGACTGAACTATGTTTTGACATTATCTCCTGGCTTGTTAGAGGATTTCATCAATGCCCCAAAAGGTTACATTTTCTCAGAATCCACAGTGAAGCATATTTCCACAATTTGAAATAAACCCTCCAAAAATAATCCCCCCAAACTGGAATCACAGTGAATTTCACACATTCGGACAATGAAGTCAGACGGAAAACAATAGAAAGTCTTTTTCAGCGGGTTATTTGAGGACCTCTTGAAAAAGAGCATGAGTGAGTCAAACCCACTGTGGGCTCCGTGCTGTTGCCTAGTCGGGTCTCTTGGCTTCCAGCGTTGCCAGGTTGGATTCATTCACGCGGGTGTTGCCAAAAAAAGACCTCGCGGGGCAACTGAGCAAACACCGCTCACGACCGCCATCGGGCTGGAATCCACGGACGCCAAAAGTGCTTTTTGTCAAGACTCATATCTCAAGCATGATACATAACTTCAGATGCAGTGTTTTAGACACACACACACACACACACACACACACACACACACACTTTTGAAGGATATCATTATTTCAAATCAGCCTGGAAATTGTTGAAAACTAAAGACACACAATAGAAAAACTACACAACAGCACATCTCAGGCATGTTCAGGACCTCTATAGCTTCAGGGGTCAGGCTTTCTCCCGAAGCGAGCTCTTCTACACCTGGGTGTACTTGGACCAGGAGACCAGGAGGGCAGCAGGGGGAGGAGGTGGTTGGCTGGCTGGCTGTGATGTTGCAGCAGACAGTTCTTCTTGGCGGTGGGGTTGGTTATGTGTGTGAGTTTGGCCCCATTAATGATAGATAACACATTAAAAAAAGAATACACACATGGTGATTTCAAACCATTGGCGGAGCTTGGAATGAGTCACTGTTGTGGCGTTTCTTTGCTATTGATGCCGTCACTGCATATTTACACGACTTTTGATAGATGACTCACACCTTCAATCACACCATAATGTGGATGTGACTAAAGTGGATGAAGGCAAATAATAGAACCGTCTGGTAAGTTCAGAAATCCACATGAATCGACTGTAACAAAAATAGTCCATAGATGGTTAAGTGAAAAATAATTAGAATCTGAAAACTTGTGCATTCATTTGCTAAAAAAATCATTGTAATCAGATCTGGAGCTACAAACTACCTTCAGAAGTCACATTATTAGTTATATAAAGTCCAATTCTGTGCAATATAGGAGCTCATGATGAATTCCACACGTGATGTTTGTCCGTGGTTTAGCCTCCCTACGCTCAAGGACGGACCGGGCGAGGACAACATTCATCAGAGAGTTCAGTTCTTTATTATTTTACAATGTTCACTTCACTGATTTGGACTACTTTGTGTGGAAATAAATAAATAAATGGAATCAATTTTAATCCCAGCATGGAAGGCAAGAGAAAAGAAGTTTTCATGTTCTCTGCTTACACCATCGTCTCCAGTGATTCCGGGTTCAGACCCCCCCTCCTCCCGGTATGTGGGACGCCTCTCCAGCCGAGTGCCCGATGATTGAGCTCGTAACCGTTTTACGTGCTCACACGGGCCCACGGGAAGAAGATTAATCGCCGTGTCGAGGCGGGGAGGGCCGGGGGCGGCGACTAGCGAGGAATAAAATGCGACTCCTTTAACAAATCCAAAAGGAAAACAGTATATCACCGTCCCCACGTCCTGTCCTGCTTGCTATGACGGTCCTCCTCTTCCTCTCGCTCCCTCTGCTCTCTTGACCTGTCACTTAGAATTATTGATGCTCCTCCATCGCCCTCTCTTCACCAACTTCTCCTCCACGGCCGATTCATGCTCTCTTTTACGACTTTTCCCCCTTTGCTTCCCCTCACAAACTGCTCTTCACTTCAAACTTCATTCATTCTACGCAGGCAGATGCTCATTATCTCACTTGTTTTGGTTTCCTCCTCGCTGATAAATAATTCCTCTCTCTTCTCCACAGTTCTTCATCCTCCTACTGCTCATCTTCTTCCTGGAGATCCTGTCCATCATGCTGTTCTTCATCTACCAAGACGAGGTAAGAATACCTAAACGGCTCTCAGCTCGTTACACCCTGTGATGTTGCTCCACGGCAACAAGATGAGAAACCCCTCCACGATGCAGATTGCTGATGTTTCAGGGTCGGAGCTGGCGTGCAAAATGATGCGTCAGCGTTTTTTCGCCGACTCCGGCTGACGTTCTGCAAGAATTCAAATGACCCCATTATCCGTGAGGGACTACATTTGTGCAGCGGACAAATAAGAATACAAAACAGATATGGTTCATGTACACACACATGCTTTTCCTTGTTAGTAGCAGAAGTCGAGCGAGTAGGCTAATAGGAATCTGAAATCCCTTCACATCAGCCGGGGCTTTAATAATGCATGGAGGGCACGTTGGATTCCATCCATCTTCATCCTAATTAACCGTCCTGTCCTCCATTTCTAATGTAAATTATTGCCCCACTTTATGACTCAGGTACTTTACGTCTCTTTGTTGACTATACAATATCCCTTAGGATAAAATATAGTGATATTAGTGACATTAGTTGGGCACTGACGTGGAATTACATCCGCATACGTAGCCCAGCTACAAATCACTCACTCATTTTTTAAATATGCCGAGAGTCAAGGCCCCTTGAAGAGGATGTTTACATTATCTTGTAATGCAGAAGAAAAGATCGCTCTGACTGCTCAAACAAAATCTCAATTTAAGTCTAAAGTGAGAGGTTCGGAACTTATTGCAATAACAGAATAAAAAGTCTAAAACGTAATGCTGTGTTTTAATTAAATTACGACATAATAATACGTGCTCTTCCACGATTTCATGGTTGGTCCCTCATCAATCAGAGATTTACTAAGGCTGCAAATGAAGCCTTTAGATTAAACTGTTTATTTTCTAGTAAACAATTCATATTGAAATGATTGAAACTGCTTATTCTGTTGGCCCAAAAACCAACAGATATTTAGTAAACAATGTATGAAACGAAGCAAAACTGACAATATTTGAGTGTTTCAGCATAAAAATATCAGAATTGTTGCCTAACTGATTCACTATGGCACTAATATCCTGTTTCTGGACAATTTTGTGACATTTTTTTTCCATCGCAGTGCAGGAATCGAGTTGAGAGAGCTTGTAATAAAATGGAATAACAAATAATCTGCATGTGGGCGGTAAATTTATCTGGTGCACGTTACATTGGACGCCCTCTAGAGGCACTTCATGCCGTAGTGGACGGGAAAGTCGGCGTTCCGTCATAAATCACTGGCAATTTCCAACCACTTGCGTTCCATTATTCATGCGTTGGGACAGGGAAGTTTATCCCGGAAGACCGAGGCCAAGGCCAGCACAGACTCTAATGCCTTTGTACATTTTGGTAAATAACAACCTGCTTTGATATTTCACCCAATTTATCTGAATCACATTGCAACCTTGGACCTGCATGCTATTGTTGTATGTTCTCTTTGTTATTCTAATTCCAACACTGGTTATGTTATGTTGCCTAATGTGTTGCATTGCTCTCGCTGGTGGTGAAACACAATGAGTATTTCCTGACTGGCAAGTTTCTTCTGGGCTTCGGGCCAATCGGCGCTGCTCTGTTAAGCTTTTTAGGGAATACTGTCCTTTTGTGTTACGCCTCACATCTCTCTTAGCGTGCGTGTTTCACTGGTGTTCGCCGCCGCTCCATTATTCAGCCTCTGAATAATTCAGTTTTGTCGACCCAGGAGGCGATTAGCGGCAGGACGCAGTGAAAAAGTTAGTGATGGTATAGATGCTCTGCAGAGCTGATGCACCGGGGAAATCGGTCACATTTAAGAATGGGTGGCCAGTGCTGCCATTGATATGCACTTTTTAAATCAGCAGGGGGGATTTCTATTTTCATTTGTAAACTGTTCCATCAAGCCTGGAGAATTTAACAAGAACCTGTACGGTATATTATCTCTAAGTACATTTCACAAGGGTCTCTTTATTCTGCTGCAAACAAAAGGGCTTTTGTACATAAATTAAACCTGAAAAATCGCTGTGGATTGTCTTCATTAAGGAGGTGTGCATGGCTCCTGCTCATATGGGTGTTTTATAAAAAGGTTGGTCTGGCTCATTTAAACCACTTGGACAAGGTTTGGAGAAGATCGCCTTCATGGGTGATAGGTTAGGGAACAAGAGGTTAACCCTCAGCCTCATATTCAAATCACGTTCATCCAACTATAATCCATTCATATGACTTTTTCTGTGCCGTCAGAACAAATGATAGAAAAAAACTCAATTATAATCATAGTGTCATATAATAAAAGCTATGGGTTTTCTTAAAAAACACACACTTGGGGTCATTTATTATAGTGACTTTGAATAGCGTGCTGCAGGCATAGCGTATATATTTGTAAGCCAACCCCGGAAGTTCACAGCTCAACAAGAAGCCAGTAGGATTTCTCCACTGTTGAGTTATTACAGAAAGTAACACACATTTATGACCCTTACACGTTTAGTTCAGCAAGATCATCTTCATGAATGAACACCACTTTAATTACACCGGGGCTGCATGAAGCACAACCAGGCTGTAAAGACGCCTTAACGTTAAAAAGCCCAGCAGACCTGATTTCAGGCATCTAACCAAAAACAAAAAGCCATCGTCTTGGAGACATGCTATTTTAGAGCTCGAGTTTGTCTCTGATTATCAGAAACTGCACCCCCCCCCCCCCTCCGTCACCATGGTAACACCCACGAAGCAGCAGTTGGAGTACAAGCCGAAGCCATTCTGCAAAAGCCTTCCAGAAGCCATAACTTAAAACTGAGTGCAGCGGTTGGTGCATGTAGATGAAGTCCACCGGACTTCCTGGTCGGTTCCATTAATACACACCTGCTTTAGACCCCAGTACAAAAACACACCTGAAAATGGTTCGCCGTTGGTTTCACTTTGTTGACGATGGAAAGAACGATGAAAAAAAGGGGTCCTATGAGGTTTACCGGAGCCACCGCTGTGTTTCAAAAGTGTCAGACTGTATAAAAGTGGGCCTAACTCAGCTGCATGATATTGAATATTGATGTATGGGGTGTTTTATGCCACATCCGCGTGGGTTTACGACCTTGTCAGCTTGGTTTTATTATCACCTCAAGGGGAAAATCACTCCAGCAGAAGAATATGAAATAGAGCAATAACAGGAGACCAGCAATCTTTTTGCTATGGAGAGAATTATCAGCAAACTTCACTGTATACTAGTCATCATTTGTTTTTTATTATGTTTTTAATTACTAGCAGCGGCAGTAGAATTAAGAGTGTGCTAATCTGACCTCAAGACAACAAAGCAGAAGGTCTCTACGGTGACAACCAGTTCATTTTGGAGGTAATTACTTAATTCCCTCACTTTCAGCTTCTTAAATATAGCTAAAAAGTTTGTTTAGTTCTTGTTTATTATGTAATATATTTATACAGTTTAGTTCCTTATTTTCTCAGTCAAAAGTCATATTTACACCACTGAAGGCAAGAAAAAAGCCAATCTGGAAGTCCAAGGAAGCAACGTCTCTTTCTGAAAAGTGAAGCCGACCCTTAAGTGCCTAAAATGTGCATTCTTTTTAATAGGCAGCAGGGGGCGAAACCTTTGATTGTAAAAATAAGACTCATTGCATGGAAGTCTATGAGGAAATGGTCCTACTTCTCTCTGCTGGCCACCAGGGGGCGACTCCTTTTTGGTTGTATAGAAGTCTATGAGGAAATGGTCCTACTTCTCTCTGCTGGCCACCAGGGGGCGACTCCTCTCTGGTTGTATAGAAGTCTATGAGAAAATGGTCCTACTTCTCTCTTGATGTATTATCTCAGTAAACATTGTAAACATGAGTTTATGGTCTCAATCTCCACTTTCAAGTCTTCTTCAATCCAGCATGATGTTCATTTAGTACATTATGGTCCATTTAGAGTCCACCAGACCAGAAAGCAGGGGATGCTTTAGGGGACGGGGCTTACCTGCTGATTGACAGGTCTATTTAGAGTCCAACAGACCATAAAGCAACACGATGGCGATGGACAAATTGCCAAATGTGTCTCAAAATAAGTGGATAGCTCCAAGTCGATACCAATAAAAATGTTTCCCAGATAACAGAAGAGCAGAAATCAGCAGAAGACGCAAAGACGAGCAGATCTCCAGCACAGGGTTAAAACAGCCAGCAGCCTCGTTGTCAACATAGTCACGACATCAATGCACAATGTGCATTTTAGCACTAAGAGCTGAAGTTTCCTTACCTTGTTGAAGTGGAGCAGTGACCTCTGGATCAACACTCCTCAGTGGAGCAGAGCTGCCAACACAAAGTAAAAGAAACATTGATGCCCGAGAATTCATATGGGATCATATATGCTGCGTCACGACATCCATATTTCTATAGCTAGTATCTTGAAAAGATACTATTCAACAGAGAAGCTCATCAATCAGTTCCATGTAATATACGAATATTATGTATTGTTGAATGCTTATTGATAATTATTCTACCCTATATAGTGGACACAAAGTATCCCAGAATTCATCTTGAAAAGTAGTGTAAATCCGATGGTCACTTACCACCCATAAAAATCGATAAACCATCATGCATTGCGCTGAACCAAAAATGACAGACGGACGAGAACAGCGCGATTAAGAGAAATCCACGAGTTGTGTCTCAAAAATAATATATTTAATGTGAGCAGCACATCACAACATAAACAAACAAAGTACTTTGTATTTATTTACTTGTTTGGAAAAAAACACCTTGCCTTCACATTCACAACAGCAGCAGTTCCTTCCATGTTTACCTTTCACAATAAAAGCCATTGCTCGGTAGGAGAAGTAAAATTCACTCACAAAGGCAACTCAATAAAATATCAACATAGCATAATATGGTATATATTATATAAAATTCTATCTGAACGTATTATGGATGGTCCACCAGCTGCAGTGTACAGCCCTCTACATAGGACTCCCTGGGTAGCTAGTAGGGAGAACTGAATGATTTCGGATACGACCTTCAACTTTACTTTCAAAACTCACTAGAAACTAGAACTTGTTCAGATACTCTCCTCCACCTCATCTCTCTTCGTCAAAGTCAAACAACATAGTCCAAACATTTTTCACTTCCACATGTTCCTGCCTTTAAATCTCACAGGTCAGCTTGTGTGATGAATGAACAGCAGCAGCAGCAGCAGCTAACACGGTCCAGCAAATGTTTGGACATTCAGGCCCGGCATGCTCACACAGTTGTTTTCACTCACAGCTAATCGGACCACTGCTCAGGTTTAAAGTAATGAACCTTATGTACTAAAAAGAGCTAGAAGGGTGCAGGTTAATGTGTGATTGTTCCCTAACAGAGCGAGAGGCAGTGGGACATGTCAATCAAACTGATTAACGGCATCAACAGCAGCTCTGCTTCCATTTAAAGGAACAACGTGTAGCATTTAGGAGGACTTATCGGCAGAAATAAAATATTAAAAAGCATGTTTTCTTTAGCGACATTACTTCAGAATGAGCCGTTTATATGCACACATACAAACGTCCATCATGTTTCTACAGTAGCCCAGAGTGGTCAAATCAAACACTGGCTCTGGATTCACGTTTTTACATCACATGTAGTTCTACGACAGGCTAGATGCCACCAAACAGTACACACTGTCCCTTTAAGTGTGCCTGTAAGCATGCACTAAACCGGGGTCCTGAAATGGAGCAAAGCCATCGTTAGTGTTTTAGACAGTACATTTTTCCAGGTAATATGTATACATTTGAACTGTTGAAGTGTTCATCATATACACTGTAAAAAAAAATTGTAATATAACAGAATTTTACTGTTTATTTTACATATTTATTCTGTATTTTTAAAATACCATTCAATTTACAAAAAGAGACTGTGATTTTACATGTCAAATGTAAAATAACATGAAATCATTGTAACTGTGAAAACACACAATATTTCTGTTATTTTACAAAAAAACACATTAGAAATACATATATTTATTGTTAAAATACGTTCACAAATGTATCGTAATTTCACAAATATGTGTCTGTTATTTAAGATAATAAACTGTAAATTTCAAGTTTAAAACTCTAAAAAAAGGGAAATTTTTTTTTTAAAATTACTGAGAAATGAATAGTAAAATAACTATTTAACTTCTAATTTTACTATAATTTATTTGTTAATTGACTTATGTTTTCATTGAAAACAACTACAATTAAAACTGCGCAGTGATGAATGGGCCCTTGCATAGCCAACTCGGTTAGTGCTACGAACGCCTGCCAGTGCAGGGCAGCCTGGCCTGGCCACATGCCACGTCGCTGGTCGTCCCTTGTCTGAATTTTCATGTCGATTACCATATCAGACGATTAAAGTCATCATGCTCGACTGGGGTGCAAAGTTCCACAACACTGGGACTGTAGCGACCCACTGGAAACGTCGCTCCCTCTTACATGGAGACATAACGGCGCGGTAACAGCATTCAAAGCGTCCTCCCAATCTTCCACAGGAAGCGTGAGCAACGTCTGGAGGCTCTTCCGGCCAAATTTGACACATGAGGAGGAGCGCATGAGTGTAAAAACATGACATTTCATGTCGCCAATAGGTGGCGCTCTGATTGTGAGTCAATATTACAGTGCAGACGTGTTCAGGGTGGGACTCTCATCAACTGTGTGAAGTTTGGAGCTGATCACACAATGTACACTGAAGTTACAATAAGGATCTAAAATCGTGGCATTGTCATGGCTTACTTAATTCACTGCATACATTTGTAAACTATGGCAACATAGTAATACGTATTGTTGTTTTAAATATGTCAGTGTAAGTCATGTTTGATTTTGCTTTCATATTTTATATAAATCCGACATATAGAGCGCTTTTATTTTGTGGACTTCCTGTCGCCGCGTTTCTTTTTCCTGTTTAGTTATTTTTCGTGTCTGGACACGTCTGTGGCGTGTCGAATCTGTGACGTGCTCTCGTCCATCTTTAAGCGCTGTGATTGGCTAATAGTGAGACAGTATACACTACGTTGTGTCTTCAATCGGCCAGTCGTATATTCCAGATCTTTCCGAGCGGCATTTACGAATCTCACGAGAGGCTTTTGGATATTTGGCTTTGCACTTTGGACTGGCTTTTGACACTTTGGACCTTGGACAACGAGAGGAGACCACATTGGGACAGCTTTTAGTGCACGAACGAACGAACCGTGAGTTATTTGAGCTATTAATGAATTTTAATCTGTATTTAGCATGCACATGTTAGCTTGGTAGGCTATGTCGTAGCTATGTCCGTTAGCGAGCAACAGCATGGGCTGATACAGCTAATGACATTATCAACACTGGTACATATTGTCTTTCTTAAAGTTAATAGTGGTTACTATGTTAAAAGAATTACGTGTTTTATTTATAACTTATCTTGTCCTGTGTGGTTGAGTTAAAGGCCGTTAGCTTAAGTCCGCTATTCAGGTAGCTAGCTAGCTAGCTGGCTGGCTGGCTGACTGGTGGCCTTGAGGTAAACAGCTTTTTCGAGCTCTGCCTTTTACAGTGAGTTTGTTTTACGGTCTTGAGCTAAGTAGTATTTGTTGTGTGCTTTGGTTTCCACCATGAGTTTGCATTTAAATTAATTTGTTAATTTCATATTTATTACGGTAGTTACTCAGCGTTTTACACAGATATCCCACTGCAAGAAAAGACATAATATCCACGGCGGTGTCTCATGCAGTTTCAAGTTCAATAGGGACAGGGGAGATATGATGGATATTTTTGCTAGTCATGCACTTTTTTCACAAGTCTTGAAGCGCAAGCGAAGTGGCTGTGTGTATGATATACAGCATGTTAATGTGTACACGTGCAGCCTCCTGCAATAATTAAATGGCTTATAAAGGTTTGAGTTTGTAATAGCTGGGTCAAGTCTGTGTAAGATAAATTCAAAAGTTGTATATGTATAATATATATATATATATATATATATATATATATATATATATATATATATATATATATATTACACTTTGTTTCCACTGCTGACGTATGTTTAAGAACGTTTATATATTATAGAGATTAGATTCCAGCTCTGTATGATAAGTGGTCTGAGATTACATTTTAATGATATGATATATGACTTGATGTTATATGAATAACCACAATTATTATTATTGATTTTTTTTTTTTGCAGTGGAGAAAATCATCAGAGGGAGGAGACCAGTGGACACTTTGAGTACCAGAGGAATGGGTTCCTATTGTTTGACTGCATTCAATACAAGTTTTCACTGTTATATTCCTGATAACGTTTTTGTCCAGTGTGCCTTTTTTTCATTTAGGATGCCTCACGGGTAAAACCACTGGCTGTCCGTTGCTGCCAAGCAGAGGATGGAGGATCGGTGTGACAGGCAGGAGCCTGTCATCTCTTTCTCCGGCAGACACTCTGGTTTGTACTCAAACGTTTTTTAATATCATTGAATGTTTTACTTTAATTGTTAGGTGTTTTCTCACTATATTTGTACACCTGACCTAGTGGAAAGACCTATGCTTATATAATTATTATAAATTATGAATGACATTTCTGACTGATTTTGTCTTTTTAACTAGCCCATGGAACTGGTCATCGCCATGCCGTGAGGAAGTGGCCAACTTCTGCTTGTACCGGAAGGAGCCACAAGTTGGTCATCCCACCAGATTCTCCAGACAAACAGGTAATGTTGTTTTGGAAGTCATTTGACAAATGATGTTTGATGTTGATCATAATCTTGTTTGCATGATAATAATTCTCCGTTGTGTTGTTCCAGTTTGTTCTTCTTGTTGGGGACTCCCACCTTCGCAGCATCGTGGATGGGTTTGTCACGATGCCGGAGGGATGCCTTTCCTTTGGTGCCATGGCGACGCCGGGGGCTTGCACCAGGGACCTGAGGGTCGAGCTGGTGAGTGCTATTGTCTACGTACACCAGATGTTGTCTGTGTTCTTGCCCCCAGCAACAACCTGACGGCCAGGAGGACGGTGGAGCAGGCAGGGGAGGACTTCCGTGCGCTCATCGCCAGTGCCTGCAGTCGGTGTCGAAGGTGTTCGTCCTGGACTTTGTTCCTCGCCTGTCGGTCGACGTGGATGTCCAGGATCACTTCAGGAAGGAGTTTCGCCGCGTTGCAGCAGTCATGGGTAAGTTTTAAAAGGATTTTTGTGAAGTACATTTACATGTACTGTGTGTAATATGTTCTATAGCAGACTTTTAAAGTCACTATGCCATCTTTGTGTATTTATATTGTGCTTTTCAAGGCACCCAAAGCACTGTTGTGTAACCTTTTTGCAAAGGTATACAAATATAGTACATTCCACAGTTACTAAAATTGTTTTCTTTTCATTAGACAGGTGCCTCTTCAAGAGAAATCGAGACAAGGGATCAAAAGTGGAGTGGAACACCACCAAAAACAACCTGCAGTCAGTCCAAAAGTTTTCACGCTGATGACCAAAATGTCAGACTACAAGTGGAGGGAATAAGAAGTGCTCAGTTATGGAGTTATGGATGCCTTGGATAGAAATAATACTGTAAATTGGTAACTCAACTTTTTTTTTTCATTTCCAATTCAGTTGATTTTTTTTTGTTTGTTTCAGAGTCATTATAATGTAATTGATTTTTGAATATTGCTGTAATAATGGTTACCTGTTACAGTTGAATAAAAATACTGAGAATGGGAAAATTGTAGCTGTTCTTGTTTCAATGTTAATTTACCATCTTTATGGGTCATTTCACTGTTTTAAAACCTAAAATGTTTGTAATTAAATGTTAAAAACAACATAAAATAACTAAATATACATTTGATGTGATCTAAAATTAACATTAAATTGTTGTAATTTTAAACCCAATATCTAGTTTTTCAACAGTTTTTTGACATGTTTTGAAAGATGAATCACATTATTTCATGTGTCATATACAGTTATATTACATCAAATATAAATTATTATACAACCTTTTACTATAAAATAATGTTATAAAACCAACTAATAACAGCACATTTCTGTAAATTTAAACATTATTATTTGTAATACAACGTGTACTTACTATATTTCTAGGGAATTTAATTGTTTTAAAATGTGAAAATGGTTGTAATTAAACGTTAAAAGCAACCTGAAAATAAGGGAAATCTTGTTAAAATTACAACTACAAACTGTATTTTTATTATGGAAAATAACTGTATTTTTATGAGAAAGTAATTTTCTGTTATTTCACGGTATTTTTCTGGCGCCCCAGCTGCCAGAAAATTACCGTTTTTTTACGACTTTTTTTTTTACAGTGTATTCCAAGTTCCTCCTCGCTCTGAATGTACTAGTACAGTGGTATATAACAGTAGATGCCGGCTTGAGTAGGAGTGGTATTTGCGGTGGTAATAGTACTCATAGTAGTGTTCAAGACTATGAAGTATTCGTTTACTCATTAAACAGCCTGAGGGGATGTTAAAAGGTCTCGGAGTAAAGAGTTGAACACAAGTGATGGAAATGATTGGCCTTTTTTTCTGGCTCTGGCTATCCCGATCCCGAGGTGCATAAAGCTGTTATGCAACTGTATTGATAGGACTCGGAGTCCGTTATATAAATGATTCAAACCCAGATCGATAACAAAAAAAGGCTGTGTGTGTGGACGCTGATTTAGAAGGCTTATTACACCACACAGATTTATTAACTGCAGTCTTTGTAGTGAGTAAATAATTGTCATTGGGTTTGGTTTTGATGAATGAAACCAAATAAGTTGCGTCCGGGTGCTGAGACACATCATACTGTGAGAGCAGCCGGAGGAGACGTCTAACAGGTATATTTCGTTTGACGCCAACAGCGATACACCTGGGATCTCTTGAGTTCAGACTGGAGCAAAAGGATTTTCCCTTTTTGAGGCTGAAGGGTTTAAATTCAAAAGAAAAAAACTCTTCAACCACTTTTGCGTCATCAGCCCTGTGATATTGCAGTTTATATCCTGCTTTGTCATTCGCCATTATGCGGCGCCGACTTTCACCTCGACTCGCTTCATCTACTCCCACTGAAAGTTGTCAGGGAACGTGCGCGAAAAGGTCTTTTTTTTTTTTACATTTAGAGGGAAGAGAAAGAGAAATCGTCAGCATTTACAGTCAAAAGCAGTGACCTTTCATAACAGGTGACCTTGTGGTTGCATTGTGTTATAATGTATTCCCATGCTTTGAGTGCGGCAAACTGATGTATCTCTTAATTGTAAAATGGGCTTGAGCGCCCCGTCTACCTTCGCTGGACAAAGTGCTTTTCAATTCGCCCATTCACACACAAACGGTGGCGTCGCTGGTTTAGCATTTTGCTCAAGGACACTCCGACACACAGGGCTGGGGATGGCATCACCGTGATTAAAGGGACAATACACAGTAATTGTCTTTTTATTTTCATGTCATAACATGAAACTTACTCGTGTTTTATGTTCATGGTGTGCACCTTATTTATTTGTGAAGCTGGGTAACAAAAGTTTTTGAGTTATGACCCAAATGTGTCAATAGCTCAGAGGAAGCGTGACTCACTGAAAACCTGCATCGAGTCCTCGGTCACATTTATAGCCTTGTTTACTTTGTTGTTTGACTTCATATCAGCATTTTGGTTGAAGTGGATTCAAATTAAATATTGATTTTTTTGTTTTGTTTTGCAAGAAAAACGGAATCAACTTTATTGGCGAAGCATGTGTGCACAAACAAGGAATTTGACTTGGATAAATAGGGTCAGTGACATCATAGATGGATGGTTATATCAAGATTGGACAGGATGGTGAAAATATAAATAGATATTTTTATATAAAAACATCTATCTATAGGTCTGTATAAGTTCTCTAAGTTGTAAATGATGCAAATAGTGCAAAGAAATAAAAGTAAGTCTATAATCTTATATTTTAATACTGTCAGTCCTCGTGTATTTAATTGAGAAAATATATTTCAAATGCTTCCACACTTTATGGATGCACCCGTGTACGTCCGAGTCACTCGTGTGACATGAAACAGTGTTCGCACTTTATGTGGTTTTAAATCTGCTTTACGGATGCCCGACCTCCCTTTTACTCTGTCTCATAAAAACCAAACAACAGGGAAAAAATGAGTGACCATAAAAGAGTCATTTTGTACAGAGTGTACCTACAGTGTGGCCCGTCCATGCCAGGATGTTTTTTCATTCAGGACCTGACTGTTAGTTATCAGGTCAATGCCGCGTGAGGTTTTTCCTCTGCGGCGGCCCAGCGGTCGACCGGTTGAACGAGGCGCCGCGGGCAGCTGTGCCGGTGATTTCCTATCTGCTTGTGTGCTTTGGGACGAGTCAAGGTGAGGTAATGCTGCCGTAAAAAAATGAAATCACGAAGGCTGGGTTCCCAGAAGACCTCATCCATTAACCCAAAGGGTACCGGAGCTGTTACAGTGAATCACGGCCACTACATCTGGCCAAGTATTTTGTTCTGATGGAGCCATTTGTGAAACTTTTTTAAAATGCCCGCTATTAAAAATCAGTAACACTTTATTTTAACCACACCTATTAAACATTTCTGAGCAGTTTATAAACAATGAATCTTAAAGGTCCGGACACACTGCAGTTCAGTTGTAAGCAGAGGTAAGGAGATATTTAAGTCTTCATATTTTAAAAGACATATCAAGTATTCATGGATTAATGCTATTCAAGATTCTCTAAAAGACATTCAGAGCATTAATACAACTTTGTTGCGATACTGTGTTGTAATGTCGACCTGAGCAGAGAATGTAGTTGCTCTCCCTCTGTGTGTGTTGTAATCAGAGCTTCTCCTTGCTGCCAACTCTCTGGTTCCCCTCAAGTAAACATCGTTAACTCTGGCAGCACTGTTTCCGTTGTTTAGGCTTTTAGCATCATTAGCTGCTAGCCGCTGGTTAGCCTTTGTGGTTATGTTACTGGATTCGTTTCATTCTAATGTTACTGGGTTAGTCTTTGTACTAACATCACTGGGTTAGCCTTTGTGCTAACGTAACTGGGTTAGCCTTTGTGCTAACGTAACTGGGTCAGTTTTTGCACAAACATTACTGGGTTAGGCTTTATGCTAATGTTACTGGGTTAGTCTTTGTGCTAATGTTACTGTGTTAGCCTTTATGCTAACGTGACTGGGTTAGTCTTTGTGCTAATGTGACTGGGTTAGCCTTTACGCTAACGTTACTGGGTTAGCCTTCATGGTAACGTTACTGGATGAGGCAGCAGTTCTTGTAATGCGGACACAATAAAAAGGGGGGTTCTCTCAACATGTTGTTTCAAGAAAAAGCTTTCTCTAGTCTGAAAACATTGACTGTAACTGTGCGTTGTTAGCATTCTGATGTGAGCATTTAGCTCAAAACCTCACGGAGTCACTAACGTGACTGGATTGAGGCTTGTTTTGTAAAAAATACACCACAAAAAGTATTAATTTTTTAAAACACTTTAAATATCTGTATCTGATTTCAGCAACAATAAAGTGTGTTAAAAATGTATGAAGTTTTTATATATTACTTGTGAATTCTGGAGGGGATAGCTGAAGTAAAGTGTTACTATATCTTAAGTGATCTTTCGTGCATATCTGAACAGAGATCTGCCCTCCCGCTGTCTTTTCCTGCCGCATGAGTCATCTTGTTTCATTCTGTTGGATGTTTTAGAAACTAGAATCTAGTTTTTTACCACTGAGGAGAAGTCTCATTGACATGAGTCATTTCTCTAGAGAACCAGGTCTGTTTCTGCCGTCACTCTCACATCCCTGAATCCTCTTCTTGGTCCTGTTCCACCGCTGTGTGACTAAAGTGGAGAATTGTGAAATAATATGAGGTGGAGAAGGAAATGTAAAAAAAAAAAAAAAAAAGTATCCACTTGTGAAGTGACAACTTCAAATGCAGGTAAAGTGCAGCCACTCATGCGGTAAAGCAAATTGACAAGCATTATGTATCTGGAACTGCAGACGCACGACACATTGGACCCATTGAAATCCCATTTCATCCACGATAGCGCCACTTTTCTCCACATCGCCACTGATCCGGCATCAGCCGTCAAAACATGTTTAGCTTGTCAAGGCCCTTGAAATGCAGCACCCCTGTCTGAATACATTTCAAGCCTGAGACATTTTCATTTCATGTAGACTTGGAGGGAAACGCAATTAGATAAACACCCCAGCCTAATCACATTGCGGAAATACACCCACGTCAGGTTAGTGTCAATATAAGAGACAAATTGAGATGATCATTTAACGGAGAAGACATTTGTTTGTGTCTTGGAATATATGTGACAATGTTGAAGAATCGCAAAGCCAATGATTATAAATAATTTCATTCCAATTTGGCTAAGATCCTGGTATTAAACAGTAGGTTCGTGTAGTAGTTGGTCATGTGCCAAAGAAAAGGGCTTTTGACCATATATCATAATGTTTATAGCCAATGAAGTGAAATAAATTAAATAACCATAAAAATCACAATTACTGAGAAAGACCCTTTGATTGATTTTCCTGATTCTAATGTCAGGTTGAGGGAATATTATAGGAGCTCCATACAGAAGTCAGAGCAAATCTATAATTGAGGGATTGTCTCCACGCAGCACTCAACATGGCAACGGAGAGCTAACAATGTTAACCCGAGGTGGGAACCGCAGGGAGGGCAGTGCACTTCCACGAGGACCTCCTCCCTTCGCATACCTATATTGTATAAAAACATGAGGGTTTTGTTGCTAGATAATATATGTAATGTAATTTTTCAAACTGGCACTATTGCGTACAAAATCATCACAAATAGACACAAAAGTTGATGACGCAAACCGAATGAGGACTTTCATCCAGGAAACCGCTGTTTGTGTCCTGAAGCGAAACTAAAAGTGAACATTTTGTCACATCACTCGTCTCTTTTGGTAGTAGTTTTGTTGCCAAATGCAAGTAACGAGCGCAAGTTGAGACGCCTTCCCCAGACACGTCGAAACCCGAGGCTACAGGGGTTTGTAGAAGTGTCATAGTTTGAAGTTTTGGAGCACCGACCAAGCTGTGTTTTGATGCCTTGGGGTGAGCTGAGTACGTGATAAACTGCCACCAAGTGAAAGCATTGAAAATGTGGTAGAAAGCTGCATCACAGTGGACGTTGAAGGTATGCAGACCATAAAACAGAGCAGCCACTTGTTCATTCTTTCTACTGTCCAAATTGTCTAGTTTCCAGCTCGCACTACATTCAGAAGTGTTGCCCATAAATCAAATTGTAATTTCACCTCTCAGTGGAAGCAAACACATTTCTACTGTGGACTTGACGAGCTGTTGACCAGCGGGACGCAGACAGCCGGCTGTTTCTCTTTGCTCTGGCTGCTTCGGAGTGTTTTGCCTCCTTTCGAGATCTTTTGTTCTCAGTTTGCGTAATTTCTGTGCAAATGTTTCACATTGAGAATAATTCTCAATGAACAAACTGTAGTTACTTAGCTGAGAGGAGCCACACTTTTGTCTTCTCTTTCTGTTTCTGGTGAATCTGATGAAACCGCACCGGTTCAGGGAGTTTAAAGGGTTATAATCGAAAATCCAAAGACGGCTCCTTGCCAAAGGATAAAACCTGCACGGTCAAACATTCGCCTCAGGTGAAAATTCGCTTTGTTGCAACATCTTTCCTTCGCTGGTTCTTAAGGATAACAGACTGACAGCCTGGGAGTTTGACTTCTGCTGGGAACATTGCAATGAAGCTTAAATGCACTGGGTTGCTTTCAACACGAATGTTGTTAAATCTGGTTACATGCGATTAATAATATTGCTAAATATTTTTTTTTGCCAAATGCAAATCAGTTTTAGCAAATTTGTGCTGCTTATTCACTCCGATTCAATTCCGAAAGTCACACAATAATTCCCTTTCAAGACTTTAATTATGTTTGAAAAAGAAATCCATCACTTTGAATAAGAAGCTGACAATCGTGTTCACACAAAGGAGTTCTGTTCACGGTTTCCTGGTTGGCACATTACTGTTGGAGTTCAGCTTAACAACAAGACAAGATTGGCAATGCTCTGTCAAACTTTTATTCAGGGCCCAGAGCCGCCAGAACACCAAGTCCTCAGTATTGTTGCCTTTGAATTTGGGGGATTTATTAAAGTAAAGAGTAATTTAAAAATTGTATTTCATTTGATTTGAATACAGCTTTTTTGTTTTTGGCAAAACAAAATCGAGGGCGCCAATTGGCCCAAACCAGTGACTACCATGAAACACAAATCCTTCATTACAACAGGGATTTGTATTTATTTACCAGTTTTATATTCCAGGACATGCTTTGAGGAAATCACATTTCGGTGGCTTGTTAAAAATGTCTAGAAAACAGTTATTCCTATATTGTTTCTCATCAAATAAATAACTAAACTACTCTCAGGGTTAAAACCGGTCCTTCCTGGAAGGGCTGAGGATCTCTGCAGACACATTTGCTTCCGAAGAACCTTTTTTTTTGGAGAAAGAATGTCCCAACACTTTGAGGTTATTTGAAGACTGCAAAGGCAAAATTGAGGGTATCCGAAATGAGAATTTCTGGTCTGCAGAGGATTTCCTGTTTGGGTCACCTTTGCCGCTCCCGTCACCTTGCAACCAACTGCGGTCGGCAAGAAGGGAATCATATTTTATTCTTTTTATTTTGGTCATCATTGGCAGCGTGCAGTGAAACTTGGGAGAAGTTGAGGCCGGGAAGGATCCATCCGTTGGATCCTCCGAATCCCGGGAAAAGAGGGCCTCTTTTCTGTGGCTGCATTTGAAGAGGTCGGCTTCTTCACGTGGCCGATGTGACGCATTCGGTCTTCAAAGGATGCACCTGCTGGATTGAGACCCAGCTGAGGGTTTTTTAAGGGTTTCTTTCTGAGAGTAAAAGTTCCATTAAGAACCGTTTCATCCAAAGAATACTTAAGGTTCATCAAGGATCAAAGCAGCGGTGTTAAAAAAGGATCAACCATAATCCAGACCCCTACCCCAGGTGTAGGTGAAACCCAGATGAACACCTAGCTCCCCCTCTCAGTCTGACCTCTCACCACTCCATCTTCTACGCCTCCTCTAGGTTATTTAAAAGGACCGTTCTAGTGATTTGAGAGTTTTTCCCCCCATTATTATGCTAAATAGTTTTGGCTACGTGTATCTAACCGATTACCTATCACAGCTTTAGCTTTAGCTCATGGTGATGTCACTGTAGAAAGCCTGTATTTGCACAAATTAGTGATGTGAGGTGAAAATTCATCAAGCCAGCCGATCAGCCAAAGAGACAACAGCTGCTAACCGTAGTTTGCAAATGTACAAATCCATTCTTATTCCTAACGTTTAGCTACTGAACAATGAGACGTTGACATGTGCCTCCCACTGCAGTGTGCATGAATCCGAATCACCGTGCACTCCGCCTCACTCTTTGGCTGCCGTGGCCGCCGCTGCCTCACCGCCCACCTGAAAGCTGTCAAAGCCTCCACTCCAACAACCACCTGAAGGCTCCGGGTCTACAGTCCCTCGGTGGAAGTCATTATCTTTTTATCATGACTTCCCACTACTCAAGGCGGGGGATGTCAAACAGATGGCCTTAGGGCCACAATCGGCCCTGCCAAATGATCCAATCCGGTCCTCTCATTGAAAAAATGTCAGTAAAGTAAGTAATGTAGAAGTGTTTTCAAGAAAAGTTTCTATTTACAGAGGTGAATGTGAAGTCAGTGTGCTCACAGGACCTTTCAGCGTCACTGTCGCAAAAAATGCCATTTCCTTGCAAGGATTTTTTTCAGAATGAACTTCTTTACACAAGAAAGGGAAAAGTTATATACTGTAAATCCTCTAATATAGGCCTTTTTTTACTCTCTTATTTAATAGTTCACCGAAATGTGTTTCTGAAAACATTTTATGCGAGAAATAAGCTATGCAGTTACTGAATCTGTCTTTATTTTAGATCGACAAGGGTCAGTTTAAAAGATTGCAGGGCTTCTTACTTACCGTAAATCCTCTAATATAGCTTCAGCCAAAATCTCCGCGACGCAAAGTCACTGCACGGCTGACAATGAATGGGAAGCGTGGAAATAACGCTGCCTGTGGTCACTTGCCCCGTCCTCCATTAGAGACCAGCCGTTATTTACCTCCACCGACAGCGAAGACCGGCCAGTAATAGAATTCAGGCCAGTATTAGAGGATTTATGGTATACACGTTATAATGTAATAGTTTTACTGGTCCAGACCAATAGAGATCAGATTGGGCTTAGGGAAGTGGGTCAGGATGAGGGACATGTCAAAAACACTGGACTTTCACTCAGGAGACTGCGGTTCAAGTCCTGCGTGAACGGGAACTATACTTTTAATGCCATTCACACATTTTTTTTTAAATTTCGAATTCATTTTAAGCCAAACCATGTTTTATTTAATTAAACATAACTAATAGTTCTGTTGCCTAAACGTAACTGTAGTTTTGTGACGTTTTGTGTTTTGTTGATCGCGTAATTCAAACTTGTTTAACTGTAACTGTTCAATCTGGGGGGGAAACTTTCCCTCAAAAAGTAATTGGTGCAATATGAGTGCAGTTTCATTGTCCGGGAGTGTGTTTTTTAGGAGACAGGGTTGATAATAATCCTTTTAACGTGAGTGATTTGGCCAAACCACAGACATGGAAAAAAGCTGATGATAAAAAGTGCTAAAACCTCAGAAAAATAATCGAAACACTGTGATGTAAAAAAAGCTGAGGACAGTCTCAAGGCTTCAGGGCAATGCACCTGTTGTCAATAGCTGCAGGCAAAAGCTTTAAAGAGGATTCACATCAAAACATTCGGACTTCCTCTCTTTTTTGGGGAGCATCAGCATGAAAACAACAGGACCAGAAGCACTTTTTGCGTTGGAGGTTTCTGTTGAGTCCCTGATTACGAGCCTCGACCTTGTGTTATTGTCAAATCTTTATTGTTATTGTTATCGTGTCTTATATTCTGCCAGTTCACCCCCGCCGGGTTGTTGCCATTGATCGTCTGCTCACATGGTTTGCAGAGTGTTCATCAGGAACTGATTAGGAACAAGAGGATGGAAATTGTAATTGATTTGCCTGAGCTGGGATTTTAATTGATTTGCCCCAGCTAAAGGACTACGATTAGTCATTTAAAGGGAGAATGCCAAGCAATTTAAATTATTCACATATGATACTTCTTTTGCACCCCCAGGAAACAATTACAATTCAAAGAAAGAAGCTTTGAATTTGTGACTTTGCAGTCACAAATCCATTATCGGAGTGGGGGGGTTTGCTGGATTTCACATCCCCGCTTCGATAACTTGAGGGATGGTCCTTGAGTTTCTGGCTTCAGAGGAGTTCACAGTTATTGACCGATCTGTCCTGAGGCACGTGTGGTTTCTCCAGTAGGGTGGCTCTCCCCCATAACTCTTTCTTCAACATGCAGTGCACTACTTCTGAAGAGTTAAGTCGGGAGGAAATAAAGCACATGCAAGTCAGGCCTGGGTGTTGTAAGTCTGCAGTCAAAAAACGCCCTTGAAAAGCCTCGACTTTGGTCCAAATTCAGTCCGGGAAAGATGAAATGAAAAGTATTTGCCTTGCCGAACAGCCAGAAAACCCATAGGTGAGGAAGGCAGAAGCCCAGTGGGACGATAAGGTACATTCAGAGACGAAATTTGGAACGAATGAAACATGACTTTTTTAAAAAATCAGACATTTAGGCCCGACTCAGTCTGATCCCGAGGTACAAAGCCACCAGCGGCGCTGCAATGAATTTAAGTTATGAATCAATAATGTAAAGGAATGTTCCTTTTTTGTTTAAGAGTCATTGTAGGAGGATGAAATAGGGCACGTTTGATGCAGCTTGGCGTCTGAGAGTGAAGTAATGTGTCTGCAGGACGTCAGCAGGGGAATATGATCACAGATCTTTCTCCTGCTTTACTGCATCTCCTGTCTTCCCCCTCTTACATTTATGACACAGGTAATGGATGCCCACTGTTTGGAGGTAGCAAGTAAATTGAGCCATTTCTCCCCTCATTATTTCCCCCCTGTCTCAAATCTCTTTGTGTTTCTTTCAGACATAATCTCCTTTCTCTTGGGCTGTCACAGATGGGAGAGCTCCCGTTCCCTGCTCGCTATACTGTATTATCCAGAGTTCATGAGTCATATAACCACTTCATCTGCCCCACGGTGTATTTGCTTTAAATATTGCGCCTTTCATCGTCTCGCGGCTCATCCTCTACCTCTCCCCCCCCTTTACGTTCCCTTTCCCCCTGCACCCACCTCTCATCTCCCTTTTTAAAATCCACATTTCTCTGTCGTTCCCCTCCATATACATCTCTCATGTCTCCTTGTATCCCCCGCCATATAAATAATTGATGGCCTCGTCTTTGACTCGCCTGGTGTAGTTAAAGGGCGACTGAAGTCCTGAGGACAACATCAATACTGAGCTAAGAGTGCAACCGTGGCTTCGGCGCTGTCTGCCTCGCCGCACTTTCACAGGAGTCACTCTTTGCTAATGACCTACTTAGTTTTGAATGGGAAAAAAAAATCTTTTTACACGGGTGACTTCTGAAGATTTATCAAGTCCATTGAAATGGGAGATAAGGGCTCCTTGTGCTAGATTCTTACATCAGAAAGCTCACATGTTGCCTTGTGCCAAAGTTGTGATGCCACGAAGTAGCTCACAGCGCCGGTCGGTGCACGAATCACATCAACGGCTCTCTGTTGTTGCAAGAATTTACAATCTGTGTCATTTGTCTTGTTATTTAGGAATTCTCTTTCATCTCCGTCTCCTCGAGGCATCCAAATAATTATTATTTTGTTTTTTACAATGTTTACAGACCCTAATGCGTCATCTTTTTCATCTGAGTGAAATAACCAAACTTCTTTTCAGCCTCTTTTAGCTCCTTGGTTTATCAGCACATTCATTTTATGCTTCAGTCTCGAGGCAAAAAAATAAAACCCAATTTGATTTTTAAATATTGCCACACAGGACTCCATTTTCGACATGTATTCTGTCAATTTCACACTCAATATACCAAAATTAGCACTTCCATTCCAAGATGGCTGCAAAACTGTAGTCCACAAAGCAATGGGTAATGTCATGATGACTACATTCCACTTCTTGTATATTCTATGGTTGTTTCCCATGGCAACAGCGGCAATGGCAACGGCAAGTACAAACAACTGCTCAAAGGTTCACGATGTGTGATTGTTTCCCAAATGGCATTGTAGAAAATATATAGAAGTAGGCTAACAGTGGGGAACATTTCTTTGTCATGTCCAATATCCATCTCCCTCTCAGTCAGAACGCCCCTTTTCTTTATTTACTTTCAAAAAGAAGATTGTTTTGGGGGGCATTGAGGGATCTGACATACAGTCACATCGTCAAACATGAAATGGTGCCTGGCAGTTTTACAGAGTATAATATCACACATTTGTTGTTTTGAGTGAAACTGTCAGGGCTGTTTGTTGCATTAAACATGTTCTGTTGTGAAATCACATTCACGGGAACAACAAAAACAACAAAAAGACAACCGACAGTTTTCAGGCGAGACAAGTGAGGGACAGAATGGTTTCACGTCTTCATACGTTTCTCTCATTCGCCTTTTGTGCGTTTTTTGTTCTCTATCTTGTGAGCCCCTTTCTGTTTTACACAGTGGTGGACCAACTACTCAGAAGTAAGCAGCAATAACACAGCATACATATCCTCCATATCCATATCCCTACAAACGTGACCTGGCGACACTCGATGCACAAGACCCAGAATAAACTGGATCCAGAGAAGGCTTCACCAAATAGATAGAGTTTATTAAGGTGTTAAATAAAAGACTCTCCATTCAAGCAAGGAAGCTTAAATAAAAGGTGTAAAAGCATCCCATAACAATAGAGGGACTCTTCAGTTAACACATACGACCTTTTCAATAAATGATAAGGCAAAAGGGAAATAATGTGGGTTTATGGATTACGAGTAAAAATAGAAAATTGACACAATAAATGAAGGCAAATTATGACGACGCACAAATACATCTGAACCGATTCAAAACTGATCTACGATACTGAAATGAACAAACTCACACCGAGCTAACGGGGCTCGAACCACACGATAAAACACAGCAGGATCACCACTTTAATACAGCTGAGAGCCCCACGAGAGAAAACAAACAGAAACTGGCCCCTGAAATGGATTAAAGGCACACTAAAGTAATACGTCTGGAGAGAAAGAAAACAGTGCCTGGCTCCTTTAGTAGCGTCTTGGATTAAAAGCTTAGAGAAACAAGACTTTAAAACACAAAAGGAACTTTACTTTACAAGACAATTTGACAAAATATGCATAATACACTTTGCTCGACTGGAACACTGGAATCTATATTATAAAGAAGTTCTCTTATTTAACAAATCTTCCATTTAATACTGTGTGCAAAATAAAAAGGATTTATGGTTCTACAGTTTCAGCATTAACGTCCTGCTTTTGAACATACTTTAAGATTCTACCTGATCAAACACCAAAGTAAGGCTGGCCTCAGGTGAGCTACCAACTCACTTAATAGACTCTTGACTTTAGCCTGAATCCTTCCTGGGTCCTACTGCCGACTGACCTTTTATACAAGTTAAACATCCTGCATTCAAAAACCTTACTTATATAAAAGTATAAAAAGGTATTAGGGTGAAAATATGCTTAAAATAGAATAAAAGTCATTCATCATCCAGGTGGGGATTGTACGACGGAGTATTAGGGCCAGACTAAAATACATTTTTTTTTTATTATATTATATATTATTATATTACGACTTTTTTCTCGTAATGTTACAACTTTATTCTTGTAATGTTATGACTTTTATTCTCGTAATGTTCCGACTTTATTCTCGTAATATTACGACTTTTTTCTCGTAATATTACGACTTTTTTCTCGTAATGTTACGACTTTTTTCTTGTAATGTTACGAATTTATTCTCGTAGACCTAATATTATGACTTTTTTCTTGTAATATTATGACTTTTTTCTCGTAATGTTACGACTTTATTCTCGTAATTTAATTTTTTTTTCTCTTAGTCTGGCCCTAATACTCCGTCGTAGGATTGTACCTTTTTCTTGATTTTTTTTTTTTGGTACCATCTCAGTCAAGTTTCGAGGTGACCCGGACAGAATCGTCAATAACACATCAAGGTACATCCTACAAAAACACGACGTATGAGGGAGGATGTGCTGACGTTTGGTTAGTGATGAAAGGATTCAGTGTCGTGGCAGTTTTCAGGCGGCGTCGTAATGACGATCAGCTGAGAATCACTTCCACGGCTCTGGGTACTATCCACAGCGGAAAACATCAAACCAACAGGGTACTTTAATAACAATCTTAATCTTTATTCAGAAGTAGTAAGTAGTTAAGGAGAAATCGGATGTTTCCTGTATGTCTGTCATGCCTCCAGATAAAAAAACGTGAAGCAAATCCAAGTCCAGCAAATTGTGATTGTGCCCAAATGACTGATGTGTGACAGTGAGGCTTGGTCACATAACAGCTCTCTTGTTCCGTCAAGGATCACCTCTGAATGTACGCAGCAGCCAAGATTTAACGCTAAAGTGTTGCTTGGCACAACGAAGGCCACTTTCAATGAGCGTTGGAAGACAAATGTTCAGACGAGGCGTTGGGGAGAGGTGTAGAGTGTCGGAGAGAGCAAGGTCAGGGGAGATCAATGCAACTGATGTCTGATGGGATTGACCAGCTCGAATGTGTAAACAAGGCTGAGCAGCTTGTTTGTGGAGTTGGTGTTTGCCTTTTGAATCTAGCATGCTCAATCTGATCGTTGTGTTGATTCTAAATTAATGTATGTATTTTAGACTGAGCAACTGCAAAGCTTTGGTGCCTTAAGCCTGTTTATCTGTGTGACCGTGTTCACACCTACGGTTTGTTTTCTATGATACAAAAGCAGATTTTTGTTAAATGCTTTATCTTGTTTGTTTAGGTTCAAGCGAAGCTTCTAAATCAAACCCACGCGGATCTGCTGCACAGCGGCTCGGCAACCTGCCGTCCTGCAGCCCGTCGCTTCGGTCAAAAGAAGTCAAAGAAATGCTTCAGCCACAAAATAACCATATCTTTTATTTGTTTACCACACTGAGCTCTCCAAGAAAGCTATATTTTTCTCAAAGACCTCCACGATAAACATCAAAGAACAGAGGAACGTCTGGACAGAAGTAAATGGAGGCTAACTACATTAAAATATTGGTTTGCTTTCATGGTTTGCTGATGCTCTTAATTGCTTTTATAGTCGTTTTGATACCCTTGATTTTAGCCATGAAGTTCAGGAGCTTGGTTTGAAACTAAAAGAAAAACAGCACTTTCAACTATCGCAAAATAATATTTTAAAGGTGTTTAACTCGACAAAGGTCAACAAAAGTACAGGCCCTGACAATATATGTGGCCAACTACTTAAATCCTGTGCAAAAGAGCTGAGCTCTATATTTCACTACATTTTTAATACATCCTTGCAGACACAGCATGTTCCTAAAGTCTGGAAGGATGCTGTTATAGTCCCCGTCCCTAAATCGAGTGGTCCAAAAACCCTTAATGATTTTAGACCGGTGGCTCTTACATCAATTATAATGAAGCATTTTGAGAAGTTGGTAAGGTTAGAAATCATACAAAAAACTGAGCATTTACTTGACCCCATGCAGTTTGCCTACAGGCCACATAGGGGTGTAGAGGATGCCACTGTCACTTTGCTCCACTTGCTTTTTAAACACCTGGAGGGAAGTGGGTCTCATGCTCGACTCCTTTTCGTGGACTTCTCATCAGCTTTTAACACAATCCAACCACACATCCTGGCGAGCCGGCTTTTAGAACAATTCGACCTAGGTTTTAATCTTGTGGGCTGGATTGTGGATTTTTTAACTGAAAGGACACAGAGAGTCAGGGTTAATGGAGTACTTTCCAGCCAACTTTGCTCCTCTACTGGTTCACCACAGGGATGTGTGCTGTCACCCTTACTTTTCATCCTGTACACCAACATGTGTCAAAGTAAATATGCAAACAGGACCATAATCAAGTATGCAGATGACTCTGTTATTGTTAGTCTCCTCCAGAAAAATGAGACTGGTCATGGCCCAATAATAGAGGATTTTGTGAAGTGGTGTGAGGAGTCACATCTTCAACTAAACATACTCAAAACAAAAGATATGATCGTTGATTTTAGAAAACATGCTTCCCCTAACGATGTCACAACAATAAAAACACAACCGGTGCAATATGTGGATTCATACAAATACCTTGGAACAATAATTGATTCTAAACTGAATTTTGAAGAAAACTGTATTGCTGTGTGTAAAAAGGGACACCAGCGTCTTCACTGTCTGAGGAAACTGTTCTTTTTCCAGGTGGATAAAACCATAATGACCTTGTTTTATCGTGCTTTTATCGAATCTATTGTATCCTTTTCTTTGGTTTCATGGTTTGGAAGTCTCTCTATTAAGAACAGGAACTCACTCAATCAGGTGGTGAAATGGTCCAGTAAGTTAACTGGTGAATCTCAGCCGAACCCGGCCTCCCTGTACACTAGACAGGTACAGCGGATAACCGAGTCTATTTTAAATCACCGTTTGCACCCTTTGCACAAAGAGTTTCAGCTACTCCCTTCTGGAAAAAGGTTTTTAGTTCCAAGGTTTAAAACCAAGCGTTTTAAAAACAGCTTTGTTCCAGCTGCAATCACGCTGAAGAACAAGCTGTAGAAACTGCTATATTTGCACAACATTAATTTTGTATGTGTTATTTATTTATTTGTTGATTTTTTAGATCAATTTATCAGGGTTTTATTATATTTTAATTATGTTGGTCAGTTTTTAAGTGTCCAAATTTGGATTAGCACTGGAGCACTTTAATTGTTTCATCCACTGTACGTAACTGTCCCATTTTTTTTTTTTTTTTTTTTTTTGTGTGTGTGTGCATGTGTTGTCCTAACTGTGTGACGGAAGCCCACTTTTAAACTGCAACACAAGTTTACCTACGGGTACGAATAAAGTAACCTGAACCTGAACCTGAACCTGGTACAGAAGTTAAAAATAGAGATTAGAGCAAGAGTTTTTTTGATAATTATCGGGATAATATCGCAAATCACAATTATTTTGGCCAGGATAACTGTGACGTGACATTTTCATATCGTCCTACGCCCACTCGCGGTATCTTTAAGTTATTTTATTTTGTTCTTTCAGCTACAGACCCAGCAATTTAAGTCATAATATACATTCTGCATTACGTTGATTTAAAAAAAACAAAAATCTAAAACACAACTCCGCCCACACGGGTACATCTTTCCCAGAATGAGGAAATAAATGACTTCCATTTTGCTACCTTTATGCATGCTGATGGGTGATTATAAAACATAGAAGGAAACGTCTCACTGCTTTGAATTGTTTTTATATTCATGCTGTTTTTTATTTGCTCCCAGTCTAAACTTTCACCATCGGGGGGTTGCAGCCGAAAGAATTGAGTCCGACATGCAATAAATAACCAAACAGGATGGAAAAAAGGGATCTTCTACATCCAAGCGCCACATTCATTTAATACAGCACACAAATGTAATGACATCGGTGTGTTCTAGTCGGGGCAGGGAAGCCAATTAATCAACACGTTTACACAGCCGGTAATTTATTACCAGCTGTCCTTTTTGCATTTGGCAGTTTAAACGGTGTTGCTTTTAAGCCTGGATTATGTGTTCTTCCTATTTGTCTAAGATTAAAGTTTGCTCCAGGGTTTGTTAAAATAGTCGACTTGTGCATGTTTGTGATCGGTCCTGCAAACAACGACCCTTCCACAATATGTACAAAGCAGCAAGAGTGGTTATTTCAGCCAAGTTTGAAGAAACATTGCCGGTGTGGATCAAACTGAAAACTCCTTTAGGGTTAGTTAAGCCAGATAACCAAAAGATATGCTGGGAATGTTGAAGTCGCTTGAAATAAGTAAATACGTTGCTGCAAACTGTTGATGCTTAAAAGGAAGGCGTCCTAAATTTCACCTCACTCAAAGGGAGAAAGTAGATATTGCAACCACAACAATTAACAACGGCAAATTCAACCAATCCCTGTGAATTAAGCACAAGCTTGCAAATGTGTCCAATCTCCACAACTTTTCCTCAAATGTCCTGAATCAGGTGGTGGCCGGCAGGTTGGGGATCGCATGGAAGTTTCCTTCTTGCTGTTGGCTTTATTCTATTTCATTTCCAGTAAATATGACAATAAAATACGTGAGTTTTCTGTCTAAAAATAGGGAAGATAACAGGTACTATTGAGCCATCTGTATCCAGTCTGATCTGGATCACACGGCTTTGTTGTAACAATACGGTTGTTGTTGAGTTGTTCCTCGTTCAGCTTGACCCAACATTACATTTCTATCATTTATCATTTCTTTATATATTTGAATGTAGAGTGTGTTGTTGTGTGATAAAGAAAAGTGTCTCAAAATGTGCATCACAAGCACATCACTGAGGTAGAGGGGAACTCCAAACAGAGTTTGCTGCTTTGTAGAATAACCCCCCCGGTGCACTTCTTCATGTACAAATAAAGGATAGTTTGTTAGATTTTTTTAGTCTTTTTAGTTTGGTTATTTACAACACTGGGAAGTGCAGTTTTATTCTCAGTGGAACAAATTGCCTTTGATTTTTAATGACTTATGCAACAATTTTCACTTACTTCTGATATTTCATTGCAAAACAACGTAACATGCATCGCTTTCCCCCCCCGGGCATTTTATTCTGCAACAATCCCATTTAAAAAAAAAGAAGCTCAAAACCCAAGAGGGACTGATAAATGTGATTTGTTCTATTATCTTGACTGACACAACCTCTTTGCTGTCTTCTCAGATTGATCACTACGCCCAGAGGGATCTGAAGAAAGGCCTGCAGCTCTTCGGCACAGAGGGCAACGTGGGCCTGACTAACGCCTGGATGATAGTACAAACTGATGTAAGACTTGTGGTCACTGGAGGGGGGAGGGGAGATTTATGACACAAAGCCCAGAAGTTTCAGGACTTTTTGTCTTCCTCTCAGTCACAGTTTAGTGAGGAACTGATGCTTTAACATTCTGTTATGAACATAGCAGCACATTAGAAATTAAAGTCTGACATTTGTTTCTAAACAAATTGTAGTTGTTAGAAATCCATCTGTCCAGAGCTGAAATGATGGTTCGGAGACACACAGTTGCTACACTCAATATAACTCCTGCGTAGCATCAGTGGTAGCATAGCAACCAGGCTGCAACCACCGGATCTGAAAAGGGAAGTCAATGCAAAGTGCCTTACACTTAAAACCTTTTTTTAAGGCAGATGCTATAGCACCCAGGTGTCAGAAGCCCATTTTTCTGTATTTTTAATGCCTAAACCGTTCCAAACTGCAACTGAAAACATAAAATATTAAGTCTAAGTGCATGAAAAAACTTTTCATGAGACTTGAACCCCGATCTTCTGGGTGATAGTCTTGAGTTAAACCATTCAGATTTGTACAGGTGATTCATAATACACGTTTCTGTGGCGTGACTCAGACGACATTCATTTTTGGTTTATTCGGCGCCATTTAGCAAGTCGAGTCAGAATATGCCTCGTCACAAGCTGAGATACGACGTTTCCACTGCATTTTTCACTGCGGCACGTTGGCTGTTTGGCAGTGTGTCACCATTAAAATTAAAATTAAAAGGGAAGTAGTGAAATATTGAAGGGGCCATTTGATTTTACATTTTTACATTTTGTGTAGAATTTGAATAAACACTGCAATCCTTCCTGTTAAAGGGATTTGGACATTTACAAGAGGGCTGGTGGTAAAAATAATAATAATAATAATGGCAATCTAAATCAGTGAAAACGTCTCAACTGACTGTAACAAACGCTCGAAGCTTTATAGTTTAAATGCTGTGGTAAAATGCTGTCAAATAGATTAATGCAAACATCACAGACACTCAGAGGTAATCTTTGTTTCCAGCTCCCGCTTTGATGTGCTTCTCCCTCCACATTATTTATTTATATTTGCTTAAATTCCTCTGCAAAGAATACACAACATAATGTGAGAAACAGACATTTGGAATTAAGGGTTTGCAGAGGACGGATGCCGCCGCTGGTGAACGAACGCCTTTGGGGAAACATCAAATGATAGATCGGAGACTTGGGGCTCTTTGGACGTTTTCCACGTTGCAGATCTGCTGTTATGGCTCGTGGTTTTGTTCCATTAGCAGTAAACGCTGAATGTTGGGCCGGTGTGCACGCATGTGTCTAGTGACTGTAAGGCATATTATGCGTGCGTGTGTGGGAACTAAAAAGGCATAAATGATGACAGAGAAATGTATTGCTATGCAAATAATATATGCAAATGCCTGCAACATGTGGGTGTTAGTGTGCAGAGGTACAACAGGATGATAGCATGAGGAGAATCAGCCTGGTTCCAATGCATGCGTGCAAGCATGAATGCACATTTCTTTCCTTTTTAAATGTATATGAAACAGCATAAAGTAGATAAAAAGCCCTGATTCTGTCGCGGTTCGCCCTCCCAAGCATGCTGAGTCACTGAATAAATAATACAGCAGATGTCCTTGCAGCAAAGTTCGCACGAAATATTATTAATGACTGCTTATAGATAAGAAAATAATCTACATACATGAATAGAAGAAGTAGAAAGACTCCACAATGAGGAACGCTGCATGTTGTTCAAGGTTGAAAACATTTGAATATTAAAACTGTGCAGTCTTTCGAGTTTTTCCAGAATTGTTCTGTACTTCATGATAGATTGCAAACATCGTCCATTGTTTAAGCGGGCGAGCCGGTTTTAAATTAACACACAATCCCAGATTCTGTGCAGGGAGCGGCGTGGCTCGATAATAAAGGCTACCGAATGAACAGAAAACACCAGGGGAACTTTATCTTTTCAAGAAGTACACTGATGAATTGAAATGTGGGGGAAAGCCATCGTATCAGAAATTCATACCAGTCACACAGGGGGGAGGATATTGATAAAAAAAATAAATAAAAGAAGCTGGTAAGTTAGAAAATTATTTGAGGCTTTTGAGACAAATGAGATGTGCAGGAAGGAACAGGGTTCAGGAAGATTAAGGGTTTTCTATGCCCAGCACATTTATTATTTTGCCCCCTTATTCTTAGAATAATTTTACTTTCTATTAGCGGAGGATGTTTATTTTTTTATCAGGCATTAGGATTTTATATAAAGGCCAGACTCTTGACTCGTGGTCTCTCTTTGACACAGTTCCGTTGCTGTGGAGTAACCAACCACACGGACTGGTTCGAGGTCTATAATGCCACCCGGGTGCCGGACTCCTGCTGCCTGGAGTACAGCGACAACTGTGGCCTGGACAACCCAGGAACGTGGTGGACAGCGGTAAGTTCATGAGAAGAAAGGCACTTCTATGTTTCTAATCATTTATAGTTCTACAGGATTATATACTCACTGTTTGCTGAAGCCCCTTCCCAGTCATGGAATCATATCTTAGCAACCGTAACTAGGCACAGTGGGCATGGGGAGCATGTTGCTGCAAGATGAAAAACTATTAAAAGTTTTATAAGAGATGATAATCGACATCGGGTAGGATTTTCATTTCATTGTGTCGACTCATACAAAAGGTAATCAATCATCCCTTCTAACCAACTGGATGTGCCTTCAACTTGCATTCTCTCTGCTGGCCATCAGGGGGCGACTCCTCCCTTGATTTATTACCTCGGTAAACATTGTAAACATGAGTTTATGGTCTCAATCTCTAGTTTCAAGTCTTCATCAATCCAGAAGCATGGGATGCTTTAGGGGGCGGGGCTTACCTGCTGATTGACAGGTCCATTTAGAGTCCAACAGACCAGAAAGCAGGGGATGCTTTAGGGGGCGGGGCTTACCTGCTGATTGACAGGTCCATTTAGAGTCCAACAGACCAGAAAGCAGGGGATGCTTTAGGGGGCGGGGCTTATCTGCTGATTGACAGGTCGCTACCACGCTACCAATGCAGTTAGCTACTAAAATGACTTTAACACTTAGCTGTAAAGTTGACCTTGATTTATAGAGGCTAACTTTGTTAGCAGCTTCACACCAGAATCCACATGGATCCAGATCCAGTTAGGTTGCTGCTCTGGATCTTTTGTTCATTAGATCCACCCGTCGCTCCTCAACAGTCCAAATATGGTCACTTCCGATCACTGGTCTAAAATAATCCAAGATGGTAACAACCAAAACGACGAACTCGCCGTTTCAAAAACCATAGTCCATTAATCAATGGGTGACATCACGACTAAGTCCACTTCTTATATACTATGTCAAGTGGAGACTACAAAAATGGCGGACACAGCTCTTTGCCCTAATTGTATGAGCCGGGGAGGAGGGGCCGAAACCTACGACCCACAGATCCTATTCACTCTGCTCTTAGAGAGACCGTCTACCTGAGCTGTCAACGCATTCTCACGCCAACACGCTTCAATTAATGAGTTCTACGTAGCCTTCTAACGCTTGGATCGCTCAGGGACGGCATGTCGATCCACGCTCACACTTTAAACCACGCTGAGTGTGTAATAGAGATGTGTTTTTTAGTTGCAAGCCCGGTGTGCAAGAGAAAAACAAAGACGGGAAGATACATTCCGCTCAGTGGGGCGGTCACATTTAATTTAAATGCAAATTTGTAATATCCAATGGTGATTCTTAATCCCAAATCATTCCGGGACCATAATTATCTTAGACTTTATATTGCTGCTTTTCTTTACCTATGAAGTAGATTTTTTAAATTCAACTATCTGTTGATGAAACAACTTGGCTCACAAATGGTCCAAAAATGGCCAGAAAAACAACTAAGCCTATTTTTTGGGATCCTAGCTGGACAGCAGGACATGTTGAGATTATATTTATTATTACTGATAGTGAGTTCATCATGTTTGTCCAGGACTTGACTGTGCAGAGGTGTTAATTATGAGGAAAGCCACCACTCAACAAAATGACATTGTTTTATGTCATAAAATACATAAAAACCTATTAACAGCTGAGGTTTAGTGGTCTGCATGGCTCCACATCTGTGAAGTGCCACACAGGCTCTTCATCCCCGACCAGGTTGGAACCAGTAATTGATGCGTCTGTGCCGGTGCCAAACCAGACGAGGGGGGGAAAAAAGGGGCTGCCACTTGAGTTTATATTCATTAGTGTCATGTGGAAAGTCTGCCAAGAGGGGCTGCATGTGTACGAGTGTGAGCATGACTGTTGATGCCGGATGTGCATATTAGGGCTACATTAGGAAAACATGCAAATGTGTTAATCTGAGGGGTGATTGAGATAACGTGCAGAGACAGCTGGTATAGATTACACATGTTTTAAGAGCTGGTGACCTTGTTGTGACCCGGCAAACTGGGCTGCATCTTTAACTACACTATCGGATTGTGCATCGCATGAAAGCAACCACCTGTCCTCTCGCCACTCGTCCCATAAACTTCTCGTTAACGCAATTAGACCCAGCAGTCGCTCGGTCGTTAAATGGCATTAGAGCTAGTAAAGATGGCAACTGGCTGTTTTCATTCACGTATAAAAAGGCAAATCTAAGTCCTGGAACAACCGCAGACTTGTAAGTCAAAGTCATGTTTTTCCCCCGAGGTCTTAAGAGAGGTCATGCTTTATTGAACTGCTGCTGTCTTTGCCCGCTTCAGGACACCGCCTTTGAATATTTCAGTCTGCTGTCAGAGACCACGCTCTATCGGACAGAATCAGCCCTCTTGACTAATGATCCCCTCTTGGCAGCTGATGCACCAAATTGCGAGCTTCCTCTCGTTTTTTTTTTATCGTCCTCGGACACGGCAGACCACACTCTTCTCACGCAGGAGCATACGCTAGGTCTCTGACTGGTTTCCATCGGATTCATCCAAAAGGTTCTTACTCTCTGGGAGATAAATTAATTAATAATTCATTGTTTTTTTTCCTCTGTGAAATTAATTCACACATCAATATATTTTTAAATATGGTTGTTTTTGTTATGAATACTTACACACAGAACGTGAATAATAAACTGCAAAAGAAAAGGGGTGAGGAAAAGGTTGGTTTTTGTGAGCTTTTGCATTGCAAAATAAGACATTGATTAATAAAGTTTTGCGTGAACAGGTTGAGTTGCGGCTTCATCGGCCATCCAAGAAGATACAACACACACTGAGGAATGTATTGCTTAAATATACTACATTTACCATTAAAGCTAAATGGACATCCACATGAATTTCACCAGGAGGTAAATAGAATATTTAACCCAGAGTCACATTAAAAGTCTATAGCTATACAAGCAAGAAACAACATATTTGCTTGTTTAAATATAAAAATTTTATGTAATTCAGTTGACTGATATTACAAACGCAGCAAACGAACACAAAAGCCGAGTCATAATTCTGCACTTTAATTTGGAGGATCAGCATGAAATATAGAAACGACAGTATCACAAGTAAATGATGGGAAAAGTGATGACGGGAAAGTGAAAAGTTAGTTTTGAAGCCGAGACATTGTGATCATTAAGGCGCTGAGGGGCCATTACAGAGACTACTCGTGTCAGCCAGCACTCTGTACATCATGAGGAGTGAAGATGATGACCAGTAATGACAACGATTTCACTGCAGCATCAGACGCTGCCGAGAGTCGATGCAACAAAATGGTAAATGGACCCGTTTAAAAAAAATAAATAATAAAAAAATCACTTCAAGCGTGCCAGATGCCGCCTGTGGAAACAGTCACAGTTTATAAAGCTCCAGATTAAGCGTCTCACGCATCTCTTTTAAAATGTCATACACTGTCAAGATGATTTCAATTTCGTTTTTAAGACCAGGTTTCAAATAGAAAATGTCTACTTCAATATGAGTCTTACCACAAGGTCTCTTTACTAGCTGTTCTGGGACTTTCTACCGTATTTCTTCATAAACAGGTGTAAATGTTTAAAATGTTGAGACAACGAAAAAATAATAGTTAACACGTGAGTTATCCTTTAGTTAGCTAATGTTATCTATGTGTCAGCGAGTTGCTTTAGTTCATTCACATAAAAACATTAAAAAAAGAAAGAAATATGTTCGTTTTTGCCATCAGCGAAAATGATTACTGCAGAGAGCCACCAGGGGGCGTCTGATTCTAAAATTTTGGGGAGGCGGTAATGTCGTAAATATGTATGTGCAGTATTTGGTATGACGAGAAGTCTGCTATTAAATGAACCTTGTGGTGAAATTCTCACTTTGCATCCAATACAATAATGACGAAACCTGCGCTGACAGCGCTGTACATTTTGTTAAATTTTATGACTAAACGTTTTGAAGTCAGACTCATTCTTCAGTTTTCGTGAATCTTCAGTAAAGCTTTGGTTTCCGCTTGCACGGAGCAGTTCTTGAACACAACGCCGTCGTGGTCGCAGGTGCAGACTTGGAAGCAGACGGCCAAGAACCTCAAAGTGAAAACCTTTAGCTCAATTGTTCGTGACTCAATTCAATTTCCCCACTCCACAGTGGAAAGGCCAAGCTGTGGCCGAACCGCAGCTGTTTCTCCATTTTTAAAAACAAATGGCGTAACCTTTTAAAAATGACCAATACTTTTCCTGAAACCACAAATCATTGGCTTTTTAAGAATTATGCAATATTTACATCCTTCAGGTGGAAGCTTATTGGCTTGTGTCGGCCTCTGAACCTTCTGACGTGAAAGACACATTAATTTTGTATTTTGATTAATGTTCGCCCTGCATAAAGGATTCAGTCACTGTAGGTCTCTCAGTCAGTCATACCTGCAGACCCCGCTATGTGTTTATATATTTACATGCATTTCTGTACACTGTATATCAGGAACATAATCTTTGCTCCTATATTTGAAAAATCCAATCACAATCCAGACATTTCATTATAGAGCTCCACGTGACAAAGAGAAGCTGTGATGCAATCCAAGGACACACATTGTTGAAAAGTCTGAAAGCAGATGTATCAGTGTGTCTTTTTACCGACATAAACCTCACATAACTTTTTCAGGGAATAGAGGTGGAATAAAACATGATGATCCTTGGAACCGGCTCTAGATTCTTCGTGGTTCTCGCAATCTGCAGCCGGCTGTTCGTAAACTCAGGAACTGTATAAGAAATATTTTCTACAAATAAAAAAAAAAAGACCTTCTCACACACAAACACACATGAGCACACACTCCCAGTCTGCAAGCCTGCCAATGTTTCCCCAAGGTTTGCTCTGTACGAAGGTCTGTTGGTTGTGGATGGAAACATTGAGACTGTAATTACCTGAAAAATGATATTATAGAAAATGCAAATACGGTCCCCCTGACGAATTAAACACTAAACACTGGGATCAAAATCAAAGGATACTCTACAGTGACAACTCGGTGGGTTATTCGAGGTGAATGGCAGGTGCAGGATCCACATGTATAGGTTGCAGGGTTCAGGTTCAGATGCCTGGAAAGCAAGGCAGAAAGCATGAAATAAAAAGGCAAGGAGCAGGTGGTGATGGGCTGGTTTAGAGAGCTGTGCTTAGAGGGGAATGAGGAGGTGTATGAGAAAGTCTGGGACAGGAGAAAACTCTGAGGGGACATGGTGAATGGATGGGCAATGGCAAGTTTGGGAAAGTTCCTCAGAAATGCATGGACTGGGAGACTGGAGAGTCTGGAGACCGAGCCCCGCCGGGCGGACTGAGTAAAATGAAAACAACTGAGGCAGACATAGTGTCAGTCCTAATGCACTTCTAATGTTAGCCGAGCGGGACAAACTCCACGGCCCTCATTCCTTCCAAAAATACTTCTTTTTTAAACGTGAACTGAAGATAATGTGGGGCTTCTTCGGCAGATTGTGACCTTGTCTCCCATGAATTACGTCCCGATGCAACTGAACTGCATTATTAACTAGAAAGGTGCACTCACTGGAGATCTCCTCCAGGTGCGTCTGCAACAACCACGGCTGCCTCGACACCAACGGGCTGGAAGGTGTCGGAAAACGCTTGAATCAAACTCCAAAACAAGCACTGATGTATGCAGGCGTATAAGACGTTTCATGCAATCTTGCCAAAAACAAAATTAAGCTCAGTAAGACGTCTGCCCACATAGCAGCGGTTGAGTGGCGGCGATTAACTCAGCAGCATGTGTGGTGGTGGTTCCGTTAGCTTTTAGCGGTTAGCCACACACACTTTACAAAGCGATAAACATGCGTTAACTGTGTGTCTGGAGGCAGAGAGTAGAGAGAGGAGTCAGCCGGCAGGATAAAACAGGCAGTAAAAAAGGTGTGGAAGTCAACGCAACCATGAGAGGTCCTTGAGCATGCAGCCATAACTGGCCAAAATATTATTCAGTTGGCAGGATCTGAGATTAGCCACGGACAGTCACAGAGATGCACACTCACTCACTCACAAGCACGAACACGACCATAATGTACTAAATGCACATCATGCTGGATTGAAGAAGACTTGAAACTAGAGATTGAGACCAAAAACTCATGTTTACAATGTTTACTGAGATAATACATCAAGAGAGAAGTAGGACCATTTTCTCATAGACTTCTATACAACCAGAGAGGAGTCGCCCCCTGGTGGCCAGCAGAGAGAAGTAGGACCATTTTCTCATAGACTTCTATACAACCAGAGAGGAGTCGCCCCCTGGTGGCCAGCAGAGAGAAGTAGGACCATTTTCTCATAGACTTCTATACAACCAGAGAGGAGTCGCCCCCTGGTGGCCAGCAGAGAGAAGTAGGACCATTTTCTCATAGACTTCTATACAACCAGAGAGGAGTCGCCCCCTGGTGGTCAGCAGAGAGAAGTAGGACCATTTTCTCATAGACTTCTATACAACCAGAGAGGAGTCGCCCCCTGGTGGCCAGCAGAGAGAAGTAGGACCATTTTCTCATAGACTTCTATACAAGCAGAGAGGAGTCGCCCCCTGGTGGCCAGCAGAGAGAAGTAGGACCATTTTCTCATAGACTTCTATACAACCAGAGAGGAGTCGCCCCCTGGTGGCCAGCAGAGAGAAGTAGGACCATTTTCTCATAGACTTCTATACAACCAGAGAGGAGTCGCCCCCTGGTGGCCAGCAGAGAGAAGTAGGACCATTTTCTCATAGACTTCTATACAACCAGAGAGGAGTCGCCCCCTGGTGGCCAGCAGAGAGAAGTAGGACCATTTTCTCATAGACTTCTATACAACCAGAGAGGAGTCGCCCCCTGGTGGCCAGCAGAGAGAAGTAGGACCATTTTCTCATAGACTTCTATACAACCAGAGAGAAGTCGCCCCCTGGTGGCCAGCAGAGAGAAGTAGGACCATTTTCTCATAGACTTCTATACAACCAGAGAGGAGTCGCCCCCTGGTGGCCAGCAGAGAGAAGTAGGACCATTTTCTCATAGACTTCTATACAACCAGAGAGGAGTCGCCCCCTGGTGGCCAGCAGAGAGAAGTAGGACCGTTTTCTCATAGACTTCTATACAACCAGAGAGGAGTCGCCCCCTGGTGGCCAGCAGAGAGAAGTAGGACCATTTTCTCATAGACTTCTATACAAACAGAGAGGAGTCCATTGCAGCTCAACACAGAAACCCGATCCAGGGAAACATAAGAGTGGATTTTGACCTGAAAGGCCTGTAACTTTGGAAGATACACACATGGTTTGTGTAAAAATGTGAACCCATCCTTTAAGTCACACTATGACAATGACCTCTAACTCCGACTAAGTCGTTTAATGAACTTGAGCAAACCTCATTATAGTAAGCACCCATTAGGGACGTTATGAAAGGAATCGCCAAACAACACGGAGGTCCATCCTTGACCTTTTAATACAGCCGGTGTCACAATATAATCTCAGCACAATTAAACACCTACTGGAGGTTTTTCTGAGCTTTCAATCGGGCCTCCTACACAGAGCAGAACATTTTATCAGTGAGGAGGAGGATGGAGATATCTTAGGGGGCAGCGGAGGCCAAGCAGTGGGTGATTGGTAAACACTGCTGAATCAACAGTCACAAGAAATCAAACACGAACCAGTTCAACACCGTTAAGTCCCTGCGCTGGCTTAGCAGGTCCAGGTTTACTTATCAAACTATAATAATATGAGTTTATTTATTTTCGGGTGCAGCCCTGCTGCGGGAGGCGTGCAGCAGGGCAGCAGTTATTTATGAAGCTCAACAAAAAGATTGGCCCGACTGTACGACTTTCCATATTGATCCGGCACAGAATGTGCTAAAGGAAAAATAGTTTTTGTTTTTTGTTCTTTTGCCTCCTTGTTTGGAGCAGCAATGAAATGTAGATTTAGTTTGGTTCCTCTGGCTCCGACTTCTTTATGTCGGGAGAACCCCCAAAAAAACACACTCTCGAAGGCAGCATCTGCAGAAATGAATAATTAAATAAGAGCAGCGGTGTAGATTGTTATGACAGCACATTTTTCTTTTAATGTAGCGTGACAGACATAATCAAAATGTACAGTTTGACACAAAGAAAGACTCCCATCACTTGAAATACCACCTTTCAACTGTTCCCCAACGATTTCTTTTTCATTCACCTTCCCTGCATCAGAAGGGCATACACTTGATTTCTTCTGTTAATAATTATTATTTTATTTCTTTCCAGCACTGTGTGAATCAAGGACATTTTTTAAAAGAGATTTTTTTTTTCAAAAGGTACTTATTGCTTAAAATGTCTTTGTGACATAAAAAACTAAAATATAAATGGGGAGGCGGGGTGAGAGGGTTTTTTTTTTTTTTTTGCCAAGGTGCCTTCAAAATGCATTCAAGCATGAGCCAGACATGAAAGATCTCAGCCCATTCTCATGTCTAAATGATACCTGCTGTGTACGTGCCGCTCCCGTATTCACATTACTCCTGTTTGTGCACCCGAAGGGGAGAAAAGTACAGCGGGGGACTCGCTTTCATTTTGGAAAGTTTCCCCAAAGAATATGAGGTCGGAGAAGGCTAATCGAGAAAGGCATGCTGTCTCTTAAGCAGAGAGCGTTTTCCACCACGGTTACAGGAGGGGGGAGGACTTCCTCACTCTGTCGTATAGCACTAGACATCTAAATGTTGAGTTTACATCTAACGTTTGCTCATTCATGTGTGTGTTTGTCTCCACAGCCTTGCTACGAGCGCGTAAAGGACTGGCTTAATGAGAACCTGGTGGCTCTTTGGATCTTTGCTCTATGCACAGCACTTACTCAGGTAATTACAGCTGTTAAGATGTGTGACTTATTTCTTTAGTAGTCATTAACTCTCAGTCCTTGATATCTACAGCCTCAGATGGAGGCACTTACTTTGTGATAAATAAACCTAATACCTCCAGCGTCATTTCCATTAAGGGAGCAGAACACACGACAGCAGGAGCTCTTATAAGCCTCTTGTGTTTCCACCGCGGACCACATAGGAGGGTCTGACTTTCCTTTAAGTAATAAAAAGAAAAGATGTATTTCATCTCCTTTCCAGCCAAGAGGCTACGTGATACGCTTCCACAGACGGGGAGGGGGAGACACGTTGTGTTCTTGAGAACATCAATCACACAAAGTTCCTGTGATGCTGCAGGCTTCGTTTTTAGTCACCGGTTAACATCCTCTGTGCCTTTTTGGTTTTTTGAAAATCCAGAAAGAGGATGTAATCACTGCCAGATCTGACTCGGGGATCTTCCTCGTCTGCCAGCCGACTGAGAATCACACAATTATGCTCTCTGTTCAAGCGAGGAAGACAGGTTAAAGGGTGTTCGTGTCAGTTTTGAAGGTAGAAATGGCGCAGTCTTCATTTGACACATGAAAAGTTCAATATTTTAGTTCAATGCCTGAAGAAGTTTAGCTCTCTGCAGTTTGGCTTGGTGCGTTCTGGCCAGTAGTATTATGATGGCTAGTGTTAGCAAACGGATAAACTGACATATGTGCATTAGATATGTCTACTTGTGCCACTGTTAAGGTGTGTTCACACCAAACACGATGCAAACTCTCCAAAAGCAAGAACAGTGAAACAGATAACAACACACACAGAGGGAGAATGACCTTATTCTCTGCTCAGGCAGACTTTACTCTACTGTATCTTTAAATACAGTTGTTTGATGCTATATTAACGCTCTAAATGTCAGATAGAGAAGCTTTAAGTGTTACTAGTGATGCCCTGGGCACGGCCAATATAATATTGATATAATATAGGGTATGTAAATCACGGTTGAGGTACTTTCGGTTTTGCAATAAAATTTCAGGTAATTTCATGTTTGCATGCTTTGTATTTCTCTCTGAATTGGCTATGTCGGAGCTTCAGAGGAGCACTTGAACGCAGCACGTGTTCACGCTGAGTAAATATCCAACGTCCTGGAAGCAGGACGGCTGAGCAGGCAGTTAAAAACAGTTGTCTCTGCTGATGCCTTCCAACAAGCCGATTCTACCGGGGCAGAAAACACAAGAACAGAACGAGTGCTGTGGGGACGTTTATTGCTGGAGACCTGCAGCCCTTTTCCATCGTTGCGGGCTTCCGTCACCGAATCAAAACGCTTGATCCGTGCTACACTGCCATCGTGCACATTTTTCAGCACCAACGTTATTCCCGACTTCTATAAAATGACACGGAAAGGCATTGAAGTGGAACCGGCTAAAGCACAGAGTCGAGCACTGACCACGGGTAGCTGGACCTCTCGGGTCACAGAGTTATCTCACTGTGATGGTCCGCTATATGATAGGCTACTGAAGTACAGGTGTTTTTATTTAACAGTGACTTCATGTTTACAGGTATATTCATTTAAAACACTAACTATGTTTAATTAAAATATGTAGATTTACTTTTAAATGGTTTTACCCCAATTTATCCTACGTATTTTGTTTCTATTTATTTTATTATACAATACACTTGAATGTATTGTAAAATCTTAGCTTATAAGCAAAATAAAGAAACAATTTTGGAAGATATAAAAAAAAGCTATTTTTTTTCCTCCTTACGCACAAAATGTGTACCGAAACAGAATCGAAACCATAACCCAAGAACGGCGTAACGTATTGAACCGTGGGCTTACTGTATTGTTGCATCTCTAATAGAGAGAGAAGGGAACTGAAATCTGTCTCTGTATCTCAGGGAACCACAATGACACAATCATTTCCAAACATCCTTCAATAACTGTGGAACGAAAATTAGCACTGTTGAGTATTCTGGTCGGGCACCAATATTATATGATATTACTATTCCCAGAACCAACTGTGCCGTTAATGTGAAAATCACACCGGAGGATTGGAGTGCTTAAATGTGTTACAGAGCTTATTAACAGCAGCTATGAAGTGTAATACAATAAACTGGTTACAACATGACCCTCCGTGTCACATTTATGGATAGATTTTAGGCCAATTCAATAAAATTAAACAATTCACACTCTACAAAAAGGTGTAAAAAGTGTAATTTAATCAATTCACACGTACAAACACACACACACACACACACACACACACACAGCCAGTGTTTCCCACACACAGGCTTTACTTTAGGTAAATTAACGGCCACCCAAGTAAAAATCTTCAATAACTTGAACAACATAGGAATCTCAAACCACTGCCATTATACTGAGTGACAACCCTTATATTACATAACCCTTTATGATAGTAATAATAAATAAACTAATCATGGTTATCAATGGCCTTTTCCCTGAATTATGCTCATTTCAAGGTTTACTTTTCAATAGCTGCTCATTTGTGAATCTAGTGACATCAAACCACCTCTCATGTGTCTGACACAATGCAAGAAGACCTTTGCTTTACATAAAATACATTTCCACTATACATTCATGCATTAAATGTCAATGCCAAAATGCAGGAAATTAAGTGTATGAGATTGAAGATCTCCATCAACGGCAAAATATTTCACGGTCGCGTCGGGTTAATGACCCCAGCTGTGTGTTCGACTATACTGACATTTGAAATAAATGATGTCAGAGAAGGTTACAGGTGTGGAAGAAAACTCTTCAGGTCCAATTCTGTGGCTGGTTCAAATGAGGTTTAATCACTGACAGTGGAGAAAAGACAATGTCGCGCTGCCACACAGTCCATT
Source organism: Chelidonichthys spinosus (assembly GCA_029853015.1). NCBI lineage: Eukaryota > Metazoa > Chordata > Actinopteri > Perciformes > Triglidae > Chelidonichthys > Chelidonichthys spinosus. The sequence goes on along the minus strand of CM056821.1, from coordinate 32,083,662 downwards.
CTGCCATATGTGGGGTGAGGGATGACTTTATACACAGAACTAAAGGGGCAGGTCTAAACAGTGGATTTACATAGATTCAATACGCGTCTCTCCCAAGGCTAAGAGACGTCCTGAGACAACATAAAGGTGTGACTTCCCTCGGAACAGCTGGGTTCTTTCTACATAGTGTCACAACAGGGGCCATTCATGAAGGCCTTGATCAAGTATGTGAGATGAAGGTGTTTCGGGGACGGTCCAGGAAGGGGGACAGATCAGAGGGTCTTTTCATTAACATGACAAGGCTTACATACAACGAATGCAGCTCAGCAAGACATTTGAGGTTCCTGAGAGAAAGTAACATTAAAACGAAAATGTAAAGGTAACACATTTTCTTCTACACAGGCAACCAAGATGCTCTTTTATAGTGGTAAACGTAGCATGTAAGGGCAGTTTATCTAGATACCGTTATAGTCCACGCAGCAGTTACCCATTTAATTAATGAATGGGGTATACGGTTAATGGGATTGGTCTCCATTTGGACTACAACAGTGTCAAACAGGAAGTTTCTGCTAAACTTGAAGCACAGTCGTCAGTTCCTAAAAACCCATCTGATGTGATGTGATTTCGAGGTAGCAGTTAACCTTGAATCAGGTTTAAGAGGTCTAGATGGACGAGTTTCCAACTTAATTCAGACTTAAATGATCGTTTCAGGGTCTTTTTTCCCTCCTAGTCCGATGGATTGCAGCTGATTTTAATAGTCATGTTTATGTTTTTGTGTTTGTGCAGATCCTGGGCCTGGTCTTCTCCATGACGATGTTCTGTCAGGCAGTGAAAGTGGAGACCTTCTACGCCTAGAGATCGACCTCTCGGGCCTTCAGCACACTGGGATTGTTTCTCATCAGAGAGGGACAGATATAGACCCACCCCCTCCTCCTCCTCCTCCTCCTCCTCCTCCTCCCACCCCAACAGACTCTTCTTTCCTCGTCCTCTCCGTGACATTCCCTCTCGGATGTCGCCAGGTCACAGTTTTTCTGCTAACTATCAACAAGCACAGTGTCAGTGTAATACCTGAGTTGGTTTCTATGGTTTGCTCTGTGTCAAAAAAAGAAAAAAAAGCTAATTTCTGTGATACATTTTATGAAGCAGTATTATGAACTATGTATTAAAAAAAAATGTAACCCCCTTTTTTAATATGTGTTTTATTCTAAATTATTTTATGGTTTGTATGTGTTTTCAAAATGAGAGCTACAGTTGGGGACTCTGTGAAGTGCTGCAAGTGCATGTCTCCTGCCATGGTGTGTATTAAATGTTTTGGCTCGACTAAACCCACGTGCGTCATCTTGTCATTCCTGAACAGGAAACGCTGAAGGGTTTCATTTGTAATCCTGCTGTATTTTATCCCCGAAACGCATGATGACAAACAGGAGGAAACGGAGGAAATTCGCCAGGAACCGACATGTAAAACTGCTCATATATTCCCTCCGCTGAGACCTGCTGGACTCATTTAAATATTTAGCAGCACCTCAGTAATCGGGATTAATTAGATATATCACATAAAATGAACTGCTTTGCAAGCTTCATGGACTATGAAACGGCTTATTTTAAGGTGGATTTATATGGGACATGAGAAATACACCGACTACAACAAAAACATTCTGTCAGAGGAATTTAAAATGAACAAGGAGCAGCATCCTCCAGACTGCCCTGTGGCAACGCCCCCCCAGCACCAATCAGAGCTGCAATGACAAAGGCCCCTCTGGCTCTTCTGAGATTCAAGTGCGTTTTATTTTTGGGTTTCCTACCTTGGGCACTCAAGTGTAATCCAGCCTGTAGCATCCCCGACTGAATGATGGTCCAGCTCTCCCCCTGATACTTGCCAGACACTTTATCTGCAATAATGGCACTCCAAAGAGTTGGCTGAGACCACGCTGTGAACACACAAAAACACAAACTTTACCGTTTTTAACTTGGCACGATGGCGAGCTCCGATAGGGCGCTGCAAGTGAGCATATTTACCTTCAAATGAAAGGGTTAGTCGACCGGACAGGTAGGTGACCAGATGTTGTCCCTGGTGTCCCGAGTCCTGACAAAAGAATTAATAGAATAATAATCATAAAATTATATTACAGTTTGAGCGTTTACATCAGGCGTTTATCATGTTTCTGTCGTAACGTAATGTGAAAACATGCATAATGCTCCAAATCCTCTGATTTGTCTTAACGTGTTGTTGCCGAGGCTGTTGCTATGATGCATTCATGAAGCTTAGCCTCCTTCCTTCATAAAGTACCCGGCACCGGAAAAAAAAAAAAGTGTCTATCTTGGGTTGTGCACGATGGAAATGCCGATATGAAAGATCATATTAAGATGCCCAGATGGTAATACTGAACAGCACGCATGTGGATAAGCACAAACATGTGGATAAGCACAAACATGTGGATAAGCACAAACATGTGGATAAGCACAAACGTGGATAAGCACAAACATGTGCGGCCTGCAGGAACATGCAGTACACTTTAGCTGAAACAGCATTTCCAGAGTATCCATCTTGTGTAACCATGACGTATTTCTGAGTTAACCAAGATAGGCAGGTGGGAAATAATAAGCTGGATGGAGATTAACTGCTCCTCGCCTGGAAAGAAGACGAGAACAGCCAGCAGCAGGAAGGAGGCGGAGACTAAAAGCTAGTCGGACACTTTCCAGCACCTTTCAAATAATTGACAGGAAGTCACAGAATAGTTGATAGATGGGATCTGTAGGCTTCCTGTAGTTTGGATTTATATTTGTTATTCCTAAATATCTTTAGAAATGTGTGAACCTGGCATTTCATTCATCCTTTCTTATTTTTATGTTCTTGTATAGCAAGCTGTAATTGCTCGTTTTGATAAGTGCGATATAAATAACCTTTATCATTGTAAATATTATTATTATCAATCACAGAAGATGTTTGTTAACAGATTAAACCTTTATTGCACAACTTGAGACTATAATCTACGTTAAATATTAGAATTACACAGGACATTTTCTATTTAAGGTGGTCAAAAATGTGAGCCAATCAGATCTGAGGCGATTCCCATCATAAGAAATAAAAAAACAAATGTGGGCATGTCCTGTTAAATAGGTATATGACTCGGGATGTGATCTAAACAGGGTCTAAATGGCATTTTTAATTTCAGCTCGAGTTTAACGGTCCTCGGTTTGGACGATTTCAAATACCGCCTCCCCTAATTAGAGCCCCTTTAAACTAAATCACTCCTAAAAATGCAACTTTAACCAACCCAGCTCAAACAAGCCCAGCACAGCAACTGCAACTACTCAACCACACACGTACGTAGTCACGTAAACGCATCTCCTGCGCCAAGTAGCCACGGAATGCTAATCGCTTTTTACGGCGGGTTGAGCTAACATATAGCATCTTTGCTAGCTGACACACTCAAACTAAACAAAACTACGTCACAAAGTGACTCATTATCAACCGCAGACGGATATTAACAACACACAAACCTTGTTCACGTACCAGTCAGGCGGTGAACAAACAGAAAGGTGTGACGCACGTCTTCTATCGGACGACGCACCTGACGTTTTACCGTCTCTTTCAAAATAAAAGCACCAGTTAATTGTAACGTAATGAGGCCGCATCTTCCGGTTCTGAAAAGTAAAACTTCTATTCTTTTTTGTATATGACCATCAGGGGGCGACTCCTCTTGGTTTCAAGGCAAGGCAACTTAAAAAAAATCTTTGAAACCCAAACAGTCTCTCTTGTGTATTGATAAAAAAAATGTGAGTTTTAAAATTCTTCATATAGTCGTATTATTATTATTATTACCTATCATGATAAGCATGTCCCCAATTCGTAACTCTGGCAAGTACCAAACTCTCCTCCTGGCATGAAATTACAAAATAATGCATGTTTTTTTAGCATGTAAATGTTAAAAAGGTCAAGTACAACGTCGTAGAAGCTGAGCAACCAATAACAATATACTGGACAGACAGAGACACTGATTAAATCCCACGATGGGAAAAATTCTAGAGGTGTGTTCGGCGGTTTGAGGTCCAAGCACAGAAGTTGCTCAGACTAATTTCACACTTGTTCGCCTTTTGCTTCTTTTTTTCTGCCTTCAAACAATCTGGACCTGAGAGACCGAACGTCCCAGAGCAATCAATTATGTGGAAATGTTTCCAAATCAAGTCGGCCGGATGAATTACGCAGCTCAGCCAGTAGGTGGCGATATGATGGTACATTGTTTTTGTTACGTTTTGTTCCTGACACAAAGGATATTTGTCTGCCCTTTTTGAGTCATGAAAAAATAAAAAACAATCTTTCCTCATAAAGTGCTCCCAGAGTGTAACAAACACACACACACACACACACACACACACACACACACACACTGTTTGTTTTGTGATGGAAAGTGAAGAAAACACTAAAGCAAGACACAAAGACGGGTAATAAAAAAAGTTCTCATTTATTGAAGTCCCAAAACAAGGCAAGGGTCCAAAACCAGGTAATCGGTCAAAACAGGCAATATAACCAGACCTGGGGGGTGAAGAACAATCAATCCATGCTAGCAGACGTGTCTCCTTGATTCCTTTTTCGCCTCCTCTGAGGAGGTGAGGAAGTCCTTTCAAAAAGACGTCAATTAAATACGAGATGAACTGTCCACCACACATATTTACCTCTAATTCATGTTCAGATGTCATGAGAGAAAGAACATCTTCAGCAATTTCCAAAGAGTCCTGCCATGATTTGAGATTATTCCCACCATGTGTTCCCCGCAACCTTTTTTTATTTCCAGGTGCCGTAACAGACTTATATACACTTGTGTCTCATCACTCTCGGTTCCTCAACAAGCCTCTCCTCTAACCTCGAGTTGCATTTTAAGGATCGGAAGATCGTAGAAGGATTTCCAGGCCAAGCGAGGAGAGAGATGCAATGAAGTGTAAGTTTGCATATTGAAAAGCATCCAGATTTTAAGGAGGATTTAACAGAGCGATCCACTGTATAAATGTAAGGAGCTGGCTGGAGTTGTGACACAAGGTTGTGTTAAAAATGGCCTTAAAGGCAACGTGAACGAGACAAATAGTGAAAAACATAAGCTGGAAGCATGGGGTATGTGTTCAGCACATCTTCAAAGCGTTGACACGAGTCTTCAGGCTTTAACAGCTTCGAATCCGAAGTGTCAATGAGCCAATCGGAAGCTGTTGGCACCATCATTGTCGTTAGCAGTTTTTCACTCTAATTGATTCATATTTTTTTAGGACGTTGTGAACTCATTTCCCTCTTCTCCTCATCCAACAGCAGAGAAACAGCGAGAGCTCGACGACGGCTCCAATCTAATTCTTCCGTTAATCACATTTTATCGCCTTAATGCACAACTGCTCCACGGGCTAATCGGCTGTTTTCCCGACACACTTTGCCAAAGCGTTTTTTTTTTAAGCGGTTGCACCTGTTGGGACACATCTTGGCGCGATCGGGGGTCCATAATCAATATTTCGGCTCATTTCTGGCTTCCTGAACTGGGGAAGTTGAATGCGAGGTCAACATGTATTATTTAACGAACAGTCAGAAGGACTCCTGCAACTTTTGAAAAAGATCTCTCTGGATCGTATCCCAGCATACACCGGGGTGAGAGGTGGGGTACGTCCATCACGTGGCGGACACAAAGCAGGATGTTGTACAGACAAAGTTCGGCCCCCAGAAGCAGAAGTCGGACAGCGGTTCGAGTTCACCAGCAGCGTTATTTGACAAGACCAGCTTATCGGCTGGCAAACAGAAAACAATCTGGTGGAGACAGGAGTTTCGTTTGGCAGCGGGAGTGAGACAAAGATGAAGAGAGAGAACAAACAACGGACCAAAGAAGAAATACTTAGGAGGAGGAAGAGCCAAATGAAACAACATTCACACATTTACATATAAACTATATTCCTGTTTTTATTCTCCAACTCATTTCACCTGCAGCTTCTTTTCAACAGCTTCAGCCATTTTTCCAGAACTCGACAGACACCAGTGACACGTGTAGATGTGAAAACCTCACACCTGTGAAACAGCAGGTTCTGTAATGTGATATATATATATATATATATATATATACCTGGCTATACCTTTTTCATGCACCAATTCAGTGTTCTTATTAAGAAATAAGTCAAGTTTATATGTACAGCCCTTGAATTCAATGCCTTTAGTCCCACAAGGCTCCACTGCGCCAGCGTTATGAAACAATAAATGAAAATCATCAATGAAAATGACAAACCATAACCTCTGGCCTTCAGTGACAGCAAGAAAAATGGACACACAAAATGAACCTACAGTTTGGTTTTCTACTCAACTAAAGCAGGAAAAAGCAAATGTGGACAGTTATGTTTTAACAAAAGAGTAAGGTTTCAAGCATAGACTGCGTATAAGAAGTGGGTGTAGTCATCGTGACATCACCCATTAGTTTATGGACTAAGTCTTGAGGTCGGCATTTTGGATTTTTGCAAACAGTGAGAAGATGTGACCATATTTGGGCTGTGGAGGAGCGATGGTTCTATCTGATGAAGACAAGCAGCAGCAACCTGTGAATCACAAGGTAGCCCCGCCCCCTAAAGCATCCCCTGCTTTCTGGTCTGGTGGACTCTAAATGGACCATAATGTACTAAATGAACATCATGCTGGATTGAAGAAGACTTGAAACTAGAGATTGAGACCATAAACTCATGTTTACAATGTTTACTGAGATAATACATCAAGAGAGAAGTAGGACCATTTTCTCATAGACTTCTATACAACCAGAGAGGAGTCGCCCCCTGGTGGCCAGCAGAGAGAAGTAGGACCATTTTCTCAAAGACTTCTATACAACCAGAGAGGAGTCGCCCCCTGGTGGCCAGCAGAGAGAAGTAGGACCATTTTCTCATAGACTTCTATACAACCAGAGAGGAGTCGCCCCCTGGTGGCCAGCAGAGAGAAGTAGGACCATTTTCTCATAGACTTCTATAGACCCAGAGAGGAGTCGCCCCCTGGTGGCCAGCAGAGAGAAGTAGGACCATTTTCTCATTGCCTTCCATGGAATCAGACTTCTTTACGTAACCAGGGTCGCCGCCCCCTGATGGCTAGCAGAGAGCATGCAAGTTTAAGGCACTTCAACTTGGCTTCACTTTTCATAACCGGAGGTTGTTGCCTGGTTTTTAGAGAAAAAAAGCTTTGAAATGACTAAGAGGGAGTCAGAATCTTGCATGGATTACTGAATAGGTGTCATATTTAAAGTTGAATGTTGAAATGCATCATAACACAAAATGATATGCAAAAAAAAAAAAAAAACTAAAAGGAGAGACAAAACAACCACAAAGCGTTGTAGATGGACCAGAAAGTGATGTGAAACAACAACAGAAAGTCCCAAAACAAACACAAACAAATGCAAAACAACAACAATGAAACACAGAAATGTTTTGTCATTTGGTTGTTCGCTGTTATTTTGCTCAGCTTTCAGTCTGGGTGTCCGTATCACTAAAATAGGTGGGACAGGAGACCTTTTAGTTTGTGCCCGGGGGCCCACTATCTCACAATCCATCCACGGTCAGATTGGAACACCCTGGATGGAAAGCGATGCCATATATCACGAGTGACAAAACTATTAACCTGAAATCAGTTCATCAACATCCGAGAGGCTGCAAAACCTCCTGCAGGTGGACCGAATCAAACAACGAGCGGAGGATGCTCCGTTTACTCCATTAGTCTGGAGACGAGGTTGCTTACAAAGCAGCCGGTGCTCTCGGAACCCCGGTGTCCATTCTGGTCCCTCTGTCTTGATGTCAGCCTTGCAGCTTCGGCAGATCGCTGAATCCTTTTCCCTCGTCTCATGCATGATTCATTATGATGTTCACGAGCTTTCTCCCATCAATAAAACATATCCATGTGTTTGCTCCCTCACCTCCCCATCCTCTCTCTTAGCTCGTCTTGCTCCTGAAGCCGAATAGTGAGCCTACGCTGCGCTGATAAAACAGCATGGATGGATAGCCCATTTTCAAACGGCATGAAAGTGAATATATTGCAGGCCCTCTCCCATCTGCGTGATTTGTGTCTCGTATTCGGGTGGTGAATGGGAATCAGTGTCTCAGAGTGTCCCTCCGAAATCCAAGAAAGCTGTCGCAAAAAATGCTATATTTTCTCCAAAAAAGGTCAGCCCAGAATACTGAATGACTTTAAGTGCAGTAGACTCAATCAATGTCCTGCAAAATACAGGTGACCGCATTAAGATCACCTGCAGACTGTTTGAGATTCTCTGAAAATCTCAATTGGATCTTGTTGTATTAATACATAGTGGAGCCACGTATTGATAGTCCCACATGGTTTGTACTTGAATGGCTGCAATCATTATGGACCTGTCGACGTCATGATTATGTCACAGTGTTAGCTGGAGGCCGGGCTCTCAAGTCTCACGCATCGGGCGTGACAAACCTGTTCACGAGCTACACGCCACACCTAGCATTTCTCACATTAAGAAAATTACCAGGAAAACGCCACCAATTCTTTCTAAGTGTGACCGCGTCTTGCTTTGACTGATGAGGTGGATGAGCTCGTTTGTTGATATGTGGATGTTTGTGGGACTCAGTGTGCAAAGGCCTTTAAAGTCATCTCATCATTTGATTTTCCACACACACACACACACACACACACCTCCCACTAGAGAGGGCAGATAAGCACCCCTGCACTAAGGAATGTTGAATTCAATAAATAGATTTATCAGATTCACAAGTTTTTATCCGCTTTAGCCATCCCCACCACCTGAAGCCCATCCCCACCCCACCTGAAGCCCATCCCCACCCCATCTGACCCCTGTCCCCCACCCCATCTGACCCCTGTCCCCCACCCCACCTGACCCCAGTCCCCCACCTCATCTGATCCCCGTCCCCCACCTCATCTGACCCCCTTCCCCACCCCCAAAGAGTGTGTGGCTGGAGCGTAAAGTTGTTAGATTTTACTCATGCAGTGCTTGGCTAGTTAGCTAGCTACCATGCTAATTCCACCTTGCTTTCAAGCTACACTGTTTACAGAAAATGAGCCCAAGAGGAGGCAGCAGTGGTGCTGGGTCTAACGGCCCCTCTGCATCACTCTTCATCCCTAGAAGACTACTTGGCCAGGAATACACTAGCTAGCTAACAAGCCAGCGCTGGAAATAGACAGGCTAGCTAGCGAACTAGCCACCCGTCCTCTCCGGAGCTCCCATCTGCAGTCATTATAATAAAGTCCATATTGAGAAACTCTTACTTTCTGCAGCCATTTTATGAAAACAAGCCGTAAAACTCCAGCCAGCTTCGACTAATGACTTCAGAGAATTATTCTGCCTCAACTCACTAAAATGCATCATCATGTTTACGAAAACATAAAAGGGGTTATGGACTTTGTGGGGCCATAATATCACTGATTGTGCCTGTGATGTTTGAAGTTTATGATGGCTTTGACTGATGAAAACCCTTGAAAAAAAAAATGCAAGCTGTCATTTGTGGGAAGGCCGGCGTATACTCATTACTTGGACGCGTAGGCAGAAACTTCTGAAAGTCTCTGCACATCACAAAAGTGTTTGGCCACCCAAACATTACACCTATATGTGATTGATTGAACATTAATCTGCCACTGCGACTCCTGGGAAAGAGTTGGGCTGCAGGGATTTGCTTGGTCCGATTGCCCACTTTGGCGACCTCGTCATCTTATTTAGCCTTAACAGCGAGGTTCTTCAGCACGACTCATTCTACTGCAAATCCATCTCCATAGAGCATTTTCAAGGCAGGCATTTTGGCTCTTCATCGCAGGAAAAGCACTAAAATTGTATTAATGACATTCAAAACTGTTGCGGCCCCAACAGAAAAACATTTGGCTCAAACCCCAGAGTTGGTTTAAAAAGGCAGAAAGGTTTTATTATGATGAATGCCACAAATTCATAGTCTGGAGGTCTGGCACTGAAGAAGAAAGCAATGGTGGATGTCTGGTCCAGAGCCCCCCCTCTCTGAACCATCAAAACAGCAAATCAACTGGAGGTTGCTTTTAGTTCGGTTCAAAAAGGTCCAGTTTGGACTGGTGTGAACCCACATCCCAACGAATAAGAAAGGTGGTTCCTGGTCCGCTCCTAGTGGACTTACTGGTGAGCAGTTAGTTAGTTTGTGGTGTGAAAATGTTATGATAGCAGATATGTTGATTGTTGCATGATTTTGAAGGCTAAGCTGCTAATACATCCATCTGCTGAAGAGCATCAGCGCTTTATTGAAGGCCATATAGAAGCGTATCAGTGCGGGTTGTCTCTGGTTTATTGGTTTATGGATGATCGACTCAATTCAATTCAATTTAATTCAATGAAAAACACTAAATTTGCCCTGGGGCATTTAAAGAATAACTGTATAAGAACAAAATAGACACAAAACAAAGCAAGCAAAACTGTGCAGAGATGATAGTGATGATGATGTTGATGCGTTTGAAAAAACAAATGTCCAGTGTCAGCCAGTCTAGATCTATACAGTCCCTCCAAACAGAAAACCCAATATTTCACTTTTTGACTACATAAAACCCCACAGCTACATATATTACCATTCTGTTTAGTGCTATTGTTATTTTTATTGCTCATGTGATCGCCATCGTTGCTGTTATATCGTTGCTTTTGAAGGCTGCTGTTCGTATTGTTATTCGAGGTTTGATGAATTACTGCAGTTGTTGAGATGAGGATTATGTAACGGCTGATAAAGTCTAAAAGCCCTGGGGGGTCTGATTTAGAAAAGTGTGCAGGGGCCACACTAAATGTTAGCGTGAGTAAAAAAAATGGTATAAAAATGTCTAAAACCTTTGGTTACGCCTGCCAGTGTGCATTTTTTCTTTTTGGAAATCCCAAATAAAGGTGGATCCGGCCCCCCCATGACCACATTACACCGTAAACAATCAATGAAGAGCATAGAAACCAACCTGCTGATTCCCTATGATTAAGAAAACGGAGGAAATCAAGGTTTCTGAACACATCACGCAGCATTACCACCACATGTGTATGTTTACAGCAACCGGCCTGATGGCTTCCAAAAGAAAAAGGAATGATAGCAGAGGATGTGAAGTGTACAACGGTTTATTTCCAGACTCTTTTATGGGTTCATTATGGGGCGGCGATGTGACTGGAGACGGCAGCCGGAGACACAGTCTGACGGTTGCATCGGATGCTGTCTGCAGTTTGTATACGTGTACAGCATATCTGTCTGCACTGAATAAACCATGAATGAATATATAAAATCACTGCAGTGAAATTTAAACACATAGAAATGACAGGAAAAGTACACGCGGTGATGTATGGGCAGTATGAGAGTACTGATAACTACTGACACGCTGCTCTGCAGTACTTCAATGCTATTTGATGTCTCTGATTTCTACAAGTGATGATGATAATTTCACCAGTAGTCCCCCCCCTCCTGCCCTCGGGGGTGCAGACGGCGCTGATGAAATATTGAGCGGAATTTGATTTGAGATCTGAGTCTGCTCATATCTTTTACACCTGACAGGTGCTTATGGAATAGTTATGGCTCACTAGCACAAATAATGCCGCCGGTATTAATGGTTATGATAAAGCAGATCTATGTTATATGAAGTCAAGTTAAATCTTTGTAATGAGCGTAATGATTCCTCTCACACTTCAGCTGTGTTCTCCGTAGGATGCAACCTCCGAAGGATGACTCTTCCGTAGGATGAGTCCTCTGTAGAATGAGTCCTCTGAAGGATGACCCTAACCCAATCAACCCTAAACCTAACCCTAACAACGACCCTAAACCTAACCCAACCCTAAACCTAACCCGAACCATAAACCCAACCTCAACCCTAACTGTAACAACAACCCCAACCCTAACAACAACTCCAAGGCTTTACAAGACCCATCTTCAGCCTGTGTCTCTACGACTTACCGTTCCTGATATACAGCCAAGCCCATGTCACTATGGTGTGTGAATGTGTGAGTGAATGGGTGAATGTCAGTCATTGCTGTAAAGCGCTTTGGAGAAAAGCGCTATATAAATGAGGCCATTTACTATGACTTAATGTTGGGGAGATACAGCCAAAATAAAAAAAGGAAGTAACCCCAACCTTCAAAACAGGCTTCAGAACAGCAGCACACAACCCCACCTGACTACAGCCACTTCTTACATACAGTCTATGACATGAACGAAGAAATAAATACATAAATCAGCTTGTTAGCACTGTCAATGTATCATGCTAGCGTGTTATCATTTAGCCTAAACACAGCGCGGCTAGCATAGACTCTTGTTTCCCATACATTCTAGTTGATGTAATTGATTTTGAGGATACATTACACACAATAACAAAACCCGACACTTCCGACACACAACCAGAGCTCAGTGTTTTGTCTCTTTGTCGTTAACAAGCACACATTAGTCCACAAGTCGTGATTAAACAAAATAGCTAGGTTCTCCCTCGACAACATAATGATATGTTTGGACAAGCAGATTAGCATCTCAACACAGCTATCAGAGGGACGGCTGTATTATTAGACATTCGCCTCCAGTGTGCCATAAATAAATAAATAAATGAGATCCACCGCCTAATGTAGGGCGCCTCTATGTTAATATTTCATGCAGCGTGCCCGAGCAGCAAAACCAATCCCGTTTTAATTCTCGGCTAACGTGATTAGAAGCGCTACATTAGCGACACAATTGGGTGGGAATGACAGGGAGCGTGCAATAGCGATCTCTAGATTTGCCATCAAATATGATCTTCACAAATTATTTCATATAGAAGATCGGGATCAATACTCTCTTTCAGAGGAGTTGAAGTCTCCACGGCGCCAACAACTCTCATGTAGGTCTGCTGTGTTATTACAGACAATCCTGGGAACGGCAATGCAACAGAGATGGTTGTTAAAAGTAAAGTAAGTAAAGCAACTCTCCTCATATTTCATTTTCACAATGGTTCCGCAGGGTCTCACATACATTACTGAAGGTATTTCTCCATCTGCTAAATGAGGAATGCTCTTAGTATTTCTCCAAAATATCATATAAAACCAGAAAGAAACAAAAAATAAAGACAACCCCCCCTACACAAACAGCCAGGACCAGATTTACTTTGGCTGGATCGTAGACTTGCAGAAGGGTGCAGCAACCCGGGCAATGCTCCCCCTCAGCTGCTGCAGGAACAAAATGGCGGTAACAAATTATGTGCCAGAAAGTGGGGGGCCCCCTGCCAGGGCCGAATGCATTAACCATGATGTTTAGACACCATAAAATAGTCCACGTCGGTCCTCGGGGGGTGGGAGGGAATATGCAGTTCATACGGGGACAGTGAGCAGTTTTACCCAATCAGAGACTAACAGCTCTGTTTTGCTGGATGCGGTTCGATGCGGTGGTTCCAAACCTGAGTCTCGAGGGCCCCTGCAGGAGGTCTTGAGATAAACCTGAGGGGGTCGGGGATTTTAATAACCAGACAAGAAATAAGAAAATTAAATGAAAGCTGGACACTGATTTGAAAAATGAAGCAGGATTTGTTAATCATGGTGAACAGTGGTCCTCTTTGTGAGAAACTATGTAGAGGACTATGTAGGGGACTATGTAGGGGACTATGTAGAGGACTATGTAGGGGACTAGATAGAGGACTATATAGAGGACTATGTAGGGGACTATGTAGGGGACTATGTAGAGGACTATGTAGGGGACTATGTAGGGGACTAGATAGAGGACTATGTAGGGGACTATGTAGCGGACTATGTAGGGGACTATGTAGGGGACTACGTAGAGTACTATGTAGGGGACTATGTAGAGGACTATGTAGGGGACTACGTAGAGGACTATGTAGAGGACTATGTAGAGGACTATGTAGGGGACTATGTAGGGGACTAGATAGAGGACTATGTAGGGGACTATGTAGAGGACTATGTAGGGGACTATGTAGAGGACAATGTAGAGGACTATGTAGGGGACTATGTAGAGGACTATGTAGGGGACTACGTAGAGTACTATGTAGGGGACTATGTAGAGGACTATGTAGGGGACTACGTAGAGGACTATGTAGAGGACTATGTAGAGGACTATGTAGGGGACTATGTAGGGGACTAGATAGAGGACTATGTAGGGGACTATGTAGAGGACTATGTAGGGGACTATGTAGAGGACAATGTAGAGGACTATGTAGGGGACTATGTAGAGGACTATGTAGGGGACTACGTAGAGTACTATGTAGGGGACTATGTAGAGGACTATGTAGGGGACTATATAGATGACTATATAGAGGACTATGTAGGGGACTACGTAGGGGACTATGTAGAGGACTATATAGATGACTATATAGAGGACTATGTAGGGGACTACGTAGAGGACTATGTAGGGGACTATGTAGGTGACTATGTAGAGGACTATATAGATGACTATATAGAGGACTATGCAGAGGACTGTATTAAGGACTATGTAGAGGATTATATAGAGGACTATGTAGAGGATTATATATATGACTATATAGAGGACTATGTAGAGGACTGTATTAAGGACTATGTAGAGGATTATGTAGAGGACTAGATAGAGGACTATGTAGAGGACTGTATTAAGGACTATGTAGAGGATTATATAGAGGACTATGTAGAGGACTGTATTAAGGACTATGTAGAGGATTATATAGAGGACTATGTAGACTACTATAAATTACAGGCAGCTTAGCTGCCAATGGCATGGAGGAGGTCGTTTGCCATGCAGTTGAGAGGGTACCAACATTTCCAGACGTATCGCCGCCGAGTCACGTGAGCCCAGAAGGATGGAAAGCTCTCGTCTAGCTTCTGTTGTTCTCTGTGCATCCTGACGTAACGTATTAGAGCTCGCTGTTGTCCAGAATCTAATAAAAACAGATAAATGACCAACACTGTTGCACTGGCTGACATGTCCCTTCATTACACTGTGCTTTATTTTGTCTGTGAGTTATTGAATTTTCAGACTGAAAAATAGTCTCCAACAAATGCACCTCTCCTGTTTGAGTAATGTTTGCCCCAAAAAAAAAAAAGAAAAAAGCAACCAGTTTTTAGGAAAAGGAGGAAGTTACGTCTGAGAATAGATGTGCAGATTGTAACATAAAGAATTAAAAGATAAGCCGGCAATATCATTCTCTACGTTGTCAAACTCACCTACAATGTTCATTTACCTGGAAGAGAAAGTGGGAGCTTCCGTTGTCTGGCACACCACGGGAAAGGCAAACGCACATTTAGGACGTCTGAATGTCAGCACGTTTCAGACGATGAGGCCAGACTCCTGCGTTAATGAGCCGCATCTCTTTTTTTGAAAAACAATGCAGCAAAGTGCTTCCTCAGTATACACAATAAAAACTGCCAGAGAAAGTGATCACACGGGAGTCACATTAGGCAGATAATAAGAGAACGCACTGACTGTGAAGGTGCTGAAGTTCTCGGAGAAACACACCAACGGTGCTGCTGGGAAACCGCCAGGAGGGCCCTCGGGCTCTGGCTTGGCAGGATTAAAAAAAAAAAAAAACTTGAGAGATGAAGCCAAAGGGGACCAGAGAAAGAGTCAACAGACGAACGCCTGTTTTAAACCACAGAACGTATGTATGCCGTGGACATGGTCACCATGATGTCACTCATTGGTTATGAGCCGCCACTTCCAAGCCTCAGACAAGAAGTGAGGGTGGATATAAGTACGATTTTTGGAAGAGGAACCTATTCTACCACCATCGCTGAAATCAAACAAATGTCTTAAAGTCCCGACTCTTCTCTGTTCTGGTCCTCAGGGGTGGAACGAACTCTCTACTCATGTCAGGACAGCAGAGTCACTGCCATCTTCTGAAAAAGGCTCAAGACTCACCTGTTCAGACTTCACTTATGTTCTTCCTTGTAGTACTTTGATCATGTTGTACTTAAGGTATCCTTGCTGAACAGCTACTACTTTCCTCAGACGAAGACCTGAAACTTGTCTCTACGTTTTCGCTCTTACTTTATCGGCAATGATATGTTGTGGTTTCTTTCTTTCGACAAATGTACTTATTGTCAGTCTCTTTGGACAAATGAAAATATAAACATATTTACGTTCTTTAATACTCAAAAAACACTTTATTTTTTTCATATTTACCTCCTGCCCCTCCCCCCCAAAAGTGTTTGCCAGAAAAGTCACGCCCCCTTACCATAAGCAGACAACAGGAGTATATATTGAGGAACTAGTGATGAATTTATGAATGAATGTACATACAATGGACTCTTTGGCATTTACCAAAACTAAAGACGCAACCAGGGAGGAACCATCGATTCATCAACCAGGGCTGAAACAACCAGTAAACTCGCTTTACTAAATGAACATCATGCTGGATTGAAGAAGACTTGACCATAAACTCATGTTTACCGAGATAATACATCAAGAGAGAAGTAGGACCATTTTCTCAGAGACTTCTATACGATCATACTTCTTTACCCCCTCAGTAGTGGCCCCCTGGTGGCCAGCGGAGAGAATGCAGCGTTTAAGGCGCTTCAGGAGGTTGCAGCCTGGTTCAGACTGGGTGAAATGCATTGCTTCAGGCTCCGCTGCAGCTGCTGTTTTTAATCAGTACGAGACTCCGGCTGTACCGGACGTTCCCCAGAGGTGGTTCTTCACGGCTGACCTTCCCGCTCCCCTTTGAAGTGAAGCCCACCCAGCGAGCCTGTTAACACGGGGGAGATATCGCTGCTGTGATGTCTCGCTGCCTCGCAGGAGGACTTCTTCTTCACTTAATGATTTCCTGTATTTTTGAAGAAGAGGCCGAGGCGGGACCTGAACCCGTGACACACCGCGGGTTATACAGCAGTGGACGATGAGTGGGCGGGAAACGGCTAACGAGTCACACGTCTCCACGGTTCTCTCGGGTGTTTGGAGATGTAGTTTACTATCTGAATAATTAGGAGTTGAGTTCACATTTCTGCAGGGAAACTTTCTGTTATATTTATTTATTATTTTTGTATTAAAGTTCTTTTTTTTGTCTGTTTTTTTGTAATTGAAACCACAATGGGATGGACTCATTTTAAAGCCCCTTCAATGCGAATAGATTAAAATATTGTTCGTCCTCAGAGTCTGAAGGCGATGCGGTGCCGGTTGGCAGAACGTAAACCTCCTACAGGTGTAAATAAGTAGTCTAATGATTGCTGAAACCCATTTAAGGACCCTGGACGCTCGTCGGAGCTCAGCCATCGTTAATATCGTCACTTCCACCTGTGCTTCTCCTGCTACCACGAGTCAGTCCGCTGAGTGAATGTCTGACTCTAGCATCATTCTGTAGCGTTGCTGCGTTTGGGGAGTTAAAATATCAAAACTGTTTATTCATACGACTTTAAAATGGAAAAAAGCTTGTTCTTAACTGATTATACTTCAGAATACAGCTTGTTTTGGTCACTTTACATACTGACAAACTGTGTATAGATGATTAAAAGATCAGTTAGGGAGCAAAAGCAGCAGTAGACACTTTTATTTGATATTTCCTCGCTTGAACAGGAAGTGGTTCTGGGACGTCCCAATGCTCTTATTTCTGCTCCGAGGAGGAAAGATGGAAGATGGGGGAGACATTCATTGGATATCAGTTATTGATCGGACACTGCGGCTGACCGGAATGATCCGATAAATCCGAGTTTCACACCAGAGTGAAGACGGATAACAGATTTAACTCAAGTGCATCATTCCTAAATTTATATGTTATTTGCTTTCTGATTCCCCGTCTACTTAGACGTTAATTAAATCTTTATTAGAAAGATTTCTCTTGTCATAATCTGCTATTTCCCCCATTAACCATTAGTATGGCTATATTTAAAGACAGAGTGACACTTTTTACACCATTTATCGTTATTTCCGTCCAGCCACAAATGACTTACATCATTTCAATTTCCCCTGAAACATTTAGCCTAATAGATCATTTCCAGTGTTCACTCCATAATGATATTCTGTGTTATTTAATAATTCATTTTCAATCAGAATGTCGATAAAAAACAGACGCAAATATAATGAATAATATAGTGGCGTTCTGTCGGTAGTAGTTAGAGGCAGGATAAACACAGAATGTGTTTATTAAACAGGCGACGGAGAAAAAACATCATGCTGGATTGAAGAAGACTTGAAACTAGAGTTTGAGACCATAAACAAGAAGGAGGCTCATTTTCTCATAGACTTCCATGCAATGATACTACTTTTGAGAAGTCGCCCCCTGCTGGCCAGTAGAGAGAATGCAAGTCTGAGGCGTTTCATCGGCATCGGCTTCACTTCTCAGAACCTCCGTTGCAGCCTGAGAACTCCCATGAATAGAGTAAAGAAATAAACAATTAGAAACCACCATGAAACTTCTCCAGTTGATTACATACATTGAGATGATTATTTTGTATTAGAAATGTTTATTTAAATATACAAATGAGGCATTAACTGATGGTCATTTTTGGTGATTTTAGAAGAAATCTAAAGACGCAAATCAACAACATCTTGTGAATTAAACATGTGATATCTGAGTGTTTTCTTTCCACTGGTCTGAAAGAGAACACGTTATGGATTCAAAATATCCTCAAATCTCAAAATCAACCGGTGAATGAAAAACAATGTTTTGGGCTGGGGGAGACTAAATGCTGGTGTCTACAGTCCTTTTCATTGTGTTCAGTCTCAGAGCGTGTCCTTGGTAACGCATCACCACAGTGTGCATGAACATAATACCACATTTACTTCACATCAATCCTTCATTTCAATAAGCTCAGCAGCATTTTCCCCTTATGAATTTCAATAACAGAATATCTGAAATGTAATCTAACATCGAATGAAATAAGGAAAAATTAATGATTTATCTTGTCACAGGAACAGAGTATTCCATTTCCACCTCTTGTCAGTCTTTATAAGCACAACATATCTACAGACCTGCTCTACATACGGCTGTTTTATTTACTGAAATTGGGGGGAGAAGGTGTAAATACGAAGGTGAGGATGAGAATGGGAACAATCGAGTGTGAATAGGGACAAACAACGGCCTGTGTGCCTCCGGACGGCGACGGGACGACAGAAATAGCTCAGGAGGAACTGGCAGACGCCGTCCAGTTTCTGCCCAGCCGGCTTTGGAAAGCCTCGGTTAAAAATGCAACGCTGCCAGCAGATTGAATAGAACCGGCTTATTCCATTTCGACAATAATTACTACAGATGAAAAGAAATGTACACATTAAGGAAATTAATGAGGTGCTTAAGAAAAACAATGCAAAAAAAATAAATAAAAAAATCAGCATTTTCCAGCAGGTCAACGACGAAGACACGAGGAGGGAAAGCTGAGGGTTGAATAAGCACACAAGCGGATTTACTGACGCCGAAGATTTATTATGGCTGTTTTAATTGAATAAACATCAGTGACTGAGGTGGGAATCTTGTTTAAGGGAATTCAAATGAATAACAGTATTTCCCCAGCGTACGGGACTTTATGAAACAGCTCATGATTGTATCCAGAGAGATGTTAGCCTTTTAGTATTCGTCCACCCTGAAAGACACGATTCCCTCATGCATCTGTACAAAAGGGATCCAGCAAACCAGATCAACCAATTCTCAAGATGCCTTCACAGCAAACGTGAATTATTTTCCGCATCGCTATATTCATAGAAAATCAATGCAATTATGCAAATCATCTATCTTGAGATTCTTGTGCTGCTGTCACTGAATCCTCAATGGAGACAAAATAATCGGTCTGTGGTCTCCCAGAGGTCTACATGGACACGTTAGTCCAGAGACCAGAACCAGACTGAATATAAACCAGAGACTATGGTACAAACAAGGTTGCTGCTGTATTTATGTCTAGATTACTTTATTTTATGTTGATGAAGCAGCTACAGTGTTAGCATAGCCTAGCTCCAATCAAGCCAACCTCCATTCAGAAAACAAGCATTTTAAGTCATTTGCTTGTCGTCTTGCAGACAGACTGAACAAACCACGACTTCAGACTGTTTACAAATTCTCAACATCATGTTGCATCGGTTTATTGCAGACAACAAAACTGTTTATTTTGGGTTCATTCCACTGTAGTAAACCAGCAGATGTGTGTATTGCTATTCCAGTGAATACAGCTCAGTGAAATTCGCCGAGCACCTCTGGGTGATGTTATGAACTCAGAAAAGATGCTGTTCACATTTCAGCAACGATTGATGGAACATTGTCGAGTTTACTTCTCGTTTTATGTTTGTTTATATTGAATATCTTTCAAAAACGTGTCAAACACAAACAACCAGATGTTTATATACAAAGGGGAAAATATGTTGGTATATTTGGAAACAGAGGCTGAATAAATCACATTCAGTTCGTGTTTAGCATGTTTAAATACCTCAAATACCTGGAGCAGATTACATCAAACTAGAGCTTCACTTCATTATTTAATATTAAAAAATGTCACCGTACAACAAAATAATGTCGATCATTGTTTCTCAAAGCCAAAGATGACATATTTAAATTACTTTGAATACCCAAAGATGTTTAGTTAAACACCTTAGATGATTAAGAAAACCATCAAATACTCACATTAACGAGCTGATTTAATAGGCTCGTGGGCCTTTAGTTTTTATTTTATAAAAGGACGATGGCAGAAGGTGAAAGACCAGGGGATCAAAGTTAATACGACTCAACCTCTGAGGATAATGAACGACTGCACCAAATTCCACAGCAATGAATCCAATAATGGAGGAGACATTTAATTAAAGGCAGATTAAAATATCAAGCTCACAGTGGTGCTCGAGGAAAAGTCGGGGATCACCGAAGTCAGGTGGAGACGTCGTCTGGGAGTCACGAAACGTCTCGGCAAAAGTTTGTGCAACTTCAGAGAGATATATTGAGATAATTAAAGGGATACGTGGAAACTTTCACCAGCTGGAGGCGATAGAGCTTAAATCAGGGATTTACCAAAGTCACTAAACTCCTCTAACGCTACCATTGTTACTGAAAAACTAACGACAGACGCAGTGGGACGATGTGAGGAGGTAGTGAATGCTAACATAGTGAGGCTAAGTCCCGCCTCTCCTGGTGTCCCACAGGGTACCTCTTCTCCCCAAAAATGTGTGCTTAAGTCAACGAGAAATCATTTTTCGATCCCGTTCAATTTGTACCACGAATTACACGTCTGTCACTTTAAAATATAAAGTTTGCAAATCAAGAAAGTCGCACTTAGTCGTATCTTTTTTGTGTGTGAAACTACATGAACTACATCACCAACGCGGCCGTTAGCTTGGCTAGCTAAGTTAGCTACAATTCCATCACCGATGTTACGTTATCTTATCTTTAGCTGTTGTTAGCGCGAGTAACGTTACATCCTGGTACCGAACACATCGTAGCTTCAGCGAGATACGTCACTAAAGCGACTTTTGCATTTTACAGTATTTTTAATTATGTATTTTCAGTTATATTACAAACGTGACTTTCTTGATGTGTAACATTATCTTTTAAATAAATGTTTTTATATTTTATTTTTTTATTTAAAACGTGTCGAAGTGAATACAGAAAGTACAAAATATTAACTATATGAATAACATATTTATGACGTTTGAAAAGGAGATTGGGAAGAATTGTACACTATTTAATCCCACCCTTTCTCCATAATTCATATACTGTCATACATATACTTTATTTTATGTTTTTAGTGCATTCCTTATCATTTTTTAAAACTTAAATTAACTTAAAATCTGACAAAATCTATGTTTTTTGTAATTTTTTCCTATCAGAGGTAACATGTGTACCACAATTTAAACAGAAAAAAAAAAACATTTGTCTCTCCGTTGACAATTAATCTAATTTTTGTTAAATATGGTCCCGTGGTGGTCGACTGGCAGGGGCGGGACTTTGCCTTAATTATTTTATTTCATGATATGGATTACTCCCAAACAGTCGAGTCTTTGTTAGTTTATAACTTAAATAAATGTGTTTCAGGGTGCTCTTTAATAGATGTTTATATTTCTGTCTGTAGCCCAGCAGTTAACCGCCCAACATTACAACCCCCCCCCCCCCCCCCAAAAACAGACCAATTACATTAATAACAGCAGAGGAGCCGGATTGTAAGGAATAAAGAGAAACCAGGATGTTAACAGTACTAAAGCAAAGTTTATTAGAATGAACAAAGAAAACATCACAAAGACAAAATAGCTATAAATCTATCATTTTCTTCCTTGTGTTTTTTCATACTGCGTGTTGACTCCAGACTTCCATAATAAACTCCAAAAGTGTAAATGAGTCACATTAAAACCATCGGGGTTGTGGAGGATCTGCTCCGACCCGCCCGGATCGCCCACAAATGTCCCAGAGAACGTCGTCTTTTTTTTTTTTGGTGAGAAAAACCTTCGTCCTGTTTATAGTCACACGTTATTCCACACAGACGGCAATCACACACGCAAACACACTCCGACCAAATGTCTTTTTTTTCACTTTGGTCTGTCTGTTGTCCAAACGGGATGCTGCTGCAGCTACGCTTCGCCAGGAGACTCTCCTCTAGAGGGGGGGGGAGGGGGGGCTCAACGGTCGACAAATCATTGGAGTCTGAGGGACGAACATGCACACACTGTTTTATTTATAATTATTTACAAATCTGAAGCCCCTCCCCCCCCTCTCACTCAGGACGGTGTCGGGGGGGCTAGTGGATCCTCGTCAGCTCCTCCACGATCTTAATGACCTCGTCTACTGTGGCTTCACGCTTCATGCCGCTGCCGTCATCGATCTGGAATTGAACAACAAACACACCGTGAGCCTCCGTGAGAGTGCATGTGGAGAGGAATGCTGTCACTCTTTCAGCCACTTCTACCTTTTTGTTTGTCGTTTTGAGTTGATGTGTAAAAGCGTCTGGGTGTTTTTTCTTTTTATCTCGTCTGTACTGATGATTTACAGCCTCATACTTAGCTGGTTTAAAGAATGCTATTATTACGTTTCACTTCCTTCTGAATCTGGATGTGATGTAACTGAACGCTGCTTTGTTCCAGGAGGGTTTAAAAGGTGCAAAATACCAGATTCAGCACATTAATACAGCATTTCCTCAAGATACGGTGCAGAAATGTCGCCCTCGCTCTGTTTGTCTGCTGTAGCATAGCACTCATCCTCAGTCTGCTCTGTTAGCTGCAAGCCTCCGGCTCAGCTGTCAGCATGTCGAGAGCCATCGAGACGGAAATATTCCCGTTAACGTTAACATTGTGCACCTTTTCAAGAAATTGAAGCTCAAAAAGATAAATTAGTCGACAACAATTTTGTTAAATTCATTAATAATTAGTGATTTTTATGGA
The DNA here is from genome assembly GCA_029853015.1 of Chelidonichthys spinosus. Classification (NCBI taxonomy): domain Eukaryota; kingdom Metazoa; phylum Chordata; class Actinopteri; order Perciformes; family Triglidae; genus Chelidonichthys; species Chelidonichthys spinosus. The sequence continues at coordinate 32,060,466 of CM056821.1, read as the reverse complement.
GAAATTATTAAAATGTGAGATTTTGCCACTTTCTTTGTCTTGAGTTACATTAAATTGAATATATTTCTTGTGCAGTTTTGTCACTGTTGTAAAAAAGAATCTGTGACAATGAGTTGCCTGAATAAAAGTGTCTAAACTAATAAATCTGCTGTTAACACCGTGCGCTCTGGAAAATTGTGATAAACTCGTCGTTCCCTGATAGATTCATCGAGATTACAGTCCGTTATTTTGGAGGTGCATTGTTTCAGTCGCACAAGGACGTAACTGATGCTGCAGAGTTTCCGAACAAAGAAACTTATCTGGTCTTCAGAGAGCAACGGGAAATAGTTTTTGTTTATGAGCTAAAAGTGTGATTTTTTTTTATAAAAACCTGAGAGCCAAAAGGAAGCAGAATCTGTTTATCTGTTCTTCTGCCACCTGTTATTCATTCCCGCTCCCACAGCGGAGGAGCTGCTGATAAAACCGTCTGCAGGGTCTCCCAGAGTTCAACAGGAACAACAACACTGCTTAGTTTTTACATCTTCTTGGGATCGGCTCGTTATCGGAGCGGCAGGAGGCTCTAATAAGCTCCCGTCTGCGTGTTTTGAAACATCTTTAATATTTGAGAATACTGAAGGTCACCACAGGCCGGGCATCAAACCTGCTAATGATCAAGCTCCAGTGTGCTTAACCTCTCAGCCTCACTCGGGACATTGTTGGCGCTTTAAATTTAAAATCAGTTTGGCTTGGTTGATGCAAAATGTTCCTACACTCCCATGATGCATCAATAATACACCGTGTAGCCAAAACACAGACACACAGTCCCACTTAATCTAGAGCCCTGGCTTCAAACTGAACTTTATGAACATTTTCCACCAGAATGAGCCGTTTATGATGCTGCCGTGTTGTTTTACTGGTTTCCACAAGTTGCTGAATCACACAGCAAAGCATCAGAACCACTGTTGGAATCACTGGGGGATCCCAGACGGAGGAAGATACCCCCTCCAACGTTTAACATCTAACTCCAGTAACTCAAGAACTAGAAAGAAGCTTTGTTTGTTTTTAGTAAAATAAGAGTTTGTCTTATTTCCATCTTTGTATATCTGCTATTGCTGCTTCAAAAATAAAGCTAAACTATTCTATTCAATGGAATAATCTTGAATGCTCGATTGTCGACAACTGCAGCCCTAATTTAGTAATATCTTCATGTTTGCATTCTTTTCATTAAAAAACAAAACAACTTTACAATTGCATCAATTTACAAACTGGCAGGGTTTGATATTCTGAAATCATGATGGGTATTTGGGGGTTTGGATCAGGACAGATGCTTAAAAAGCACAATGACTCATAAACACGTTTCAGTTCCCAGTAGGAAATGGCCGTCTTGAAATATTCTAAATATAGCATACACTTAAACGGTTATTGATTTTTGTTTTGCTGCTCCCCTGTCCTCAGCGGTACTGACCTCCTCCTTCTCGAGGTTATATGGACCAGTACCTCATTAAACACCCGGATTATCCATTCCCTTGAAAGTGTAAAATAACATCACTTTACAGCGTGTTTTTATTAGTCTGGATCTGCCTAGCGCATGCTAATGTCCAGGAACCTGCTGGAAACCAGCTTGTAAACTGAGTCCTCTGAAGTGTATTTTGATGTCCCTTTTAAACTTTCCTGTGTAATAAATGGAAATGAAACGCTGTAAGGACATGGGAGAAACCTCCTACCTGCAGAGTGCTGACGACTTCCTGCATTTTGGCTCGACCCAGGTCCAGGAAGCTCTCGATCAGGTCCCCGTCGATGAACCCCGTGGACTGCTCCGTCTTACGCTCCGTGTGGAAGGACCTCCAGGTGACGCCGAGTCAAGGAAAAAACAACACCAGAATGCCGATCGCACTTTAGCTACAATATTGCATATTTTACCTCGAGGGCACCGTCGACAGAACAAACAGCACTTTAGTGTCATAGAAAAAAAACAGCAGGCAGATGGTGTTGTCAGTCAAGCAGAATACAAATACTGGAAACGCTGAACCTGAATTTAATATATGGGATGTTTAATCCAAAACACATCCAGTTTATCTGCGTTACAAGTGCAAGTCACCTTTAAATCTCTATTATATTAATACCATTTATCAACAAACAGGTTATATGAACTAAATCTCTACGGTTTCACCTGCTTGATTCGACTCTAAATGGACCTTTCAATCAGCAGGTAAGTCCCGCCCCCTAAAGCATCCCCTGCTTTCTGGTCTGGTGGACTCTAAATGGACCATAATGTACTAAATGAACATCATACTGGATTGAAGAAGACTTGAAACTAGAGATTGAGACCATAAACTCATGTTTACAACGTTTACTGAGATTATACATCAAGAGAGAAGTAGGACCATTTTCTCATAGACTTCTATACAACCAGAGAGGAGTCGCCCCCTGGTGGCCAGCAGAGAAGTAGGACCATTTTCTCATAGACTTCAATACAACCAGAGAGGAGTCGCCCCCTGGTGGCCAGCAGAGAGAAGTAGGACCATTTTCTCATAGACTTCTATACAACCAGAGAGGAGTCGCCCCCTGGTGGCCAGCAGAGAGAAGTAGAACCATTTTCTCATAGACTTCTATACAACCAGAGAGGAGTCGCCCCCTGGTGGCCAGCAGAGAGAAGTAGGACCATTTTCTCATAGACTTCTATACAACCAGAGAGGAGTCGCCCCCTGGTGGCCAGCAGAGAGAAGTAGGACCATTTTCTCATAGACTTCTATACAACCAGAGAGGAGTCGCCCCCTGGTGGCCAGCAGAGAGAAGTAGAACCATTTTCTCATAGACTTCTATACAACCAGAGAGGAGTCGCCCCCTGGTGGCCAGCAGAGAGAAGTAGGACCATTTTCTCATAGACTTCTATACAACCAGAGAGGAGTCGCCCCCTGGTGGCCAGCAAAGAGAAGAAGGACCATTTTCTCATAGACTTCTATACAACCAGAGAGGAGTCGCCCCCTGGTGGCCAGCAGAGAGAAGTAGGGCCATTTTCTCATAGACTACTATACAACCAGAGAGGAGTCGCCCCCTGGTGGCCAGCAGAGAGAAGTAGGACCATTTTCTCATAGACTTCTATACAACCAGAGAGGAGTCGCCCCCTGGTGGCCAGCAGAGAGAAGTAGGACCATTTTCTCATAGACTCCTATACAACCAGAGAGGAGTCGCCCCCTGGTGGCCAGTAGAGAGAATTACAGTTTAAGGCAGTTCAGCGTGGGCTTCACTTCTCAAAACCAGGGGTTTTCATGACAGATTTTTCTCTAAATCTGTACAAAAAAAAGAAGAAACTACTCAGAAAATGTCCTAAAGTCAAGGTGACGTCTTCAAAGATGTCAGACCAAAGCCTAAAACCTAAATATATTTAGTTTCCTAAACCTCATTTTACATTTCACATTGGAGCAGCTGGATCTACTAGTGTCACGTGATCCTCTGGCAGAGTGGCCGCCATTACTACGACTGAATGCATGAGACGACCATCCCAACTCAATTAAAGCAGCTACCATCACTTTGGCAAGCAGGCAGCGATAATAAACAGAGGAAGGATATAAGTTGTGCTCGATCTTGCCCACGCTCTTGATGACCTTGTTGAGGCGGTTCTGCAGATCCAGGAGGAGGCTGTACCAACCCTCAGACAGGGAGGTCACCAGACCTGAGACACACAGACACACACACACACACACACACACACACACACACACACACACACACACACACACACACACACACACACACACACACACACACACACACACAGTTTACCTTTACTGTATGTGCAGCAGGATTTACATTGACAGGAGTGATGATATGAACATGAAGGTCATTGGTTCACCTGCACCTTTGCACCTCGCTGCCTGAGACGGTAAATACTTCAGATCCCTCTTCAGCGAGAAGGAAGGAAGACGTTATCGGACCGAGAGAACTCATAAAAAGCTTAATAATAAATAAATGAGAAGCTCATTAGTGCGACTGCAATCCTCCCGATGCAAGTTTCACGCTTGTATGCGGCGACTGCGTTGGGGGTAAAGTAGTGTGATTTTAACAGTTGAATAATTCAGAACGCTTCCAAAACGGCTTTATTTTGAGGGACTGAAATGTTGAAGTCGTGGAGCTTAGAGGGAGAAGCAGACTTTCCTTCCTTTAAATATTAAACGCCGAGGCTTCTGGGAATTAATCTGCACTACATTTGACAGCAAACTTGTGAACAAAAGGATGATTCGCAACACGGAGCTCGGTCAGGAGCGACTTAGAGGACGGACAAAGATAATTATTTTTAATTAATCTGACCATAATTTTCTGCTTTTGTCTGTGAAAAATAAAGTGACACTGCAGGATCTTTTATTCTGCACCTGAATGTGATTTCCTGTTTGTTTTTTAACAGGTGACCCCCCCAGCGGCGCCATAAAAGGTTTCCAGATAAATTATCTTTAAACAAAAGGCTTCATAGCACAAATAAAAGTTAAATTTTTAAACCCACAAAAGGGCTGCAACAATTAATCGATTATAAAAAGAAATATTTTATAATTGAGCAACGTTTCCATGGCGCCCACAAACCAGATGCTGGATTAAAGGTCTCTTTCGTAGTTGATTTTACATTAAAAAGGATCAAATTAAATATTTTCTTTGTATTGTTCGTTCACATAACTAAGACTAAAGGAGTGTAAAATAAATAGGCTTCGTCTATATATCTAATAATTCCATCTATTTTAACGATTTACTTTGAGATTGTTACAAAAATTTCGGAATCAAAGACTTGATGAATCCATTCGTCTCCATCTCACAGTTCCTCCTGTACGTTCAATCAATAATAGAAAGATATATTCGCTGACAGTTTGTTGTGGGTTTCATAAAAACAATTATCAAGTCTCGAAGAGAACCATCGACGAGACAGTTTGACATTAAATGGCATTTTCTCAGACGTTGGCCACGTTTAATACCCTTCACACCGGGTTCTCACCAGTCTGAAAGCTTTATTAGGACTGTTGTCCACTTGTAGGCGGGCAGATTATCTGTGTGTCCGGCAGCTTCCTCCCAGAAACACCTCATATATCACAAATACCATCTCCAGCAGCGATAACACCGATGTTGGCATTTTTCTTCATTACACGCTGAAGCCCATTTCGGTTTAAAACGGCAGAATGTTTTTACTGGATCCGACAACAATGGTGGGTCTTGTTTCCTGTTCAACTTCCCCCTGACACTTTTCTTTGTTCCGTTGAGAATCAGGGAAGGTGTTGAGGTGAAATAACGTGCCGTGTTGTTGGTGCTGTGAGAGTGCACGGTGTAAATTACTGTGTTTTTCATCTCTGCCAGACAGAAACCGACGACTTGAGTCCGAGTAACGAGATGTAAAACTGTTCTTCTCGCGTTCTGAAATGCAAACATTGGCTCGAAAAAACAAAAACAGTTTTTTTCCCCCCTGATTCGTCTCTCAACTGCAGTCGGCTGGATTCTGGATGGAGATCTCGGTCTGATGCCGACTCAAAGGACTGGATTGGGTGTTGTTGGGTGACATTGTGACATCTGGCTTTGGAAACCATTGTTTTAATTCATAAACAACTACATTTACATCTGTTTTTATTTCTTTAAGTCAAGCCTGATGTTGCCTTACACATAAAGAACGATCCCAGGCATTTCCACACAGCTTATCAAATAATGGGTTTGTCTTGGTTCCTGGTATCTGCTTTATTTCTATAACTGTGTAACTTAGTTAAGTACTAGGAGGTGGATAGTTAAGTACTAGGAGGTGGATAGTTCAGTACTCTTGGATGGAGTAGCTGTTTCCCCCTCTCTTCCCCAGTCTTTGTGCTAAGCTAAGCTTAGCGGCCTCAATTACTATATTTAACAAACTTTAAATGATCGCGCTTCTCATCCGACTCCAAAGATGTTGAAATATTACTTTTATTCTTACTTACAGGTGGTTGCACACTAAAGAAAAACACATTTAATTCATATTTAACCACTTACTGACGAGATGCGACTCACTTTTCCTTTAAGAGGCAACTTTAGAGACTTGAGCTCAAATTAAAAGCTCAAAAACACGTGGTTAAGATGTTTTTCTGGGGCGTGAAAGGTCGATTTTTAGTAGAGCAGCAGTTTTAGCTGCAGCAGCATTTATTTGTGTGTGTGTGTGTTTGTGTGTGTGTGAAATTGCCCGTGCGCCTACCAATCATGCCGTTAACGGTGCCGAAGAGCACGGAGCCCTGGGTGGGCGTGGAGCTCTCGCCCAGGTTCTGCAGCACCAGCGAGCCATGACAGAAGACATTTACGAACTCCCCGAGGTGGAAGACCCCCACCTCCTGCAGGTGCTGCCGCTCCTCGTCCGTGGTCGCCGCACTGATCACGGGGAAGAGAAACAAAACAAAACAAAAAGAAGAGGTGAGATGGAGGAGGGAGGCAGAACGGGTCACGACTCGGAGCCGATGAAAGCGTAAAAAAAAGACGTTAAAAGGCAGGAATGTTGATGAGGAAGTGTGATCGATTCAGCAGAAAGAAAGCGGGGCAGAGTATCAGAAACGGTGGAAAAGGTCAGAGAACAGAGCAGTAATGGATAAAAGGGTGGGGGAAAGTGGAAGGAGCAACAGGAAGAGAGATGTGATACAGAAATAAAGGTCAAAAGCACCGGATGGTCCGACCTGATGGATTAGTCGGATAATAAGTGGTGGCGTGAACGTAACACTTTCAGACCGCATCCTTCTTCCTTTTCCATGAAATCAACACCTGTCTCATAGAAAATTACCAAAGTAGGAAATGAAGCCGAGCGGCTTGAAAAGCTCAGCGAGGAGATGACTCATAATCATTTCCAAAACAAATGCAACGACCACACTTGCATTAATAAATAAAAGCCTCACTGGACTCCAGAACATTCAAAAAAAGCTCCAAACGCTTCCAAAAGGAGAAACATGGAGGTGATTTAGAAACTTTCAGCTCAGGGTTCATTAACCAAAGGTTGAAACTCGGCTCCATAAAATCTCAATGTACTTCGCTTTATTAATACGCACTAAAATTTTACGTTTTGCTCACCTGTCCTTCTGGCAGACAAACAGATTGAAGGCGTTCTCCGCCCCCAGGAAGTTGTCGTCGTCCAGGATTTCAACCGCGCTCATCCAGTTAGGATTGAAGTCACGAGCAATCTGACAACAACATGAAAAAAACAAGATTTGTTGGATGAAACAACAACTAGCAGCAGGCGGCGGTGGCCTAAAGGTGAGAGAATAGAGATGACAGGTGAGATAAATCTGGGTTAGCTGTGATTTAACACCACTGAGGTGCCCTTGAGCAAGGCCCCCCCGTTACCTCAACCCCAGAGCAGACTGTGGTTTTAGAGGACAGCTTCCAGGTGTGATTGTGAGCCTTAATGAAACTCCTCCTGAATAAATAAAAAGGTAAAAACAACACAGAGGTGTTTTGGGTCGAACCCAAAGTGTTCTTTTGCCTCCAAGTAAATACATAATCTATGAGCGAGGAAATGCTGACTGCACGCTCCTGCTGAAATCCAAACAACCATGTTTCTGTACAAGAACAACAAACTTTTTTAAAAATACACTGGCGTACCAAGAAGTAGAATTAACGCCTCGCGGTTGTTTGCGTCTGCCAAGCCGTCATGTTGAAGTGAACATCAGGCAGCAGCTGGATTCTTCACCGTGTCAGCGGATCAAACCAAAAATCCATTCTGTGGGGGGCTTCAAGTGATGCTTCTGCATCCCCGACCCACTTCAGCAGCAGTCCAAAGAGTTCTCCACTTCTCAGATGGATCCCGTTCAGTAAAACCCACGGGATGGGTCAGCGAGTCCCAAATCACGACTCCCTACTCGCTGTCCAGGGAGCTCTATGGACTATATAGTAATATAGTATCGTAATATAGTATAGTATAGTTAAAGTCACTTTGGATAAAAGCATCTGCTAAATGCCCTAAATGTGTGTTTTATAATGTGTGTTGCTACTGGATGCTTAAATTTCCCCTGGGATTAATAAAGAAAGTGAGTGAGTGAGTGAGTGAGTGAGTGAGTGAGTATCTAAATTTATTGTAAAAAAAAATAAAAAAATTCTCTCAAATGTTATCAATTAAAACGTGTAAGATCAACAGCAGACCATCCATAATAAATACAAATAGCTAATTCATGGTCATTTAAGTTCAGCTGGTAAGCAGCGATGCCGTGTTTACGTCGTATGCTTTTATTGTGAAAGGTAAGAACAAAAGGATCGATATGCTGCTGTCGTCAACATGGAGGCAATAAGCAAATTTTTCCCCAAATCAATAAATACATTCAAAGTACTTTGTTTCTCACAAAAATATGTTATTTTCATGGATTTGAATCAATCAGTCTTTACTCTCGTCCGTCTGTCATGTTTCCTTCGGTGCAAAGCATGATGGGATATAATGCTCCGCTGGTGAACATCTGTTGTATGGGAGTGATTTTGGACACGGCCCTCAAACACTTTATATCTTAGAAGACATTTTTTGTGAAATTGTGATGATCGTCTTGGGTTATGTTTTGTGAGGTCACGGTGACCTTTGACCACTAAACTATAAACCAGTTCAACCTCGAGTCTGGGTGAACTTTTGTGCCAAATCTGAGGAAATTCCCTCCAGGCGTTCCTGAGAATTAACGGCATGAAAGCCATCATCCCCACGTCGTCTACGAGCAGGGAGTTGGATTTCAGTCTGTTTCAGTAGCAACACAAGGGCAGTAGACGTTTTAAACACCCTTGAAAGACCCTTGCATACCAAAAAGGGAAGAAAAATCCCAAAACGCCCCGAGCATCTGTTCCATCTCGACAGGCCTGCATACGGTGAGAATTGTGATCAGAATCTGTGAAGGATAATTGGCAAAGAAAGTTTTCGGTGAGAAAAAAAAAACAAAAAATTGTGCGAGCGCAGACTCTTAGCGTTAATTACTTTGTGATGTATACGCTAGTCGGTAATCAGAATCTGACAGTTAAAGGGCATCCTTTGTTGCCAGAGGGATTAACGAGAAGATCGATACCACAAACTTGTTAAACAGTTATCTAGCATTTTTAGGGATTTGGGTTTTGGGCCACCGTGAATGTAAATCCAACAGTAACTCTCTTTTAAGCTCCGGTTTTGGTCTCTACCACCTCCCAAAGGAAATATCTGGCTATTTTCACCCACCAGTGGATTAACTGTGTGTCTCAGACTGTAGGTACGAAGTTGACATTAGTTTGTGGACTAGTTTGGAAGCCTTTGGTTTGGTCATCACCATTTTTGGTTTACTTTGGTTTAGTTGTGAAGGTTAAAGTTTTAACATTTAAAGAACAGACAATGCCTCAGTAGCGAACTGTCAATCACAAGGTAGCCCCGCCCCCTAAAGCATCCCCTGCTTTCTGGTCTGGTGGACTCTAAATGGACCATAATGTACTAAATGAACATCATGCTGGATTGAAGAAGACTTGAAACTAGAGATTGAGACCATAAACTCATGTTTACAATGTTTACTGAGATAATACATCAAGAGAGAAGTAGGACCATTTTCTCATAGACTTCTATACAACCAGAGAGGAGTCGCCCCCTGGTGGCCAGCAGAGAGAAGTAGGACCATTTTCTCATAGACTTCTATACAACCAGAGAGGAGTCGCCCCCTGGTGGCCAGCAGAGAGAAGTAGGACCATTTTCTCATAGACTTCTATACAACCAGAGAGGAGTCGCCCCCTGGTGGCCAGCAGGGAGAAGTAGGACCATTTTCTCATAGACTTCTATACAACCAGAGAGGAGTCGCCCCCTGGTGGCCAGCAGAGAGAAGTAGGACCATTTTCTCATAGACTTCTATACAACCAGAGAGGAGTCGCCCCCTGGTGGCCAGCAGAGAGAAGTAGGACCATTTTCTCATAGACTCTATACAACCAGAGAGGAGTCGCCCCCTGGTGGCCAGCAGAGAGAAGTAGGACCATTTTCTCATAGACTTCTATACAACCAGAGAGGAGTCGCCCCCTAGTGGCCAGCAGAGAGAAGTAGGACCATTTTCTCATAGACTTCTATACAACCAGAGAGGAGTCGCCCCCTGGTGGCCAGCAGAGAGAAGTAGGACCATTTTCTCATAGACTTCTATACAACCAGAGAGGAGTCGCCCCCTGGTGGCCAGCAGAGAGAATGCAAGTTTAAAAGGCATTTCAGCTTGGCTTCACTATTCAGAACCGGAGGTTGCCGCCTAAAGAAAGTATGCATTATAGTCCTGGTTGGGTTCCCGTCCACACAGACTTTTTACCAAAATGAACCAGGAGGTGTTATCATGTATTTATACAGACGGACAGGCTGATTGGATCATCTCGGCGACTGTCATCTGGCATCATCAGGGCTCACGTTAGGAAATCAAATCCCATTCAAATCAGTGTTGAGAAGCTCACAAAGAAATGACAGATTCTAATTATTATTATTATTATAATACTGCACATCAGCCGCTTGTTATCATGAGTGATGATTAGCAGGTAGAAACAGCAGGACTGAACAAATCCCCGTCACAAACTCCCAGATGTGAACGCCGTAGGGGAGCAGACAGACGGGCACACGAGGCGTATTACTGCTGGATCGCTGTCGCACACCTTCCAATGGACTTAAACTGACACAGAATACGCAGTTGTCTTCAAGCACAGCAGCTTCAACAGCGTTAATCAGTGCATACGTGTTGATTTGAATAAATTGTTTAAATACATGCATCACAAGATCGTTTCCTGAACAGGTTTCACGCTCAGCAAATGGGATTTATTAGCAGTTTAGCTTTTGATAATGTGTGATACGTCCCAGAGTCCCACCGATCTCAATGTGTTTGTTTTTGTTTGGGGCTGGCGTTAAAGCTGTGAATCCAATCCAAACAAACGGTTATTTTAACTGAACCAAACAGGTTGAGTTTTGGTGACAGTGTTGGAATTTTTCAAGGACAGAATCACTTGGAAATGTAAGAACGCCGCATTCAACACTTTGAGGCATCCGTATGTTCTGTTTCTGAAAAAATTCAGGGTCCTTCCTCCTCACGAGTGTCTCTCACACACACACACACACACACACACACACACACACACACACACACACACACACACACACACACACACACACACACACACACACACACACACACACACACACACACACACACACACACACACACACACACACACACACAGGGGCCTTCACAACAGTGAGGCGCGTGACTCCTCCTCAAATCTCTTCATCTATCCACCGCAAATCAATGTGAACACTCTGCTCATCAAAAGGCCGGGGGGTATATGTGTCAGCTACAACGCTTTGTAGAGAAAGAGAGAGAAAACACACTCAAACTAAAACATGCAAGTGTGGATAAACAGACGGCAACCAAATATACGTTTGATGTGTGATTCCATCCGGTTATGTCTAAAAATGAAAAAAGAAAGAAAGCTGCTACCTATTTTAAAAAACCCGGCGGACTTTGGGTGTTTTCGCTCTCCTTTCAGCAGACAGCACAGACACATAATCCTCTAATTGTTTGCCCTTTAGAGCTTATAAAAAGAATCCTCACCTCTTCAAAGTTGCCCTCCATGGGTTTGTACGCCAGCAGCAGCACGGACCTCATCAGGTCCCCCACCAGGATGAAATCCCCCTTGGTCTTTAGGTAGAGAGCCATGATGTTGTTGTAGTGGTTGCACTCGGTCCGGAGCTCCTTCTCGGCCGTCCACTCGTACAGACGGACCTGGGGACACGAAAACAAAAGTCACGTCATGCTGTCACGCAAGCTGCCATAATAAAAGGTGGAGGAGCAGCAATTAGCTCGGGCGTTATCGATGATGTGTTTAAAGTTACTCTCACTCCGACGCGCCTCAGAGAGTGTTGATTAACGGACCATGCAGTCAGCTGCCACATTATGTGATTAGTTAACGGCTAATTAAACTCACCGTTTCACATGATGTGTGCAACGATTACAAAAAGAATAAAAAAGTGTTGGAGGAGCATCTCTGGATATAATATCTGCTCACATGATGCCTCAGTTGGTGAAAACCCCTCCATGAAGGTACAGTGACATCAAAGATTCAGATGTGAGGATATTCAGAGCTCAGGGATGTTTCAAATAATAGCATTAAAAGAAACAAATAAATAAACATATCCTCTGCTTGATCTTAGAAGCTCAGTTTGTTTCATGTTAGAAGAGAAATCACAATATTTTTAATGTAATGTTGCTTTCATATATAATATCGTCACATTTTTTATTCTTTTATGTTCTCCCCAGTGTTTTTATATTTTTTATAAAAAAAAAGTCTTTTTTTCTTTGCTCTATTATCCTGTTTATTTATTCATCTTTTATGTGAAGCACTTTGGGCTGCATCTTTTTTTTGTAATACTTTATAATAATTTCACTGTGTAAGTGCAGCAATGAACCGCATCCAGGAGCCGACATCTGATTTATGACTTGTTTATTGTATTGGTTACAGATCAGGATCCGAATAACCAAAAGAAAAAACCTGTACGCTTATCTGTGTTTGTTTTCGTAGTCTTTGAGATTGTATTGTTAATAGTGTTTTATTGTGGAAGGGAGGAACAAAAGGTCGATATCATATAACAACATAGTCCCTGGAGGAGTGCATGCATGTCTGTGTTGCAGGTATATTAACATTTAATTTGCTGCTAACCGGCTTTCCAGCCTGCAAACTGATATTAGCGGTGAATATTGATATTAGAGGACTGAACAAACCACAAAATGTGAATTGCAGATTTTTGTTTTTAACTAATGTTATACAGAGCCAGGCGAGCTGATCTAACTGATTTTCTCCTTTAATTCTTGGCAAGAAACCTAAAAATAAAACATATTTCTCCCTCTAATTATTCCTTAAATATAAGTATCCTCATCTACATTTAGTCTGTATTCCACAAAGTCACCTTGTTACGTTATTATCACTCCCAAACTGAAATGAGCGCTGTGTAATCATCAGCCAACTTTAGCACTCCTGCGATGTCTAATGCAGCGACGTCTGCTGGAAATAGTTTTTCTTTGGAAATGAGAGAGAATGTCAGAGGAAAGATAAAGATCCAGTAGGTCTAATTATTAAAACAAGTCATTTAAGTATTTTTTTTATGGCGTTTCACAGAAAAAGTCAGATATTGTACTTATGTTCCACGGAGGCTGCTGACAAATGAACGACTACATTTGATTTAATTCAAATTTTTGACATTTAAATAGTTGAAATATTTGAAGTCCAATTGAATCAGGAAACGTGTCAAAGAAAGGAAGTGGCACAGTGGGAATTTCGCTGTGTGACGAGCTCCACAAATCTCACCCATCACACCATTTCATTCCCGACATCTCAAGACAAAGCTTCTTTTCAAGCTCTTAATGCTTTTAATCCGTCTATAGCTCAGTGTGGATGAGGGCGGCATTACAGCACAGCAGGGGAGGGGAGGGGGGGATGTTTCCATCACACTGTTAGTCAAGAGTTGAGAAATCTAACGGGATGCATATATATTTAGATATTACACTTCAAAATAAATCGAGGCACCGATTTTCTTCACACGCTACAAAAAACACATCCAGAGGTTGAGTTTTGAGAAGTTTTTAACTATTGTGAGCTAGAAAACAAAAGAATAAACTGTCAGACGTTCTCCATCGTGATCACATAGTTAAGGCCCGGATAAGCGGTTGGCGATGAAGTGAAGTATTGATCAGTCTGAGATCTGATAAGTGGATTACATCACACCGGGACCTGATATCGATACTGGATCTCTCCCATCCCTATTTCTGGAAACCCCTTGAAAACGAGATGGCACGTCTCAAGGGGTTATTCCTATTAAAGGATTTCATATAGTATTAGAAACTGTAGTGCATCCTGTTATTCGGATTGACCTCGGATGTAAAAATAGAAGCACAATTTAGAGATTCAAATTCGCTCGACAGGATGATAAATTATCATATAGGAAGTAAATAAGCAGCTAAGTGGGGCAATTGACTTGTCAGCACCTTTTTTAAGTGCAGAGTTATGAAAAGTAAGTGAGGTAAAAAAAACAAAACAAATATACATAATCTCCAAGCTAAACTTCTCTTCAAATGTTGTACATGAACTGGTGTTTCAGCAAGCATAAGTCAAGTGTTGGATACGTCTGGCTGAAAAGGTCAAGCACCACTCACTGTGCTGTTGATGCTGGCCAGCAGTTTGCCGTTGAATTCCACCATAGAGTAGACGGCTCCTTTCACCTCCTTCTCGGCCACGGTTTGCAGCTTCCCTGCAGGGAGAGAGCACAGCGCGCCGTCAGTGGCAGTGAAACGGGAGGTACGTTTGTGAGAGCTTTGGAATAAGGACGGCGCCGGAATGAAAAGCTGAAGGAGGAGGATAAATGAAAGGCAAGCAATGGACCTTGAGAGGGACAGGGTGTGAAAGGAAAATGAAAGGGGGAATCAGCGGCGGGAAAAGAGAAAAGCCTGATAAGAAGTGATAAGAACATGATTAAGTGAGGGTGGGAGAAACAAGAGCATCGTAGGACAAAGTGTCAGTGAAGGAGGGAGAGGAAAAAAGAAGCAGGGAGGAGAAAATGAAACCAGGTGAAGGGGAAAAACGAGATCACAATGAGATGGATGAGAAGACCGCACAGAGCGACTCACCGTCGGTGTAGTGGAAGACGATGATGCGGCCCTGCTTAGGCTCCGCCTCGTCCGGGTAGACCATGGCGGTGCCGACGATGAAGTAGACCGACGGGTCTTTCCCCAGACGACAGGACACCATGCTGAGGGCGTACTCGCTGGGGAGGAACTGGTGGGCATGGAGGACTGACGGAGACGAGAACACACCTTTATACTACCGGATTAACAGGGTTTACACATTATCACTAACCAGCGGCCTATAGATACTTCATTTCTATTACATTTATATAAATAAAACATATACAAATACAGTAAAACAAAGACTGAACATTGTGCAGGAGAGGTAAGAAGCCAAAAATAGCAGATGGAGATACCTTCCCGACTATATATTAGAATTTAAAAAGGTTTAAACGACAAAAATACCATATTCATGAAAAGTTTTAAGACTAAGAAGTAATAGGATTGATAAAACAATAAAATCACACAATGTGTTGTAAAACTTAAGCCATTTTCAGATGTTTTATGAAGACATCGACAATGTAGTTAGAAATAGTTCGACAATACAGAAGATAAAGTCCTTCAAGTGTGTAAGTGAATGAAATATTCCTGCATTTTATTTGTTGGAACTTTGAATACAGCTGTTGTATGAATTTTCTTGTTTTGTTTGACAGAAATTCATATAATTATGAGATTAATACCAGCTATTTATCCATATATTGTTTGAAAAATGCTGTCTGACACGCCTTAAAAACCAAGCGACCCCCAGCGATCTAAGCCTTTTTATTTAGGGGATAAAAACACCTGCAACTAGGAAGTCTGTTTGTAAACTAACCTGATGACATAATAAACTGAAATGCTCCACATCCATCATTGGCATGATTTTGTTTAAAGAGTGCTGCTCGTCATTATTTATTCATTTATTTATCTCTACCTCTCCTGTTTTTTCACACCCGACCTTTAAATTTTGTACGAGTGCTTTTTATTTGGACTTAAATCCCAAACAGAATGAAGTGGTATCTGGTGAAAGGTACTGGCAACGAGCCATAACATGCAGACATGCAGATAATTACGCGTCCTTTGGACATCTGGCAACGCCGGCGTGGATTACACAGCAGCGAAGAACGCGAGGCGTGTAAGGTCTGTGTGATTCAGACCGCGGTGCTCATTATAGACAAATCTCATTAGAAACAACGGCACATTTCAGTGGCGTTTCAGTGACTAACTGCTTACAGCACGTATAACAACAACGCATTTATTCTTAAATGATGGCGTCCCAGAAGAGTTTTTCATAGAGCGGATGCATAAGAACATCTCCACATCTGAATGATGAAGATCTCAGGACATCCAGGTTATACGATCGCATGCTGATAAATTGGGAGTCAGCCGCGCACACAATGTGCTGAACCAGTCCCCTATTTACATATCATTAACATATAACCTACGCTAATGTATGCAGGCGTGGTAACTCTTTCTAAAAAGGCTTGACGCAGTGGAATCTGCAATGCAAAACAGAATGCAAAAGCCCACCACACTCAGTGGGCCTTCGACGTGGTCGTGGAAACGGTCCACATGACGCCAAGCGTGTTCGTCGTCACGTTACGACAGAAAAAGTCTCAGCGAGTGTTAGCGCTGAACCCAAAACTTTCACTCTTCAGTTATCGGTTCGTTTGGGAAACTACTTGATATTCAATTTTGGTTTTTGGTAATGCTTAATTCATTGTTGATGAGTTTTTTTTTTTTTAGCCCTCTCAGGATTACAAACATGCATAAAACACACACTTAATCAATAAGAAATAAAACAACGCTGCAGAATCCTGAACATGGAATGCCTTGAATAAACCGAAGGACAGCGGAGCCTCCGAGTGTGTGTGACGGAGGGATTGTGGTGCTTTAATGACGTAGGAGGCTGGGGGCAATATGAATATTTCATGGCACGAGTATCCTGGCAAAAAATAATTGCCATATTATTTCAATCTTCATCAAAATACAGGTTTTTCCTTTACATTTTCTTAAGAAAAAGATATATATTTTTTTTTAGTAAAAAAATCATAAGGTCTCCCTGCATAAATAAGGATGAATAATTAAAAAATATATATTTTTGCATAGTGCATTTTCTAAATTCAGGTTGTGTTTTTCACTGAATTGAAAAGACAGTTTTGTCACTTGATGATGATATTTACTTCATCACAATCAACTTATTGAGAGTGTTATTTTAAATCCAATGTCATCCAATGCTCAGACACCAGTCCATGCTGTATGCTAACAACATATTTACTTGTATTCTAAACACTAAATATAAAACAACAACTAATAGAACATGAGCTACAACTAAGGAGGATTTTGTAAAAATGATTTTAAGATATGAGCATGTAAAAAGTTTGGTTTCATTGTGAGATGAAATGCAAATGTGATCCACCCGGCTGTCTCACCTTCAAAGGTGTGCTGGTCCACGACTAGCAGACTGTGAACCTCCACCTCATCGCCGAAGGAGGTCTCGTGGGGAGAAGTGCTGCTGGGGAAGAGCTTGCTGGAGCTCATGCTGCTGGAGAGAGCCTGGAAGCATGCAGAGATTATTATGATGATGAGACGGGACAAAGAGGTGAGGTAAACACAGGAGAAACCTAATAAAAGGACACGATGCAATTCAAATCTCTATTTCCGTGTGAGCTCCACCGCACGGACAGCACCATCTGGAGCAGCAGATGCGGCAGCATTTAAAATCAGGTAAACATCTTTCTGGTCGTCACATGTGAGAGGCTCTGGCTCTGCTCCGTTTCCACAAAACAAAAATAAAAAAGTACACACCTGCCCCCTCGGGGGGGGGGGGAAGCTCCAGAGCCAAACTCACCACACATGCTGTCGCTATAAATCTGGCACAAAGGACTATTTGATTATCCTTCCAAGTCTCTTTTGAACGTCGGCCCCGCTATTCCTTCTTCATCAGCTCATTGTCAACGAACCAAGGAAAGATAGTAACGTATAATAGAACATGAACTAAAACAGCAGCTAAATTTAAAGTATGCTTCATTCTTACGACCTACGTTTCTCCGAAGTTACAGTTTTTTACAATATGTTGTCTTGTGTTTTTCACAAGTATGAAAGTGCACTGCCTCGAGTGCAGATCTCTGCCAGGTGTGCCCGAGACGACTTAATTAAAACTAAAAAATAGTTAGCAATGCATGCAGGCAAGTGGCTCGGATTTGTTTCATAAGAGTTAAGAGTAGTGAGGGAAGAGTCAGCAGGTAGTCCAAAGTAGTATAAAACGGGCAATTAAAGCCATCCGGTGAGCGTGGGAGTCACTGAAACCACAAAAAGGGCCTCTGAGCAGGCAGCAAGGTGACCAATGTGAGATTAGCCGGAAAGACACGGAGGTGCACACTCACTCACAGCAGCAACAGCATGATCCTGCTGGCCATGATGATAATTGCACTTAATAATACATTTGGGGGTTTAATTATCCGGTAAAAACTCTAAAGAACACCTTCAGGTAAGAGGTTAAATTATGCTCAGGCTACAACTCTTCAGACTTGAAACGTAAATCAGTCCGAACACGACGGCATTAAGATTTAAAGCCCGGGTTTATAAAACCCAGCTCCAGCAGACAGTGACGAACAACAAGATATTTTGTTGTCCTGACAAGTTCCCAGTCTCACGCTATAAATAATGTTCTTAGTGAGCGCTTGCTCGTTTGATAAGAATGCAAAAAAACAAAAAACAAACAAGCCCTCGGGTGTTTATTAGCCCGAAACACAACACAGCACCAGGGTACCTGAGTGCTGGCGCTGGGGCGCGCGGCAGATGTGGTGCCGCTCACATCCTGGATCTCCGCCCTGCTGGATAGAACGCCGAAACACTGGGAGACCTCCTGGTAGCAGATCCGCCTGGTGGGACGTTCACAGAGGGAGAGAGAAGGTGAAGGGAGACGCTGGTAAACATGGAAAGAGCAAACAAGGTTAAGCTGAAGATGAGGTGCTGGCGGCCTGGGAGGCGGCTCTCTGTTCTCTGCCTGTATAACACAACCTTTTAATGACTTATTTAATAACCTTGAGTCGGGGTTGTCACTTGAAACAAGGGAGAGGGAGCAAATTAAAGGAACACGCTGTACGTTTGTAGAAGACGACGGGACTGACCTGGGAGACTCGTAGAGGGGAACGGTCCGGATGTGGAGCTTCTGAATCTCGTCGATGGTGCCGATGGTCAGGGTGCTGTTGTTGGCCAGAGCCAGACTGGAAAGTAAAGCACAGCATTAGGAAACGAGGTGAAATTCAGTAATAGTAAAAAAACTATACTAATGTAATGCTGAAATTAGTATTCGTTTTTTAAATTTTGTTTATGTCTTTTCTAACACACCGCATAAATGTATGTTTTTGACACATGAAGCCTGATAAACAAAGTTTTCTGAATCACAATCTCACCATCAGAAATGGCCGACAGTGGCGATAACTCGGTGAAATGAAACAAAGATATGGACGGAGCTCTAGAAGCGATGACGTCATGACAAACATGCATCATGCCTCTTACTGCTAGCTAGATCGACCCTCGTCTCCATCGGCTGATTCACTTGGAACGAGACCGACGGCAGGATGTACGTGAGAACGTGAAAGTAGAGCCGACGGTGACACGAGGAGGGCGTAGCCATGGCAACGGGGACCCAGCATCCCCAGGAGAACGGCAACGTGTTTGTTTTCCTAATTATTACTTATCTAGAAAGGTGTCACCTGCTGGTGATTTAACATAATTATTGGTAATGTTTTTGGAACGCCCTCTAGTGGACAGGAATAAAACAAACACACTGCTGAGAATGGCATTATAAGCCTGTGTATTGTAGTTAATATTAATAATTTGAGCACTAAAAATTTGAATATAGTATTATATATATATATATATATATATATATATATATATATATATATATATATATATATATATATATATATATTATAGAGGGACATTGACAGCTCTACTCGACTGTATGCATCTCCAACGTCGCTGGGCTGCTGACCTGTCGGGGTAGCCCTCGGAGTTGAGGGGGCACATGTAGTTGACCTCCTTGAGGTTGACGTTGGAGAAGACCAGCTTGTGGTTGGAGGAGTAGATGACGGTGGGTCGGTCGGAGCAGGCGAAGACATTGGACGTGGACAGGGACCTGAAGGTCCTCAGCACCGTGGGCTGGGTGCCCAGGGTGACCTTCTTACGCTCGCTCAGGGCGCCTGGAGGGGAGATGGAAAGTTTAAAAAAGGTGGGTGTTCGTAGTCGAGTTGTTCGTTCACACTCACCTCCAAGTCCTGCATGGAAGCATCAACTAACAGTCTTATAGTAATACGTATGGTTTGTATAGGTTTTAGTATCTGATGGCCTTCACACATCTTGAATATGTGCTGATTAAAGAAATGATGAGTACATTGAGTATATTCATGTGGACATTAATATCCTATTAAGTTGAGATGAAGATGGGAGGATGATTAAATACATATCCCCGTGTACAGCATCATGGGAGGGGGTTTCTTCGACCGCCTGGACACGGGAGCCGGAGAACGATTTGTCGATTGATTGATTAGTCAGTTAACACGGCCTCATAAAAAGGTTGAATAAATGAGATGTTTCCTATCGGGGCATCTATTTAAAAGGTCGAAGGAGATACCTTGAAGTCGGCTTTAGTTAGGCGGACAGACAGATATTCAATGGTGCAGCAATTAAAGGGCCCTTCCCAGGGAATACTACACAGGCTGTAAGAAACGCTCCTTTTATTGTTTTCTGTGGCCCCGCAATTTACTTTTTTTACTACTGGAAACTATAGTCACTCGGGGCGCCTTGAAGAGGTGATGTCATTTCAGTTACATCACACAGTCTCGGGCTTGGAGACTAAACATTTACAACAGCAAGACCACATCACAAACTGGGGTTTAAAGGCAGGTAGGTAACATCTAACAAAAGGGACTACTGAGCTCCGTCAAAGAAAATGGTAGGATCAAGTTTGACCCATAGCTGGGATTAAAAGGCAGCATATCGTGTTTTTAATTGGATGCGTAAATAAGAAGCTGTTTGCTGCAGGCTGTTCAATGCGTCATCATACTCTAAAAAGGCCCATTGGAGCTGCAACCAAGAGCTGAAAACGCCTATAAACGTTGTATTTCTGGACGATTCTTTTAGCAGTCAGTGACTAAAACGATCACGGGATGAAGCTAGCTGAGCAAGTTGATGTACGTGTAAGGTGATTAATCCACATTCCACGATGACACAGGTTGGATCCTGTCAACATGCTTGAGCTTCGCTAACAGAAATAAAGTTAGCCTAGAACTGACATTATGCTTGTTTGACGGACTGAATGTCAGGTTCAGTTTTCACGTTCTTCCTGCTGATGCCTCACGTATTATTCGCCAACAAATATAGATTCAATCAGGATATTCCTTTAGGTAAAAACATTTTGTGAATACTAGAAATGATGCATGCTAGTTAAATAAATGCAATTAAGCGTCTCATTCTTTTCAGTTCCTCTCATCAGTTATATTTCATCAGCGTTGCAACATGCTTTTCCTAAACAAACAGAATGTACGCCAGCCTTTCATAATAGACGTAGGCTACAATTAACGTAGCAGTAAAATCATTCTGGCTTCCCCATGTGGCTTAAATGTGAACTGCAGATATAGATATAAAGTAAAACACTAGAAGAAATTCTACTAATTTATCTGGCGACCCACAATAAAAATAATTTGTGGGTCCCGATCCAGACTTTGGGAAAGACTGTTGAAGACCCATCAGTCCATTCAGACAGCTGCCTCTGCCTGGAGGCCCTCGTTTTTTAAGTCTGGTGAGTTTGTGCAGCTCTTATCCAACATTGGCGGTGATGGTGGTGTGAGAGACGTACCGGTCTGCAGGTCCAGGCCGAAGTAGAAGAGCGCTCCGTCTCCCAGCGCACACAGCAGGTAGTAGCTGCCTTCGAATGTGGTCATTAGGATGGAGCGAGGGATGATCTCTGAGGACACAAACGGTGAAAACAGCTTATTTTTTCTGCACTCACCCATCGTGATAAATGACCGCTAAAAAAGCCGCTGTCAGAAAAATCAATAAGGGTTATCGGCCAGACAGGCCAGTAACTTTTTGGGAAGAAAATAACATTTGAATGCTGCAGGGTGAATATAAAGTCTTCTGTCTTTTCCGCTCGCCAAACATCAGCTTCTCTAACTGCAGGCAAAATCACATCAAAACAGCATCGGCTATGATTAAATGCTCGTTGGCCGACAGCCGACAACATAAAAAAAAAAAAGAAAGTCTGCGAAATGTTGCTAAAAGAGTAAAAAATTCCATACATGATATAATTCAGCAGGTTAAATGCTGCCGTGCAACGTTGCAGTGTTTCAATCATCTGCTTCAAAAGACTTGAGCTAAAAATAGACACTAAGAAGATTAGCTTTAATTTGAAGGTTTCCTGTTTACAGCCTTTAAAAATAAAAAAAAGTTAAGTCTGCAGTCAGACAGTTCTTGTTATGGGAGTCAGAGAAAGAGTTTGTAGAGTTTGTGCATGGAGCAGCTGTCAATCAAACACACTTGGAAAATAAAGTGTGACACTGTGGGAGAGATGATGGAAATATCCTACATGGGTGAAGCATTCTAATTGGACGGTAAGAGTCCTCCCTGTGCTGCTTCACCATGTTATGAAACTTTGTCTCAGCGACTGCTGACTTTTTGATAAGTTTAACCAAAAAAAAAAGTCCTCTTGCATATTTAAACATTATAATTTAAAATAATTTCCAAGTGCTGCTAAATGCTGCACTAAAAGCATCTTGGGTTTGCAGCATAGTTAATGTTCAGCACGTACTAAAAAAAAAAAAAAATGAAGTACTTAATGTGAGACGCTATTAACCTCTATTAAAGAAAAAGGAGAATCCATTTTAGCTACTACTGCACTATTACAGACCCATTCCTTGGGCTTATTTATTGGACTTATTAAAAATGGATGGTTACACATTCTGTCCACTCAGTTCACAACTCTTGATCATCACCTCTACACCTTTTAGCAGCAATTGGCTGTTTCATAGGAAGTTATGTGCAGAACGATGTGTTGGCCGGGGAAGCGTGGACTCAACACACAAAGTCTAACATTAAACAACTAAAATGAGCGTAAGTGACACTAAAAAACGAATTTACAGAAACCAAAACAGTGTTTCTGACCCTTTCCTTCTCCCTCTGCTGGGTCATTCTTTGACTTTTGTCACAGCGACACCGATGATTCACATGGAGAGAGCTTTCAAATGATGTAGTTGAGTGAGCTTTAACTGTATGTAACAAAACCCACCTCTCCTTATTATTAAAAAAGAAACTCCACTTGACTTGACATTATCTGTGTCTACACATCTCCCTCTACAAGTCTGCTTCTCTTTTCTCCCCCCCCTGCTCACCTCCGCCCAGCATTTCCTTGTGCAGCGCCGTGAAGCAGGGCAGTTTGAGCACACGGGCTGAGATGTCGGTCCAGAGTCCCACGGCGCAGAGCGGTGACTCGCCGCCACCCTCCCCTAGAGGTGTGATGTCCAGGCAGGCCACCTCGTGCTCCATCTCCGTGGTACTAAAGGAAGGTGAGACACGGAGAGAAACGAAAATGACTTGCAGCACAAATGTGTTAGTAACACTATCAGCTTGAGCTTTAATAAAGCAGAGCTGTGAGTTCACACGGTCTTAAACGGCCCGACTCTTTCATGGTTACACATTATACGACCAAACACCATGGTGCTCTTCCTCATGTTGCAAACTTTCCCTGGCTGTACAGGTTAGAAAATATCATTTATCCAAAAGAGAGTCACATTTACAAATCCAATTGCCGACTTCAGCACCACGGACAGTGCCGTTGATTTATCAATGCGGTTTGGCTCCTGTTAACTGGGGACCATGACTCTAACTGGCACAAACCGAAGTGAGATGAAGCATTAATGAGTCCGGCAGACTGGACTAATGTATTCAAGTAAACAACCTCTCTGTCCCTGAAATCTCTCTGCTGCCAGGGGATGGAAAAGGGGGATGGAGAGGGGGTGTGTGACCTGTCAATCAGCAGGTAGACCCGCCCCCTAAAGCATCCCCTGCTTTCTGGTCTGGTGGACTCTAAATGGACCATAATGTACTAAATGAACATCATGCTGGATTGAAGAAGACTTGAAACTAGAGATTGAGACCATAAACTCATGTTTACAATGTTTACTGAGATAATACATCAAGAGAGAAGTAGGACCATTTTCTCATAGACTTCTATACAACCAGAGAGGAGTCGCCCCCTGGTGGCCAGCAGAGAGAAGTAGGACCATTTTCTCATAGACTTCTATACAACCAGAGAGGAGTCGCCCCCTGGTGGCCAGCAGAGAGAAGTAGGACCATTTTCTCATAGACTTCTATACAACCAGAGAGGAGTCGCCCCCTGGTGGCCAGCAGAGAGAAGTAGGACCATTTTCTCATAGACTTCTATACAACCAGAGAGGAGTCGCCCCCTGGTGGCCAGCAGAGAGAAGTAGGACAACATTACATCTAATAATATAACATTTCTTAAATATGATGAAAAGACACGAAGCTATAATGAAAATGAGCATGAACTGAATCCAAACTATAACAGAACCAGGCTACTCAAAAACGCAAACACATCGTAAGGATGCTCACTGGATGGTGTGTTGGGTACTTAACACTAAAATGCATTTCAGAAGCCGCGTAAGCACCTTTAATCCATCTATGACTGTCTGGTATTTACAGAAGTTTGCGACTCACGTAGCTTTATTGATGTAAGCCAAACATGGTTTCTGCTGAGACACTTCACTGCCTCCCTTTCATTGTTCATCAGTTACAAACACTCTCAAGGCTGCAAACAAACACTTTGAGCTTCCAGCAGGCCTGGTGGCCATTTTGACAAGCTGGATGTATTCCTCTGCGGTGTGTGTGTGTGTGTATCCTTCGTTTTCCAGCTCCTGTAAAAGCTAAAAACAGTTTTATTGTAACAGTGGCACAAAGACGGCCCACAAGGGTAAACCACAGCGCCGACGTGCGAGAGATATAATAAAGTTCTACAGCGCTTTTACTTAAAAATGAGATGCAAATCCCTCATCTCAAACTTTTCCACAGATCAGGGAAGGGGAAAGAAAATTAAGGTGAACTATTGGGGAATATATATATATATATATATATATATACATACTCACTGTATATAGACTAATTTGTAGTGCATTTTCCGATTTATAACTTGGCTAACTGACAAGCTAAAGGGCATTTTATTAAGATCGCAGCCGGGGATAACTGAAGGGTTCTTTTTCTGCCTTGTTATTACTTTGAGGCTTTTTCTGAACTTGCAAGCTGACCCAGTTTGTAAACGTCTCACCATCAAACAGACAGACATGGCGGGGGTTTATATGAACTGTTTGACATTTTAGGGGGAAGAGGCTTATTCACTTGCCTGCCCAGAGTTAGATAAGAAGGTTGATAGATAGCGCTCTCATGTCTGTACGGTAAATATGTACACGTATCTGGCTGCCGGTCTCAATCTTCTTATCCAACTCCCACCAAGAAAGAGAATGCGTATTTTTTAACTTTTCCTTTTAATGGCAGACGTTTTGTAACACTGCACATCGGGAGATCTCCAGACATCCCGGCTCAGTGTGTGATAGATGTCATGAAACAAGAGGCTCCGGTTATAATACATAATTCACAGTGCTGTCAAATACAGCCGAAGAAGAAAAAGATCAATAAACCGCGTCCTACCTGATCTGTTTGAGCTCTCCAGCCAGGATCTGCAGGTAGTAGAGGGCGCGTCCCACGGCGAGCACCACCTGAGTGTGGTTGCAGGCCGCCACGCTGATGTTCCTGCCCTGTGGCTCCTTCCACTCGCTCACTAATGCCTTGCTCTCCTGGAGCACCAGGCGCACCGAGCCCGACGTGATCTGTAGGCAAACAGTTTATGATCATTTTCCCCATCATTTAAAAAAAAAAGATATTCAGCACGGCACTTCAGGGAAGTGACAGGAAGGACGATGTGGAGACTGGGAGGTAAAATCTGATTATGTTGTTCTGTGCCAGGATTTTGTTTTGTGACTGACAAGAAATGATGATGCAAGGAGATTTGTATTTTCTTTACAAATAAAAATGATGAGATCATTTTCGATGGTGGAGAGAAGATACATTACTTTGTTCTTTCATGTTGTCCAGTCAAGCGTTCACTACGTCAGAACGTATTAAGCAAAGGTGTTTCCGTAATCCGTGTAGTGCATCAAAGGCTCAAAAAGAGCCTAAAAGCAAATATCGCTGTTTCCATACAGCTTTTCAATGCATAAATGAATGGAAACAGAGATTATGACATTTTGCTCACTGGAAAACCATTAAAAGAATTATAATGTATTAATGGCAAAACACAGCACTTCAATCAAAACACAATTGTTCAGACGTGGCAGAAAAAAAAGAAAAAAATATAATAATAAATAAAGAATAAATGTCCAGCATTCGTTTGATCCTGCAAATCCCTTTTATGAAACATCAAAACAATGTGTTTGTGTTTTCAAGTCCTGTTACTATGATTGTATTTATACTGCATGTTCCAAAGAGGCTTGTGAACATCAGGGCGTGTTGTTTTTTAAAGACCCTCAGGTTAAAGAGAAATACAGTGTAATATTTAAATTTTAATAACGTGATGGGGAGAGCCATGCAGCATTGATAAAATACAGATTGCAGCAGTCTTCAGTGGAGCCGGGATTCACACTACACTGTTAATATTTAAGTTTTATTTCCACCGGTGATGTCATTTTTTGAAGCTTCTGACCTCGGAGGTTTCCAGGTGTACGACACCAAACAAACAACAAACAGATGTTGTGTACACACTTATGAATTTATTTTATGTATTATTTTCTATGGCGACAACTAGGAAGTCTGACTTTGAGTGACGTTCCACAGTAATTCCACTACTTTACCTTTTTAAAAGGAAAACTTTTTTACTGAGCATTACCTATTTATCTGTCACCCTTTGTTTTAATCTTTTACATGTTTAATTGTTTCCGTGCTTTGCTTTTCCGTTAATTCTCTACTCCCCCTGAATGAAAGGTGCTATATAAATAAAGTATATTACTATTAAAATGATTAAAGAAGAATTATACATAAAAAAGTTTTTTTAAAAGACCACTGAAGACCAAAGCTAAAGCCGAACTCTACGGAGAGCCGCTTCAATATTTCAAAGTATAAATATCAACTTCTAGCATTTGAAGTGAAGGAAAAAACACAAGCCGTGTAACAACTTTCAAACTAGCGCAAATGTGAAAATGTATTCACTGTAAGAATACCAACTCTGAAAGGCAAGGAGGAGTTGGTAAAACTGTCCCAGCCTTTAAAACTCAAGCCGTGTTGTCATAACAACCGTGATGTATGGTTGAACGGTCGACGCGGTTGGCAGAAATCCCAACAGGTTTCATCCTCATTTAAAGAAAAAAAAAAACACTGAATTTAAATATGTGCAATATTCATCTCCAACTGTAAAATACATGAAGTCCTTTTGCTTCGTTTTCACAACTCCCCTTTTCAATCATGCATGAGTCAGCTCCGGCAGAGTACATCCTATTAAATGGGGGCCAAAAAAGGGCAACAGTTGAATAAGTTATTACTATAATTAATTTAGAATATGTGAAATTAGAGGACATTCCTGCTTTGAACTAAGATGTACAAATACAGCGAGTCGGCTCGACATCAAATGAGCGTCGGAGTTAAACTAACCAAACAGCCCACTACATTTCCAGAGACGTGTGTGTGTTTACGTACTTGGATGAGTTGCTGATGCGCCACGTTGCCGCAGTAAAACGTCTGCTGGTTGTCCACGAAGCCAGGGAGTTCTGTCTCCTCGACTTCCTCACCACTCAGCATCAACACCCTACAGAGGAGAAAGCACACACTCCAGAAGATAAGATTAAAAAAAAAAAAAAAATGTCGGTAATGACTCCAGAGTTATCTGGCGTGCCGCTACGGCGAACACTCACCGCGTTTGACCCACGAACGACAGCACCAGCATGTCGTCCGTCTCTTTGCCCGCCTCGGAGCGCAGCGGCCACAGACCTTGAAGATAAAAGGTTGGAAAGTTACTTTCTGCACTGTTCTGCAGAGCCGGCTAAACGCACGGCATCCATCCGGTGTCCCCGGCCGATCCTTAAACCGGTCCATCTGTCCGGTGTTAACAGGTAGCAGATCCCTCTCAGAGTCGATTGATTGGCTCGGTGTATAATTGTCTCTCGGGGGGGGCAGAGGCAGTCGATAAAACAGCCGAAGCCTAACAAGTGCGAGAGGACCTTGCCTTAACCCGCGCCGTTCATCTAAGCACCAAACAACAAGTCTGGAGAGGGGGGGACCTCAATTTACCGGGATGAAGAGATGTCTGCCCCCGTCAAACCTGATTGGACTCTTCCAACTGCCGCAGACCTCCCAGCGCTCATCGGTTTGCTCGATGAAAACAAATGGGTTTCCAAACATCCCTAATAGCCAAAGAACTATGACATCTCCAGGAACTGCAACAGCTGGCTGTCTTGGCGAGGCTAACAGATGTACAAGTTGAAATAACTGTCGAGTCAAGTCATTTTAGAATAAGGGAACCAGGTTTCAAGACTTGAGAGGGTTTAAAGAAAACACACACACATACACACAAACCTTTGATTCCCGGCAGGTCGATGCTGGCATGCTCGTGAATCCCGATGCCGTTGCGAATGATCCGCAGGGAGCCCTCCTTGAACGCCCCGGAGCACGTCACCAGCTGAAAGAAGACATAAAAAACAGACTGTATGAGGGGTGATATTTTTTTGTGAGATTTCTTTCTTTGCTCTTCTATTTTTGCAGCACTGAGTCACTTAAATGGCCCGTTTACGTGACGCCGTGCTTCTCGCATGCTTTGTCCGACAACGGATTGACTCCACGTGAAACGTTCATGTAACACTCCATTGTGGTTCAGTCATTCACGCTGCTTTTCTTCCGGTGTTTCCGGTCTGATTAGCCAGTTTAACAGTTGATTTTCTTTCAAATTTTCTTTTTTGTTACCATGCGGTCCCAACTGCTCCAGCCTAAAAGGCCTGTGTCCACATATCGAGCACCTTTCTGGAAATTGTTCCCAGCGTGGAGAGAGCGTACGACACCCAGCAGCTTTCTTGTGTGGCCATTTCAAGAAAGCATCCTCCCTTTGGTGCTCACGGTGAAAAAGATAACGATTGACGATGAAATGCTGTGATGCATCCCAGAGGCCCTAAATGCAATATCCACATTCAAATGAATGTGAGGACTGGCGTTTCCTGACTGTTGCTTTAATGGATAACTCCAGTTTCAGTTTTAACCTTGGTCTTACTTTGTAGTTTTAAACATCATCTGTAATAACAACATCATACATTACACACTCATTAGTGATTACTGAGATGTCGACAAGGCAACATTGCTAAAAAGAAGTGTAAAGGGGCAACGAAGCAGTGAGACGATCAGTGAAGGTAGCAAACTTATTTGGAAGAGAGAAGGAAAAAAAGGCAGAAACTGTCCATCACAGTTTACAGACCAACTTCCTGGTCCAACTTTTATCTTCCCTTCTAGGCAATCATTAATATTTCAGATACTGTGTTCCAAGATCTCAGGAAATAACTTATCATCGACAGCCCAAACTACAAAAGAATAAGCCCCGCTTTTTAAAATGTCTTTAATCTGATTGTTGTATAAAACCTTTTTGAATGTTAAGAAGTTTCCTTATTTGGACACGGTTTAATGATATTTCTTTTAACCACAAATAACGATTATTTGCATTATCAATCAGTCGAGTAAAGATTAAATAATAGAGGTCCGAGAATAGACCCCTGCAGAACTCCAAGCCCGGGAAAAAGCTCCGATGCACAGCTACAATTGACAAAGTATTGTCCGTCTAGAAGTTAGTAGTTCTGTAGTACTAGCTATGGGTTCAGTACCTCTCGAGTGCTACGGGTAGACCTGCGACCAAAAGCCTTGGTAGTAATTAATGCAGACAGTTCTCATTAATCCCAGATCTTATAGCAAATTCCATCAAACGTGCAAATTGTGACAGATGTTCTGGCAGAAGTCAGTGTTATAGCACTAACAGTCGTGAAGAGTATGAGAATCAGTATCAGTTCATTGAAAAGCTCCCGAGGTTGCCAGTTCAAACAAGGCAACGGCGTTTAGATCCAGCTCCCTGAGAGTACATAATTCTGGGGTCTGTACAGTCAGACTGGAGAGCAACAGAACGGTACTCATTCATCCAGTCATGGTGCGCTGACAGGATTAATACCAGAGCCCATATAATCTCAGTTTCTACCACCTGCCACCCAACAGCTTTATCCAAATGGAAATAACCACTGTGAACCTAGCAACCCACCTAACTCCCCTGAGCGTGTTCTTAGATGCCCTCACACTCTGACTTAATCTGCACATATATTATATTGTGTGTATTTGTTGTAATTTTAATTTATCAGTCATAAAGCCCAATATCGTTTGTGTTTGTACATCTATAATATCTGTGAGAGAGGTCGGGGGATATTGGAACGTGTCTCCGCCATTTATCCAGGTTAAATGTTGGATTTACTGCAACTGGCAAATCAAAAAAATGATTGGATTTAGTTCTGGGCCTCAACAGACTGAAATGAGCTGGAGTGTGTGGATGAATATAGTTGGTGGTTGATTGTGTGCTGGTCTGTACACAGAGAGAGGCTCCCTGCTCTAGTGGACCGCCGCCTTTGGATCCACATCAAGTACCCCGAGGGCCCACGTGTCAAGCCCTGCCAACAAAAACCTTCTGCACTGCATCGCTGTCGTTACTTCACCGTTTCACACCCTTCTGCCTCGCTGAGTCCACACAAAAAAGGACAAGTGCTCAAATCAGGAAATGTTTTTGTCAAACTATTATTGCCAATATGTCAAAAAAGACATTTCAGCAAACATAAGAATAATTCACACGAAATTACAGGAACAAGACAGAAAACAATTCCCTCACTGGGTAGAAGCATGAAATGTCTTTTTTTTGTTGCCTTTTTAAACTTGACATCGGTTATATTGCATTATAATCTGAATGCAAAACTGGTTGACAGCTGCTGAAGGTAAACACACCTCGGTAAACAGAAGAGAGCTAAAGATGACGGATCGTTTGGATTCATGTAGAGACGACGTCTTCACTGTCAGTCTTAAAGGGCGTAAATGTAATTAGGGGGAAATAACGCAGCAAGGCAATCCGTCGTTTTTCACGTTTGTGTGCTGGAAGATGCATTTCATCGATGCAGCTAAATCATATCTACACGCAAAAATAGGCTTCCCCCTCGCCTCCTCGCATCTTGAAGCACGTCGCGATCCTACATGCCTGGATACACCGCTGCGCCCCAGTCTGCAGACGTGTTTTCAGGAAGCCATGAGGCATAAAAAGAGGCGTGACATTGGACAGCTGGCTACAGTGTCGTATTAAATTGACGTCTCCGAGGCAACAATGACTCTCCTTTTTTTTTTGTGCGTCTTCTTCTCCCCTCCTACGCTCGCATCATCGCGTGGGCGGGATTAAGATGCGAGGAAAGGAATGGACGATGTACAAACAGGGATATGGGAAAGGGCCCAGGGTATACAGGGGCCGTTGTCAAAAAAATAAAACAGACTAGACAAAAGGAGAACACCCAGACTGCCTATAAAAAGGCACAGGACACTGTGTTTTTGATGTCAGCAAGATTCTCCTGAATACTTTCACCCAAGCTATTCTGGCCAGTGGCATGTTTGTGCTGTACGATGCTTAATTCTGCTGACAAAAACATTGTTAACGCGACTCAAGAAGCCGCCTGCATAAGCCCAGACTCCCCGAAGGTTGTGACAAAGAGGATAATAAAGAGGAAAAACACAGATGGGGACTCACCATGAGCTATAAAGTGCATCCAGTGACTGTTAAGAGGGTTTTCAGTAATCACCATGTCATGTCCACATCCTCTGGCGAACGCCCCGAGAAACCTTTTATTCCATCTAAATGACTTGCTTTCAATCTGCAGCTTTAATATAACATGCGTCATGTCTTTTCCTGCTTCGTTGCCAGCAAAAATACTCTCCCCCACATAAATACACAGGATTCAGCTGTTTTTGTTGTTTTACCTGGCCCTGGCCCTGCCTCTCCAGGTCCACCACACACATGTCCACGATGGGCCCCAGGTTGGTGAACGTCTCCATCACCGCCACATAGGAACCCTGGTCATTGCTGTCCACGTTGAGCTGCAGAGAAAACAAACCAATGAGAAGGGATGAGCACATGGGGAAAACACTTCTGTTCAAAATGATCCTGTTTAAAAGCTGAAGATATCAAATAAAAATGATTAAAAGTGTTGATTTCATTTTTAATTCATGAATTCATCTTTTTTTCTATATGTTGTGTCACAGTTTCTCTCTTTGTTGCAATGTGTATAAATGTTAAAATGAATAGAATTTGAATTACAAAACAAAAATAAGTGGAATACTCCATGAAATCATTGCATTACTGAAGTCAAGAATTTTACCGATATGACAGGTTGATAAAAATGTAAAAGGTTAAAAGAAAATGCATCAACTAAAAAGTCCAGCTAAATCAAAAGGTATCCTCTTAAGGTGGTATTGTGATGGAATAAAGGGGCTTTTCTGTCGGTCTGTCTGTCTAAAATGGCATTTGATTGGACTGCTAAAAAGTGGACGGGCATAGAATGTAGCAGGTTGACGGATGGCTTTCATGATGTTATTGGTCAGAATTGGCTGGTAGTCACTGACAGAAGCACACCTCATAATTTGTTTCTACACGAGGTAAATCAAATTTTTTGGGGAGGGACGAAAGAAAATTAGGTTTCAAATTTGTGAAAAAATAAGCAGCATCTTCTGCTCCGAAACGCCGGTTGTGTTTCCGATGAACGGCTCTGAAACTGATAACGTAATGTTCGAGATGTTGATCGGTTGTGGACTACTAAAGAGCGACATAATAACAGCAGGAGAAAGCCGATAAGAGCTGACAGTGCTGCGTTACATATATTTTAAAAAGAGATAACTTCTGTAAGGGGGAGAAATAAAACTCAAAACGATGAGATAGCAAATGAATGCCACTTCAGCCCACATCTTCTAAACCCATCAGCATTGAATGTTTTTTTTTTTACGAAGTGGGGAATTGCTTTCTGAAAAAAAAAAAACCATCTCCTGAACACAAACTCCACTATTTAGTACTAAATCTACTTTATACAGCGTCTGTATCTCTTCACCCGGACTTTAATGGTTGTAGTTGTGTTTTTCTTGCCGCTTACCTTCACTAACTGGGAGTCTCCCAGTCTGGAGCCAACAAAGACCACACCGTTGTCCAAGTAGGTCAAACACTCAGCGATGGATGTCTACGAGTGGAGAAACACACAGAAACACACATCTCAATCTCTGAAGCCACACCAGGGCTGCAAGTAATGATCATTTTCAGTTTTGTGGCGATGCCAGCAGCACTGGCTCATGGGACGTCGCTGTCCATCTGTCAGTCAGACGTAGGAAAATACCCAAAAATACCCGTCACCATGTCCCAGAACCCGAGACGATGGCTCCCAACGGCTTGTTTTGTCCGACAATAGTTGCTGATTTGTTTTCTGTTAATTACCTCATTTATCGTTTCGGCTCGAGGAATGCGGATACATTTGAGAATACGTCCCTTTTTCACGTTAAATCAACATTTACATCGCCAAAAACTCTGTGAAGGCTCCGTGAATTTAGTTAATCAAGCTAATGAGAACATTCATCATAAAACTAGAGATATCAATACAACAAGCAGCATTTCCAAAGCCATAAATGCACAGTGCTTCAATAATTAACGCATTTGTCGATCTACCATGATTAAATCAATGTTTAATTAAGTAATTTGAGTGAAAACAACAAAGTATTCTCCTGCTTCCATTCATGTTTTTTTACAGTTTTACAGCACAGCGAGCATTTTTGGCTTGACAGGTGATTTTCATAAAGAATGGGGACGGGGTCGGTGTCATCATTTCCAACCGCCGTCGGCCCCGTCTGAAGCTCCCATTCACAAAAGATTCTACAAAAGGACATGATAGTAATCCGACTGTGACTGCGAGTGGCTGTTAGCGTTGATCTTTGTGATTTGGGGAGTATTCCTGCAATGAGGCTCATTTGCGTCGCTAAAAGCCAATTTTGGGCCAAATAGCTGCATATTACCTAATTTAAAGTGGCAATCTCTGAAGATTTTCATTAAAATCAGATGTGTTATGTCACTATCTGGTGCTGAAGGAAGTGAAGGAAATGGTGATTGAGCCAATGGCCCGCTGATGAAAGTAGTGCAATATTACAAACTGTGGTATCTGTGGTGAGATTCCCAGTAAATAAACAATACTGTACAACACTTTTCTCTCCATTGTATAAACACAATTAAAAATGCACACAATTGTGGAAACGGGAAGCTTGTGTATCAATTAAAAAGACTTGTGTTTACTGTTGGCCAAACCAAATGAGCAATTATAAGACGTCACCTCTGGTTATTTCAGATGGGAAATTATTCTAATTTATGACCTTTTACATGCTAGACCATTAATTAAACCATTAAACCCGACTGCAATTGTCTGACAGCAACAACAGAAAGCTCCCCCGAGTTCAACTGCGTTCATCTATAATGAAACACAAATTAAGTCACCACAATTATAGCGTAGCGTATGATGGCATTAATGGAAAGTGCAGTTGGTTGCACAGTGGAAAAAGAAGTTTACCTTTTTAAAAAGTGCAGAGAGAACAGTTTGACAACTAATAACTAACGACCCTAATCAATGTGAGCATCCTCTTGTGATGGGGGGCTTTTCTGTTGATCTGTCTGTCTGAAATGGCATTTGATTGGACTGCTAAAAAAGTGGGCGGGCTTAGAATGTAGCAGATTGATTGACGGATGGCTTTCATGATGTTATTGGTGGTAGTTTGCTTGTAGTAGCTGACATAGGCACAGCTCATAATTTAGTTTTTACATGAAGAAAAGATTGAATTTGATACTAAAATATGAAAAATTGATATTGGGGGGGGGGGGGTTTGCAGGTATTGTTTAATTTAAAATTTCATGTCATATCCCATTTATCCTAACAACGAAGCATTGCGTTTGAAGAGACAATGCCAGCAAAGTCGGGTGGTTCACTACAACAACAAGAATCTTGTTGAGATTTAATTGTAATAAAGGTTTTTTTTTTTTAAAGTAACGGCATAATGACGACTGAAAAAATCTGAAGTCATGGTTAGATAGGTCTCTCCTGCAAGACGACAAGCAAACAACTTTTAAAATGCTTGTTTTCTGAATGGAGTTCTGATGGATGGGAGGTCGGATATGCAAACACTGTAGCTGCTCCATCAGCACAAACAAAAAACAAGAAAGCCATTTACAAATGTGTACAAGAGTCGAACAAATCACAGATGTAGAACAGAATGACACGGACAGAGTGGCGACGCAGCGGCGACGTATTGAGACCTTCGGGGGTGAAAAGTGGGAAATGTACACAATTCTATTACACTATAATACCTTCACGCTGCTCAGAGGACTTTCAGTCGGCGTCGCCACCTCTCCTCTTACAGTGAGTTGCCACGGTTACGTGGACGCTCCGTTTCTCTCTTTCTCTCGGTGTAATAAACCGTTCTTGACGCATACCTGGTTTCCATAGCAACCTCAATTTCACTCATCAAGACCAGTGCGGGTGGCTCTTTAATCCAAAAAGTTAAGGTGGTGTAGACATGAAATTTGTTATAAATTACAATCCCCCCCCCCCCAGTGTCGTTCATATTTGATCCCTCAATTTAAAAACATAAACCACAAGCCCGGGGTGAGGAGCATAGATCTTCATTATGCTGTTTTGAAGAAAAATGTGTAAAAAAATGTGTCAGAAATGGTACTCATAAACACGAATGATCACAAAGGTGTTGATTCATGAGGTCAGAGAGGGGTCGAGTGGATCAGAGAAAACGTCCAGCGCTTCTTTAATGCTATTACTAATGATAATAATGCTATTCATCTCAGATCTCTACATGTGATGATGATAATTCCACTGGTAGCCCCCCCTCCTCCTCCTCCTCTGCCCTCAGAGGTGCAGACGGCGCTGATGAAATATCGAGCGGGATTTGATTTTGAGATTCCAGTCTGCTCATATCTTTTACACCTGACAGGTGATTATGGAACAGTTATGGCTCACTAGCACAAATAACACCCTGCCGGTTTGAATGTTTATGATTAAGTGGACCTGTAAGAAAGGCGTGATATGAAGTTAAAACATGCAAGAAGGAATCATTAGACGTATATCACTAGGGGTATGATGGCTCCTCACGTTTAAATTAAGTTCCTACAATCTGGCTTCGATTCATCACCCGCCCATCTCCCTCGTCTCCATGATGTTTCACGCACGGGTCAAGACTGTACGCAAAAAAAACAACAAAAAAGGTGCGCTACATTCTCCCGTCAATTCTGTAAAGTAGACCCCGGATCTCCCACGTTCCCACCGGCCCCTAAACACGGCGTGTATTTGTGGGTCTGTGTGTGATATTTTTAGACATACGTCGACACAGGAAGCTTTCAAAAGCTAATTATGCAAAATGTGACGCTGAAGTCAAATATCTGTATAAAAAATATTAATATTCGGTTGTGATGTGTGTAAAAATTGCTTGATATTTGAGATTACTCATGTGACTATTTTGAGGTGAATTTAACCGCAGAGAAAAATCAAAAAGCAACATGAAGGGTTGAGCGAGGTGAACCAGCTTCCAGAGGGAAAGGCATTTGGATAAAAACCCAGCTGAGACACACAGAGATAAAGAGACGTAAAGAACCGGACCTCTCCCAGCAGCTCCACATGAAGGTCTTTGAGCGCCACCGTGCCGTCCATTAGCTCCTCCTTCTCCAGCAGCAGCATGAACAGGCGTCCCTCCATGTCGCCCAGCAGGTAGCGAGAGCCGTTGGGATCCACCCGGTTGTGACAGACAATGGTGCTTTGCTGCAAATTAACAAAAAAAACAAAATCAGTGAAAGGAGGTAGTGTAGGGGGAAAAAAAAAAATCACGGTTCTCCTTGCACCACTATGAAAGATGCATCCCCCTCACATCATGCATTATCTATTATGAGCATGTCCAAGTACAGCCAGAGACCTTCTCTTCACACCATGAGCTTCCTTTCTTTCTCATTATGAAAACATACTCCGAGCGTTTACTCGATGTGCATCTGAAATCGACTCGGAGCTACAGACTGTCTGGATTCTGCCCGACAAGAAGAGCACCAAACAGAACAAGTCTGCCTGCCGTCTTGCCAAGGACGCCGTGTACATGTACAACCGGAGTGATATGCATCTGTGTCACGTGGTTTCACCACTAGCCCCGCCCCTTTAGGAGACTAGCGGCAGATCCCGAGTCTGTTGTCTGCACAACGGGAGAGGTGAACGTGAACCAAAGACCAATTCGGATCTTCCAAACAAAGAAAAGAGAGGGGGGAAAAAAAGGATAATAACTTTGTTTGAGACTTTTCTCCATCTCAGCATAACACTCCAACAATGATCTGGCAACTTACTCATTTTTGGAAAAGCTAAATATGGCTGACATCTAATGTTACCAAAAGAAAAACAAAAATACACCATGCAAATATAACCCAATCTGCTTTCATGTGTATACCATTTCAAACCACTGGCAGAGCTTTGGAAATACAAATAGCACCAGAAAACTTTTGTTTTGGCTCCATGTTAGAGAAACACAGTCTGTGGTTGTTGGCATATCATACAGTATTAAACAAGACACGCTCCCCGAATAACTGCACAGCTACTAAAGTGAGAAAACTCCACTGACACAAACTATAACAGGAGTAACACGTCTCCTTTGACTTTGCACCTGAACAAAACTCCCCCGGGACATCGCCTCTCGTCTTTCATTCATTGGGAGATTCGGGTTGCCTCATGCTAACCAGACTGGGCTGCAGCAAAACATGTTTGGGGGGAAAAAAAACTCAAAACATCATAGGCGTTTTTGAACTGTAGTTGCTGGAGAGCTGGAGCCTGCCGTCTCCACAATAAGCCGGTTAGAACAACGGTCGTGATTGGAATTGGCATTAAAAATCACGTACTGTGAGCTTCCTCTACTTCCTCCTCCAACAGAAGCCTTTTGTTATTGTCCTCGTCTACAGTCGAAGCCGAGCCAATTTCTCACTTGATTGAACATTTATGAAAACTTATTTCCACAATCCCGCCTGCCTGCCTGCGGTATTGTTTACATCTTCTGTCCATTCTACTTTAATTTTCACAAGCTCGTCTGAATGGCAGGTGATTAGCTTGTTAACCTGCTTTCACACCTTTAGTTCATTTGGACAAAGGGGGGAAAAAAAGAAAAAAAGATCGTACATTATTGAATTTTAGCTCTGACTTTTTAACAAACCAAATCAGTGTTGCACAGCTCACCAAGAAATGATAATAAGCGTTATTATTTCGGGTAGAAATGGACTGAAACACTCCCACATGGTAGGAGAGAATGCATGGACATGCACCGCTGCACACTTTTTAAGTGGACTTAATGAACTGACAAAGCACACACACAAGAGTCGGATACAAGCACAGCAGCTTTAACAGCTTTAAACCCGTTAATCAGCGCTTAAATGTTGATTTGCATAAAAAAAAGGTCACATGCACGGCCTTAAACAGATCAATAGATCGTTCCTTTCTCCATCAGCAGATGGATTTTTAACTGTAGTTTAGCTTTTGAAATCGTGCTACAATGACATATCCTTGCTTCATGAACACCACAAACAAACAAACTGCTCCGGAGTCTGTTTGGAACCGCATTCACCGAGCAAACGCACCTTCAGATCCAACGAGTGAACCCGGTGGGCCGGCCCCATAACAAAACCAGTCCACGACCACGCACTCAAGACGCATTCGGCTGACTCCCACGCAGAGCAGAACATTTGTTTTTCCCACATCTGCCCTCATGAGTGACAACTTATTAATGAGCTGCCAAAAAAGCTGTTATACTTCAAAAGGATACGCTTCTGTTTCCTTGACACCGCTGAAAGGAGCACGTGTTTCAGCAGCATACTAATGTTACATTAGGTTCAGGGGAAGAGAAAAAAAACAAGTTAATCCTTTCATTTAGAGGGTTTTCATTAGTCAAACAGCGATAATGGATGCCCCCCCTCCCTGTGCTGAGCAATGCTGCAGCGACGCTACTGCAGGCGGGAGACAGAACGAATCAGCGGGA
Source organism: Chelidonichthys spinosus (assembly GCA_029853015.1). Lineage (NCBI taxonomy): Eukaryota > Metazoa > Chordata > Actinopteri > Perciformes > Triglidae > Chelidonichthys > Chelidonichthys spinosus. The sequence goes on along the minus strand of CM056821.1, from coordinate 32,021,719 downwards.
CACAGATATGAACCAGGAATCGATTTTAAAACGTGTGTTGCATTTTGATCCGTGATGAGAGGGGATGAAAGGACAGCATTGCACAGAAAGTGATGGATGCTCGGTTGAAGGACGCTCACTTTCCAGCTAACTATCGATAATTAATATTTCCATGTTCTATATAAAATTTCTATGTATCCATATTAGGGCTGCACGATTCTGGAAAAAATGTGAATCACGATTTTTTTGCTTATAATTGAGATCACGATTCTCTTGCACGATTTTTTTCCACAAAATGTTTATTGCACTGATGAACTTTAACAAAACAAAAAACGTTTGTTGCTTTGGCAGAGGCATAGTAGTAGTTCTATCATTGGAAGATAAGTAATTTTTACAAAAGTAAAAAAAAAAAAAACATTTTTAAGTATTGCACGCTTGGTGGGCTGCCACTAGAGGATGATTGACAGGCGCTCTCCTTCATACAATCACGCGCACACTTCATGGCTGCACCTGATTGGACGATCGCATCCACAGCTGTCCTGTCTGCTCCGGAGTTCACGCAGACCAACATGGCGGCTCGTTTGGAAACTCTCTCTTATTTCACGGAAATAGTTCACCGAAAGGTGTTTCTGAAAACATTTTAAGCGAGAAATAAGCTATGCAGTTGCTGAATCTGTCTTTATTTAAGATCGACAACATTCAGTTTAGAAGATTTTCGCGAGCGTTCCCGAGGCGGCGAGTCGAGCCCGGCGCAATGAATGGGACGCGGAGAAACACCGCACGTACCTTCACTCCTTCCAAACACTCAACTGCAGGCGGCTTCCTCCACTGAATCACGTGTTGTAAAGACGCTTTACCATAGGTTGAGGGGCGGCAGTGCTGCGTTTGGGGGCGCTTCAAAAAATCCGGAAGGAAATAGGAGCATTTGTGATGCAGCTCGAGATATAAAATGCTTCAGAATCGCCGTAGAAATCACGTGTATGTGTGAATCGAGATCGCGATTTTTTAACGATTTTTTGTGCAGCCCTTATCCATATAAAAAAAAAAAACACATTTTCTGATGTACTATGAGTTAATAATAACCACAACTAGAGTTGTGGCCTGTTGCACCAAAGATTCCAGATATCCAGGATAATGATGACAAAGTTGGGTTCGACGTATCCCAAAGAGCAGTCTGGCTTAACGGGCTGCACAAAGGGCCAAACCGGGATCAGCAGGAAGTGAAGCCAGCCTTAATCCCCTGTCTAAGTTTAGTTCAATAACCCTGAGGAGCAAAATCACAACCCTGTCACAATGAAAACTTTCCCTGTCTGTGACAAATATTTCAACCAGTGACGGAAAGGGAAATGTAGACGATAATAAAAAAAAAAAAACATGCTCTGAAAAGTCTTTAATCTGTTTTAATGTGTTTTCTTATACATTCCTAAAGGGATTTGTGTCTTTTGGGTTTACCCCAATTTTGGTTCTAATTTTATTTAGTTTATGTTCTTATCTTATTTTAATAATTTAACATATGGTTAGGTCTATATAACAGTAGGTATAATGTCCTTGTTGTGGGCTACAAATGTAAATTTACAGATGGCTCATTGAGAAGAATATGTATTATAAATGATTGTATGGACCTGGAAATCGTAATACAAAGAGAATTAAGTATCTGCATGCCATGCAACACGACTGTGAGCATGCGATTAAGTCCTGATTTCGGCCCTTTAATCGTCTCTCGACTCCAAACCGTTTTCATATGCTATCTGTCGACCTCTCACTGACAGCTTAGTTCGACACAGCCTATAACTCTAAAAGACATGATTATATAATTATAATGAAGACGAAACCAAGCGGTGTGACTCCAAATCAAAAGCCATTACGTCTGACCAGCTTGAAATGTTCCCGTCTCTAACATCGTACGAGACCGCGGTACCAAAAAGCAGCAGCGCGACAGTGAAAGAGCACTCTCTGATTATAGAGGCAGGATGCTGTGGAGCAGCTCCTCTGGGCCTTGAGCTTTGTTAAATGTGAGCAGACTGCAGGCTGCGACTTAATCTGGATAAGATAACACTAAAAAGCAGTGGTGTGTGGGGAGCTGAAGTCATCATCGCAGCAGTTACAGAGCCTGCCTTTAAATGCCCTTTCAACATCAATCACAAGATTCGTCACAAATTGCCCAACGTGTTGCGCCTCGGGGTCTCCTAAAGGCGGCAAAATATTAAGAATTTCCTCAGACAATAAAGATTCTGTCTGATGACTTTGTTTTTTACGACCACCATGTGAACCTGGGACTCCCAAAACAGCTCCGCTCAACTCGACACCCAGGGATTACCAACTAAACCTGATACCCGTGACGATAAGGAAACTTGGCAATATAGATAGAAACCTGTGACGGAGCATGAAATCAACTTGTTAGGGCTGCCGTCGTCGCCTGTCGCCAGGTCTACCTGCTTTGGGACTGTTTAATGAGATGTGAAGTAGGACGTGCGGTCTCCAGTCGGGGAAGTAACGGGGTGTAACAGATATATTAAGAAAATGCACCAGTGGGATGCTTTTAAATTATATAGAATTGGCTTTGCCTCCCAATTATGAAAGGAAATAACTATAAAATGAACGTAACAATATAAAAAATAACATTGTTCTTGGTGTGTTTCTATAAATTCTACACTATTATATCATTTCCTTTTGACTGCCGATTGATACAAATACGTAAAGCTGAATGTTCATTTTCGATGAGACGGATGACAGACATTCAAATACTGTCGTTTGACATCTTTACCTTGATAGTAGGCGGTGCGATGGCCAAGTATTTGTCTCCGTTGTGGTAGGTGATGGACTCTTGTCCTATGATTATAGCGCCACCAAATGGCTCCGGCACTGAAATGCAAGCACACACAGGCAGGTGGAGTCAGTGCAGACAATTTTATTCATGAAGTTGGTAAAAATCAGGATAGATAACAATTACTTGATTAAAACCCACATGAAAATGTTGATTTACTAAAAGATGTATTAACATACAGTATATGCTCTTATTACCTGGGATGACCATAGACGCCTCGGCCTCCACGTTCTCCTGTTTCCAAGGACCCTTGTTGAACTCCTTCTCCCTCAGAGAAACCTCGTAGGTCTTCACATGGCGTCCCTGCGGGTCCTACGATACACAACAAGGAAACCGTTAGGCCTTTTCAAAAGAAAGGTCTTGAACGAGGACGATAAGACATTAAGTTTAGGTTCTCCGTGGAGTTTTAGAACTCTGGTAGCGGTATCTAGCCGTTTCTCTACGAGACGGTCCACAATACACAGTACACAGCCCCACCTATGGTGTCACACTGTCATAGGCTTTATATAAAGAGTGGTTTTCGTCACGGTGACGTCACTCCTTGGTTTTTTTGGAGTGGAACTGAACCTTGAATACGACATTTTAAGGCATCCAAACAGTTATAAATTAACGTTCATGAAGGGAAAACTCACTGTGAAAAAGTTGTGAGATTAAAACACGGAAAAGTCACAGAACATCAACCCATCGACCTGTCAATCACAAGGTAGCCCCACCCCCTACAGCATCCCCTGCTTTCTGGTCTGGTGGACTCTAAATGGACCATAATGTACTAAATGAACGTCATGCTGGATTGAAGAAGACTTGAAACTAGAGATTGAGACCATTAACTGTCACTATGGGCTTTAAATAATAAAAGAACAATACATACAAAAGTCCCACCAGTGTGAATTTAACAGCATATCCTCCTAAACACACACTCCCTCTCCTCCCTGCAGTACCTGGTAGATGAAGCAGACGGTCGGGGCCTGGCAGCCATACAGGAAGTGCACGTCGATGACCTGCAGCTCCTCAAGTCTGATGTTGAAGGCCTTGAGCTCTCGGTTGTCCCGGTCCAGTGGGATCACCTTGAACAAGCCGTCGTACAGCCGCAGGCCAATCATACGGCATTCTGGGTCGACGATTCCTATAATGCCCGTTTCTGATGGACGCCCGATCCGATCCTGCAAAGGTGGATTTTGTTTAGAAAGACCAGCAGAACATGTTCTCAAACTGTTGATGAATTAAACCGTTAACTTTCAAATGAGAACTCCATGACTTTAAAGCAAAATAAATGTATTTAATGTTGATTCAGATAAAAGATTCTTCCACATTTGGAACCATGAGGAAGCGCAACTGCGAATATGAGCGGATTTTCATGGATCGTGTTATTGCCGTCTCTCTCCCACCTGGACGTTGCCGTGGGCACGGGTGATGATGTCGATGCTCTCCCCAGTCTGCTTGTATTCGAGGATGCAGGCGTTGTACTTGGATGTGAGGATGAACAGCAGGTCTTTGCTCTCGCCCTGAAAACAAAAAAAAGGTGAGACCAGTTATTCCAATGGACCACCAGCTAATTCATTTAAAGAAACTTTTAAAATCACTCACCTTTGGCCTGAAGAGCTCCATGACAGCAATCTTCCCGTACATCCCCACCTCCTTGATGGGCCTCAGCCCTTCTGCCGTGACCACATAGATCTCCAACCGTGTGTTTTTAGCGATGAGCAGATTGAGGTCTTCCGCCGAGGTGAAGTGACCTGTAGACACACCGGCATTTTCGTAATATGTTAATGACGCTGTTGTTTGGGTGTTAGGGGCGGAGAAAGGTGGACAAATATCAGCAACAGGGCTGGAGACCAATGCTGATGACATGAAAAATCCTAATTTTCATGATTAAAAGGTTTACCTGTGAAGAGTGTGATTATTGCTACTTCTAAAACGTATATAGACGAGTGCAAAATCCAACAATTACTTTCCCCTTTGGATTGCATGACTTGAATTTCAGAACATGTACGTTAAAAAATGATTACTCTAAGTACATGACATGGCTGTACTGTATTAAAATGTTTGAATTATTATTTTATAACATAAAATAATCTCTTTTAGTTGTGAAACCAATATTTCCATCACATCCCAACTTCAAACAATCTAATATAAGACAATTATGAATCATATGGTCTCCCTAAATACCTGTATTTTTATTATAAAAGGCAGCATTTTTTCACTTCTCCACCACCATAGCGAGCTAGACATCTTTTTTCCAAGGCATCCATGACGATATTTAAGATCCATTATTGTATGTTTTACCCCGATGCATGATAAAATCCTATAAATTGTTAACATCCCAAAGACCCTCAGATTTACATCACTATGTTGTGAACATCAAGGCATTTTTTTCATGCAGATACGTGGACATATGATGGGATGTTACTCTATTAAATCATATTATTATTATTAAAAAAATGTGATGAAATATGATGGTTCACACTGAAGCAAAAACCGTCACGTGTTCACGTCAAACCCTAAAATTAACGTCACGTGGGTTTAAACGGCGATGGCGCAGAGATTATTTTAGCATTACATTCACGTTGGTGGGGAGAGATGTGAGACGATGAGTTCGGACAATCTTGACGTATTTTATATTTAGTGTCCGACACACGTCACAACAAAAACACCAGCTATGTCGTCATTTAGAAGTGGGGGGGCACTTTGTCAGGAAACGCAGCTAGCCAGATAGTTTGGGTGATGTGATGACGTTTAGTCAATCGTTTATTTAATTTTATTTGGGGGGTTAGTAAACTAGCTAGCGTTATATCCTAAAAAAAAAACAGACCCGATGAACGGTTCGACCCGGTCGTACGTGCCACACACACACACACACACACACACACACACACATGGCACAAACGGGGCTAAGAGTGTCACGACTCGCACGCATACTAATAAGTATGTAATAAAGTACGCGTAGGCGAGCAAGTAGACATTTTAGCCTTTAGCTGTTTAGCAAAACAATAGCTAGCGGCTGCTACAGGCCCGTCCGGGGCACTTTGGCTCACAGCGCGGGAGCTCAGCTAGCATGCAGGTGGGCAAACGTTCACACAACAAACGTTACGAATACCCCGCGATATTTACCCGTGATGCAGGCGTTGACCGCCGTCGGTTTCTGGGCCGTTACCACGTAGTTGTACGACATTTCTTTTTTGACGACAACAAAAAGACAAACACCAGAGCAGTGTTTTTTTTAATCTCACGCAAGGGACAAAATCATTGATAATAAAAACTTCCGGAAGTAGCTAACGGGAGCCGTTTTTTTTAAGGCAAGATGGGTTAGCGAAGCAACGGCAGCTGAAGGCGGAGCGCCCCCTTGCGTCACGGAGGCCTCGGTGATTTAACACCAACGCCGAGTTTTACAATTTAAAAAAACAAATTCTACACTTTCTACTCCTCCTAGTTTAAATGAAAATGTAATTAAATGATCACCTATTTCTTATTAAAATTACGCAATTTAATTAGTCTTGCCAAAGCAACAGCCAGTAAAAATGTCCTTCAAAGTAATACTTTTTACTTTGAGTACATTTCAGAGCCTGTACTTTTTCACTTTTACTAAAAAATGAGAATTAGTACTTCTACTTTTACCTTCTTCTTTTTGAACACATGTTTACATACTTCTACTTGAGTACTACCCCCTTTTATACTGCTGGGCGATATGAAAGTCTGCATTCCTGCTCACTTCTGTCTAACCTGTGAACCTGCTGCTAACAGAACCTATACTGTACAGACTGCTGCTACAGACACTATTTCATTTATCAGATATAAGCCAGGCAGACTGTAGTTTATGAGTGAACACAAACTTTTGTGTTGTGCCTTTATTTCCCCTATAGACAGGGGCATAACATAAATTGGAGGCTGGTCTATAGTAAAATTTGTTTCATAGTAAAACGATTTGTTTGCTTAGTTTGCTTCGTACATGCTCAGACTGTTTATAAAAAGTATGTCTTTTGACACAGACCCATTTGTGTTTGAGCCTAGTTTAGACAAATTACACAAATTAGCTTTTGATTGCAAATTTGTTTGACATATCTGTGCCATTAAATGTTAAAAAAACAGAAGTCAAAGCATTATCGATGGAGCAGCTGGTGGCAAAGCATCAGATGGGTATTTGCTTGAATCTAGAAAGATCCCAATGTCAAACTTTGTTTTGTCCATGGCGGTTGAAATAATAATCTATAAACATCTATCAGTGTATACTGCTGCATAAACAGACAATGAAAGGCAGGTTGTTATATGAAATATGTCTTTATAGAAGTTATAATTTTGACAAATAATGTCCATTTAAATACACTTGAAATGTCCCGTATATATATAATAAAAAAGATAATTCCAACATAATACACATTAGACTTGTACGAAAAGGGATAGAATGAAGCTTGTCATTCTTCACCATGAACAAATACAAAATCCAATAAAATAAATGAAAGACAGTAAAAAAAAAATACTCCAATCAAGCTATTAAGAAAAAAAGAACAAACAAAAAACAAAGAAAAGAACAAGCACCATTAACATCTGTGAAATTTACATTATCTTTACTCATTTCTGTACTTTTCAAAGATATATATTTTGTACATTTTTCAAACTGCATTATATTCATACTTTGTTAAATTGTTTCCTCAAGACCATTCCACAAAACCACCCCACAAATGGAAACACAAATACTTTTGGAATGATTCCCAAACACAATGCTGTTACAAGTTTATGTTGCCTCAAAGGTCATAACCCCCCTCTCTGTCTTTGAACAGTTTTTGTATGTATACAAGTAGCAGTTTATTTTTTGCTTCATAAATTATTTGTACAGTCTTAAACTCGACCAGCTCCTTAAACTTTAAGTTGTGTCATTTTAAAAACAGTATATTGGTGTGTTCATAACACATGCTTTACTATACGAATGGATGTTTTTTGTATTGTGCTCATTGTAAGGTTGTTTTGTAGGTTCTTCTCATCCACTCTCGTACAACCCCTCTGATTCTATACTTTTCCAGTTTTTTTTATTAAAAAATGATGATCAATTGTAAGTGATCCTTGAATCCATGTTTTTTTTTACACTGTAACTATGCAGTCTAGCCAGCGATATATCTTTTTTTACATAACCCTGCAATCGACATGAATTAATATGACCCCCCGATCATCGTGCACAACATGTGATGAACATCGCCTTGTGGCTCTAGCCCAGCCGGCAGTAATCAGACCCTTCGAAGTAGGCTACATAAGATAGCGTCCACTAGGGGCCTCCCTCCTCCTTTGTTCAGCTGTTCCATCTCCGAAGGCCTATAATAGCCCAACCGGTCCGCTCTCTCTATCTCTCTCTCTCTCTCTGTCTCTCTCTCTCTTCTCCCCCTCACCTCTATCACACGCACGCGCACACACACACACAGACACACACAGACACACATACACACACACACACACACACACACACACACACATAATATCAACCTCTTCTCTGCAAAGAATTCCCAAATCCTTCAACTTCAGAGTTCAGGGTTAGGTTCAGATTTGACACTTACCTGTTGCATGCTGAGCGCAGGAGAGCTCAGTGGAATCCCTGGTCCGTTGGCACGGTCGAGGACACTGAAGGCAAAGAGAAGAGAGCGATTTGAGAAAAATATGCTCACATGCATGGGTCAAACATTAACCCAACTGAAAAATATTTCCCAACAGCAACAAAATGTGATTGCTTTGACGGAATCACAAATAAATGTTCAAAAATACTTGTGTATTTGTGTGTTTTTGATCTCCTCAAACTGAAACGCTGCATTAGCAGTGGTAGGATGGTTAAAATGTACAATGGTGCTGTGACTGCCTCTGAGAACACTGATCATCGATCCCCTGCTGATTTCGCCTGGGTTCTTGTACCCAGTTACCGTGAACTGCCACGTGGAGGCACAGCAGGAGTCTTGATGATGTAGAGGCACTTCAATCAATAGGTAATGCCTTATCAAAGGTTACCTCTATTTGACCTGAAGTGCCTGTCATCACCCTGTGGCATATTGCACACCAGCTCACAAAATTGTGACTAAAAGTAGAAAAATGTCAAACTGAAGGTGATGCTATCTCTAGCACTGGACACATCTTGCTTGTTGGGGCCTCCGGAACTTTGTCTTGATGATGCCAAATGCATGCTTAATGGCCACATGAGCTGCATTAAGCTGCCTGCAGATGGCGATACAGACCCTTGTCTCTGGAGTGACTGGGGCTGAGCTACAGATAAGAACAGGAGGCTGCTGCTGCTGCTGCTGCTGGTTGGATTGATGAACAGCCAGCATCTTTCTGCTCTTCCTCCCTCCTCCTCCTCCTCCTCCTCCAGCTGACTTTGGCTGTGTGATGGCTGGAGGATAAATAGAGGCAAAGTGAAGTCCTGAATCAAACCAATTCTTAAAAGAGATTGTTAATTAACAATTTCTGAGTTGGTAAAACAGTGTAGTAACAGACCATGAAGGAGATGTGCTCACTCTCCAAAAGTAACAGGAAAAGTGTTTTTCTGTGAGAATTTTGGATCAAATGTATGAACTTAGTTTGGATATTTTGTTCTGGTGCTGCCTTTTTGTCCAAGAAGGGATTTGAATGCAGACATTTAGCTGAAAATAATTTAAATAGCTGTTTAAATATTTAGGATTGTCAATATGAAAGAAAATGTTACCTTTGTTGTGTTCAGCAGCCTTCTGTTGTTGCAGAAGTTGAGCTACAAACATTGTATCTGGAAATAAAACATCTCAGTTAGTAATTGCCATCCAAATGTTAAATGTATTAAAGTCTCATAGGTTTCCTTTTTATACTCACCCGTTGACAGTCTCTCAGCGGTAAGGCCGGAGTTAGCGCGGTCGAGGAGACTGAAGGCAAAGAGAAGAGAGCGATTTGAGAAAAAGATGCTCACATGCATGGGTCAAACATTAACCCAACTGAAAAATATTCAGCAACAAAATGTGATTGTTTTGATGGAGTCACAAATAAATGTTCAAAAATACTTGTGTATTTGTGTGTTTTTGATCTCCTCAAACTGAAACGCTACATTAGCAGTGGTAGGATGGTTAAAATGTACAATGGTGCTGTGACTGCCTCTGAGAACACTGATCATCGATCCCCTGCTGATTTCGACTGGGTTCTTGTACCCAGTTACCGTGAACTGCGACGTGGAGGCACAGCAGGAGTCTTGATGATGTAGAAGCCCTTCAATCAATAGGTAATGCCTTATCAAAGGTTACCTCTATTTGACCTGAAGTGCCTGTCATCACCCTGTGGCATATTGCACACCAGCTCACAAAAATGTGTGACTAAAAGTAGAAAAATGTCAAACTGAAGGTGATGCTATCTCTAGCACTGGGCATATATCCTGTCTCTATGTTGACATGCATCTTGCTTGTTGGTCTGTGGTGGGTGTGGATCATGAATGTCCTCTGTGTTGAAGCCTTTGCTCATCTTCAACTTGGTCACCTGGCTTTAACTGTTGCACTGATGTGTTCCACTCTCTTCATGACACTTGAGCCTCCGGAACATTGTCTTGATGATGCCAAATGCATGCTTAATGGCCACATGAGCTGCATTAAGCTGCCTGCAGATGGCGATACAGACCCTTGTCTCTGGAGTTACTGGGGCTGAGCTACCGATGAGAACACGAGACTGCTGCTGCTGCTGGTTGGATGGAGGAACAGCCAGCATCTTGCTGCTTTTATTCAGCCATTTACAGGAGCAGCTCTTCTTATTCGGTTGTGAACATATTCAGGTAGCAAGTGCCAATCAGTCTATCCCAGACAGTTTTTTTTTAAATTACAATTTGTTTTAATTTGTAATTTAAAGTGTGGGAGGAAACCGGAGCACCCGGAGAAAACCCATTTATTCCACTGGTGATGAAAACCCTTTACTTAAGTGCGAGGGGCTCACTGCGGGAGCTGGCCGCTCCTGCAGCAGCAGAATCCCAAGATCCTCCTTAGCAGAGACGGTCTAATAACTCTCTCCCAGTTGCGATGATGAATGGTAGTATCGGAGCTCCATTGATGATGGCTAAAAAACTCAGGAGTTGCCCATCTCAGAGTTGGTTGACGCAAATTTCAGGGTTATGTTTAGAGATCTGACTGGCTATGAATCCAGCTGGTTGGGAGATCTCTTTTTTTGTAAATTAAAGTTTGGGAGGAAACCGGAGCACCCGGAGAAAACCCATTTATTCCACTGGTGATGAAAACCCTATACTTCGGTCTGAGGGGGCTGTGAGTGACTCACTGGGAGAGCTTGCGGCTCCTGCAGCAGCAGAATCCTTCTAGCAGAAGTTTTGGCTTGGTATAGCCTAAACCTCGCTAAATATATATATATTTTTTTGTAAATTAAAGTTTGGGAGGAAACCGGAGCGCCCGGAGAAAACCCATTTATACCACTGGTGATGAAAACCCTATACTTCGGTCTGAGGGGGCTGTGAGTGACTCAATGCGGGAGCATGTGGCTCCTGCAGCAGCAGAATCCCAAGATCCTCCTCAGCAGAGACGGTCTTTTGCTCGGTGAAGCCTGAACCTCGCTAAAGCTTTTTTTTTTTTTTTTTGATAAATTAAAGTTTGGGAGGAAACCGGAGCGCCCGGAGAAAACCCTTTTCTTTTTTGTGATTGAATACTGACTACTCACTACAACACCTTAGGGCTCTGAAGCAGGGGAATCCGTGAGACGGTGTTTTGGTCTGTGAAGCCTGAACCTTAGCTGAAGGTTTAATGGAGTGTGCATTTCCAGATGGCAGTTCGTTTGATGAAGAACTGGCAGCTGCGTCCATTTTTGGGACTGGAGCCGGGTGGACCTTATTATTCCACCATTTACAGGAAAAGCACTTCTTATTCTGGACTTTGAAGTTTTTTGCATTTGCCAATTTGTCATCTTGTCCAGATGGCAGTTCGTTCAATGATGAACTGGCAGCAGTGTCCATTTTTTCGACTGGAGCCGGGTGGACCTTATTATTCCACCATTTACAGGAAAACCACTTCTTATACTGGACTTTGACGTTTTTTGCATTTGCCAATTTTTCATCTTGTCCAGATGGCTCTTCGTTCAATGATGAACTGGCACCCGCATCCATTTTTTCGACTGGAACCGGTTGGACCTTATTTTTCCGCAGTTTGAAAAGACCTTTGATGGTTTTAGCAAACGTCAATTTGTCTTCTTTACACTCAGGACCAGAATGTTTCTCTTTTGGGGTGAAGTCCTCCTTCTTTAAAAGGCCAGATGTCAGGTCTGCTAACTCAGAAGCCTTGACGTAGTCCCTATAAGTGATGAAGAGAGTGGGACGTACATGTTTAGGAGACCTGTAATCTTCAGTCTCTGGCATGAGGTACTCCCATTCCACATTGTCAACCAACTGTGGAGAGACAGGACTTAAGTCTGCTTCCTGAGCATCCTTAATGTCCTCACTGGAGCTGATGGAGAGAATGGGAGATGCCTGCATTGGAGACCTACTGTCTTCCTGTGGCGTGATGTCCTCATGTTCCACATTGCCAACCAACTGTGGAGAGACAGGGCTAAAGTCTACAACCTGAACAGACATTGTGTCCTCACTGGAGCTGATGGAGAGAGTGGGAGATGACTGTTTAGGAGACCGGCAGTGTTTGGTCTCTAGTATGACGTCCTCCCATTCCACATGGTCAACCAACTGTGGAGAGAAAGGTCTAAAGTCTTCTTCCTGAGCATCCTTTGTGTCCTGACTAGAACTGATGGAGGTTGTGGGAGATGCCTGTTTAGGAGACCTGCAGTCTTTAGTCTCTGGTGTGACATCGTCCAATTCCACATTATCAACCAACTGTGGAGAGACAAGACTTAAGTCTGCTTCCTGAGCATCCTTAATGTCCTCACTGGAGCTGATGGAGAGAATGGGAGATGCCTGTTTAGGAGACCGGTAGTCTTCGTTCTCTGGCGTAAAGTCCTCACATTCCACATTGTCAACCAACTGTGGAGAGACAGGGCTCAAGTCCTCTTCCTCAGCAGCCTTTGTGTCCTCACTAGAACTGATGTAGGGTGTTGGAGATGCCTGTTTAGGAGACCGGCAGTCTTTGTCTTCTGGCGTGAAGTCCTCACGTTCCACATTGTCAACCAACTGTGGAGAGACAGGGCTAAAGTCTGCTTCCTGAACAGACATTGTGTCCTCAGTGGAGCTGATGGAGAGAGTGGGAGATGCCTGTTTAGGAGACCGGCAGTCTTCGTCCTCTGGCGTGAAGTCCGCACATTCCACATTGTCAACCAACTGTGGAGAAGCAGGGCTCAAGTCCTCTTCCTCAGCAGCCTTTGTGTCCTCACTAGAACTGATGTAGGGTGTTGGAGATGCCTGTTTAGGAGACCGGCAGTCTTCGTCCTCTGGCGTGAAGTCCGCACATTCCACATTGTCAACCAACTGTGGAGAAGCAGGGCTCAAGTCCTCTTCCTCAGCAGCCTTTGTGTCCTCACTAGAACTGATGTAGGGTGTTGGAGATGCCTGTTTAGGAGACCGGCAGTCTTTGTCTTCTGGCGTGAAGTCCTCACGTTCCACATTGTCAACCAACTGTGGAGAGACAGGGCTAAAGTCTGCTTCCTGAACAGACATTGTGTCCTCAGTGGAGCTGATGGAGAGACTGGGAGATGCCTGTTTAGGAGACCTGCAGTCTTCAGTCTCTGGTGTGACATCGTCCAATTCCACATTATCAACCAACTGTGGAGAGACAGGGCTAAAGTCTGCTTCCTGAGCATCCTTTGTGTCCTCATTAGAACTGATGGAGGGTGTTGGAGATGCCTGTTCAGGAAACCGGCAGTCTTTGTCTTCTGGCGTGAAGTCCTCACGTTCCACATTGTCAACCAACTGTGGAGAGACAGGGCTGAAGTCCTCTTCCTCAGCAGCCTTTGTGTCCTCACTAGAACTGATGGAGGTTGTGGGAGATGCCCGTTTAGGAGACCTACAGTCTTCAGTCTCTGGTGTGATGTCGTCCAATTCCACATTATCAACCAACTGTGGCGAAACAGGCCTTAAGTCTGCTTCCTGAACATCCTTTGTGTCCTCACTGGAGCTGATGGAGAGAGTGGGAGATGCCTGTTTAGGGGACCGGCAGTCTTCGTCCTCTGGCGTGACGTCCTCACCTTCCACATTGTCAACCAACTGTGGAGAGACAGGGCTAAAGTCTGCTTCCTGAACAGACATTGTGTCCTCAGTGGAGCTGATGGAGGGTGTTGGAGATGCCTGTTTAGGAGACCGGCAGTCTTTGTCTTCTGGTGTGAAGTCCTCACGTTCCACATTGTCAACCAACTGTGGAGAGACAGGGCTAAAGTCTGCTTCCTGAACAGACATTGTGTCCTCAGTGGAGCTGATGGAGAGACTGGGAGATGCCTGTTTAGGAGACCTGCAGTCTTCAGTCTCTGGTGTGACATCGTCCAATTCCACATTATCAACCAACTGTGGAGAGACAGGGCTAAAGTCTGCTTCCTGAGCATCCTTTGTGTCCTCATTAGAACTGATGGAGGGTGTTGGAGATGCCTGTTCAGGAAACCGGCAGTCTTTGTCTTCTGGCGTGAAGTCCTCACGTTCCACATTGTCAACCAACTGTGGAGAGACAGGGCTGAAGTCCTCTTCCTCAGCAGCCTTTGTGTCCTCACTAGAACTGATGGAGGTTGTGGGAGATGCCTGTTTAGGAGACCTACAGTCTTCAGTCTCTGGTGTGATGTCCTCCAATTCCACATTATCAACCAACTGTGGCGAAACAGGCCTTAAGTCTGCTTCCTGAACATCCTTTGTGTCCTCACTGGAGCTGATGGAGAGAGTGGGAGATGCCTGTTTAGGGGACCGGCAGTCTTCGTCCTCTGGCGTGACGTCCTCACCTTCCACATTGTCAACCAACTGTGGAGAGAAAGGGCTAAAGTCTGCTTCCTGAACAGACATTGTGTCCTCAGTGGAGCTGATGGAGAGACTGGGAGATGCCTGTTTAGGAGACCGGCAGTCTTCAGTCTCTGGTGTGACATCGTCCAATTCCACATTATCAACCAACTGTGGAGAGACAGGACTTAAGTCTGCTTCCTGAGCATCCTTAATGTCCTCACTGGAACTGATGGAGAGAGTGGGAGATGCCTGTTTAGGAGACCGGCAGTCTTCGTCCTCTGGCGTGAAGTCCTCACATTCCACATTGTCAACCAACTGTGGAGAAGCAGGGCTCAAGTCCTCTTCCTCAGCAGCCTTTGTGTCCTCACTAGAACTGATGGAGGGTGTTGGAGATGCCTGTTTAGGAGACCGGCAGTCTTTGTCTTCTGGCGTGAAGTCCTCACGTTCCACATTGTCAACCAACTGTGGAGAGACAGGGCTAAAGTCTGCTTCCTGAACAGACATTGTGTCCTCAGTGGAGCTGATGGAGAGACTGGGAGATGCCTGTTTAGGAGACCTGCAGTCTTCAGTCTCTGGTGTGACATCGTCCAATTCCACATTATCAACCAACTGTGGAGAGACAGGGCTAAAGTCTGCTTCCTGAGCATCCTTTGTGTCCTCATTAGAACTGATGGAGGGTGTTGGAGATGCCTGTTCAGGAAACCGGCAGTCTTTGTCTTCTGGCGTGAAGTCCTCACGTTCCACATTGTCAACCAACTGTGGAGAGACAGGGCTGAAGTCCTCTTCCTCAGCAGCCTTTGTGTCCTCACTAGAACTGATGGAGGTTGTGGGAGATGCCTGTTTAGGAGACCTACAGTCTTCAGTCTCTGGTGTGATGTCGTCCAATTCCACATTATCAACCAACTGTGGCGAAACAGGCCTTAAGTCTGCTTCTTGAACATCCTTTGTGTCCTCACTGGAGCTGATGGAGAGAGTGGGAGAGACCTGTTTAGGGGACCGGCAGTCTTCGTCCTCTGGCGTGACGTCCTCACCTTCCACATTGTCAACCAACTGTGGAGAGACAGGGCTAAAGTCTGCTTCCTGAACAAACATTGTGTCCTCAGTGGAGCTGATGGAGAGACTGGGAGATGCCTGTTTAGGAGACCGGCAGTCTTCAGTCTCTGGTGTGACATCGTCCAATTCCACATTATCAACCAACTGTGGAGAGACAGGACTTAAGTCTGCTTCCTGAGCATCCTTAATGTCCTCACTGGAACTGATGGAGAGAGTGGGAGATGCCTGTTTAGGAGACCGGCAGTCTTCGTCCTCTGGCGTGAAGTCCTCACATTCCACATTGTCAACCAACTGTGGAGAAGCAGGGCTCAAGTCCTCTTCCTCAGCAGCCTTTGTGTCCTCACTAGAACTGATGGAGGGTGTTGGAGATGCCTGTTTAGGAGACCGGCAGTCTTTGTCTTCTGGCGTGAAGTCCTCACGTTCCACATTGTCAACCAACTGTGGAGAGACAGGGCTAAAGTCTGCTTCCTGAACAGACATTGTGTCCTCAGTGGAGCTGATGGAGAGACTGGGAGATGCCTGTTTAGGAGACCTGCAGTCTTCAGTCTCTGGTGTGACATCGTCCAATTCCACATTATCAACCAACTGTGGAGAGACAGGGCTAAAGTCTGCTTCCTGAGTATCTTTTGTGTCCTCATTAGAACTGATGGAGGGTGTTGGAGATGCCTGTTCAGGAAACCGGCAGTCTTTGTCTTCTGGCGTGAAGTCCTCACGTTCCACATTGTCAACCAACTGTGAAAAGACAGGGCTGAAGTCCTCTTCCTCAGCAGCCTTTGTGTCCTCACTAGAACTGATGGAGGTTGTGGGAGATGCCTGTTTAGGAGACCTACAGTCTTCAGTCTCTGGTGTGATGTCGTCCAATTCCACATTATCAACCAACTGTGGCGAAACAGGCCTTAAGTCTGCTTCCTGAACATCCTTTGTGTCCTCACTGGAGCTGATGGAGAGAGTGGGAGATGCCTGTTTAGGGGACCGGCAGTCTTCGTCCTCTGGCGTGACGTCCTCACCTTCCACATTGTCAACCAACTGTGGAGAGACAGGGCTAAAGTCTGCTTCCTGAACAAACATTGTGTCCTCAGCGGAGCTGATGGAGAGACTGGGAGATGCCTGTTTAGGAGACCGGCAGTCTTCAGTCTCTGGTGTGACATCGTCCAATTCCACATTATCAACCAACTGTGGAGAGACAGGACTTAAGTCTGCTTCCTGAGCATCCTTAATGTCCTCACTGGAACTGATGGAGAGAGTGGGAGATGCCTGTTTAGGAGACCGGCAGTCTTCGTCCTCTGGCGTGAAGTCCTCACATTCCACATTGTCAACCAACTGTGGAGAAGCAGGGCTCAAGTCCTCTTCCTCAGCAGCCTTTGTGTCCTCACTAGAACTGATGGAGGGTGTTGGAGATGCCTGTTTAGGAGACCGGCAGTCTTTGTCTTCTGCGTGAAGTCCTCACGTTCCACATTGTCAACCAACTGTGGAGAGACAGGGCTAAAGTCTGCTTCCTGAACAGACATTGTGTCCTCAGTGGAGCTGATGGAGAGACTGGGAGATGCCTGTTTAGGAGACCTGCAGTCTTCAGTCTCTGGTGTGACATCGTCCAATTCCACATTATCAACCAACTGTGGAGAGACAGGGCTAAAGTCTGCCTCCTGAGCATCCTTTGTGTCCTCATTAGAACTGATGGAGGGTGTTGGAGATGCCTGTTCAGGAAACCGGCAGTCTTTGTCTTCTGGCGTGAAGTCCTCACGTTCCACATTGTCAACCAACTGTGGAGAGACAGGGCTGAAGTCCTCTTCCTCAGCAGCCTTTGTGTCCTCACTAGAACTGATGGAGGTTGTGGGAGATGCCTGTTTAGGAGACCTACAGTCTTCAGTCTCTGGTGTGATGTCGTCCAATTCCACATTATCAACCAACTGTGGCGAAACAGGCCTTAAGTCTGCTTCCTGAACATCCTTTGTGTCCTCACTGGAGCTGATGGAGAGAGTGGGAGATGCCTGTTTAGGGGACCGGCAGTCTTCGTCCTCTGGCGTGACGTCCTCACCTTCCACATTGTCAACCAACTGTGGAGAGACAGGGCTAAAGTCTGCTTCCTGAACAGACATTGTGTCCTCAGTGGAGCTGATGGAGAGACTGGGAGATGCCTGTTTAGGAGACCGGCAGTCTTCAGTCTCTGGTGTGACATCGTCCAATTCCACATTATCAACCAACTGTGGAGAGACAGGACTTAAGTCTGCTTCCTGAGCATCCTTAATGTCCTCACTGGAACTGATGGAGAGAGTGGGAGATGCCTGTTTAGGAGACCGGCAGTCTTCGTCCTCTGGCGTGAAGTCCTCACATTCCACATTGTCAACCAACTGTGGAGAAGCAGGGCTCAAGTCCTCTTCCTCAGCAGCCTCTGTGTCCTCACTAGAACTGATGGAGGGTGTTGGAGATGCCTGTTCAGGAGACCGGCAGTCTTTGTCTTCTGGCGTGAAGTCCTCATGTTCCACATTGTCAACCAACTGTGGAGAGACAGGGCTAAAGTCTTCTTCCTCAGCAGATTTTGTGTCCTCACTCAAGTTGATAGAGAGTGTGGGAGATGCCGTATAAGGAGTTCTTACAAATCCTTCAAAGTCTGGTGTGTGGTCTTCTGGCTCCACATTATCAACAATCACTGCAGGAACAGGGCTCAGGTCTGCTTCCCCAGCATCCTTAATGTCCTCCCCATATCTCGTGGAGAAAGTGGGAGATGCCTGTTTAGGAGACCTGCAGCCTGATGAGTCTCTTGTTGTTTTTTCAAATTTCTCACCTTTCCCATCAGATTCACCAGCCTTCAGTGGACTTAAAACTGTAGGTGCATCAGGGGCTTCTTGTCGTGATGGTCCTGGTGTTGAATCCATCACCGGATCGTGTACTCCCGGTTTTGCTCCTTGGTTTTCCAAATGCTGTTCTGCTGCCTTTTTTCCCAGTATGGAGGACCTTCTCAGTCCATGCTTTATCTTCTTCAGCATCTTTCTGAATCCGGACAGAACACACATTGTGTCCTCACTAGAACTGATGGAGAGAGTGGGAGATGCCTGTTTAGGGGACCGGCAGTCTTCGTCCTCTGGCGTGACGTCCTCACCTTCCACATTGTCAACCAACTGTGGAGAGACAGGGCTAAAGTCTGCTTCCTGAACAGACATTGTGTCCTCAGTGGAGCTGATGGAGAGACTGGGAGATGCCTGTTTAGGAGACCGGCAGTCTTCAGTCTCTGGTGTGACATCGTCCAATTCCACATTATCAACCAACTGTGGAGAGACAGGACTTAAGTCTGCTTCCTGAGCATCCTTAATGTCCTCACTGGAACTGATGGAGAGAGTGGGAGATGCCTGTTTAGGAGACCGGCAGTCTTCGTCCTCTGGCGTGAAGTCCTCACATTCCACATTGTCAACCAACTGTGGAGAAGCAGGGCTCAAGTCCTCTTCCTCAGCAGCCTTTGTGTCCTCACTAGAACTGATGGAGGGTGTTGGAGATGCCTGTTCAGGAGACCGGCAGTCTTTGTCTTCTGGCGTGAAGTCCTCATGTTCCACATTGTCAACCAACTGTGGAGAGACAGGGCTAAAGTCTTCTTCCTCAGCAGATTTTGTGTCCTCACTCAAGTTGATAGAGAGTGTGGGAGATGCCGTATAAGGAGTTCTTACAAATCCTTCAAAGTCTGGTGTGTGGTCTTCTGGCTCCACATCATCAACAATCACTGCAGGAACAGGGCTCAGGTCTGCTTCCCCAGCATCCTTAATGTCCTCCCCATATCTCGTGGAGAAAGTGGGAGATGCCTGTTTAGGAGACCTGCAGCCTGATGAGTCTGTTGTTGTTTTTTCAAATTTCTCACCTTTCCCATCAGATTCACCAGCCTTCAGTGGACTTAAAACTGTAGGTGCATCAGGGGCTTCTTGTCGTGATGGTCCTGGTGTTGAATCCATCACCGGATCGTGTACTCCCGGTTTTGATCCTTGGTTTTCCAAATGCTGTTCTGCTGCCTTTTTTCCCAGTATGGAGGACCTTCTCAGTCCATGCTTTATCTTCTTCAGCATCTTTCTGAATCCGAACAGAACACACATTGTGTCCTCACTAGAACTGATGGAGGTTGTGGGAGATGCCTGTTTAGGAGACGGGCAGTCTTCAGTCTCTGGTGTGACGTCGTCCAATTCCACATTATCAACCAAATGTGGGGAGACAGGCTTTAAGTCTTCTTCCTCAGCAGTTTTTGTCTCCTCACTGGAGCTGATGGAATGAGTGGGAGATGCCTGTTTAGGAGACCGGCAGTCTTCGTCCTCTAGAGTGAAGTCCTCATGTTCCACATTGTCAACCAACTGTGGAGAGACAGGACTAAAGTCTGCTTCCTGAACAGACATTGTGTCCTCCCTGGAACTGATGGAGAGAGTGGGAGATACATGTTTAGGAGACCGGCATTCTTCATCCTCTGGTGTGAACTCCTCATGTTCCACATTGTCAACCAACTGTGGAGAGACAAGGCTTAAGTCTTCTTCCTCAACAGATTTTGTGTCCTCACTAGAGTTGATAGAGAGAGTGGGAGATGCCGTATAAGGAGTCCTTACAAATCCTTCAAAGTCTGGTGTGTGGTCTTCGGGCTCCTCATTATCAACAATCACTGCAGGGACAGAGCTCAGGTCTGCTTGCTCAGCAGCCTTAATGTCCTCCACATATCTCGTGGAGAGAGTGGGAGATGCCTGTTTAGGAGACCTGCAGCCTGATGAGTATGTTGTTGTTTTTTCAAATTTCTCACCTTTCCCATCAGATTCACCAGCCTTCAGTGGACTTACAACTGAAGGTGTCTCAGGGGCTTCTTGTCCTGATGGTCCTGGTGTTGAATCCATCACCATACACTGTACTGTGGCTCCTGGTGTTGCTCCTTGGTGGTTTGCAAGGATTTGTCTGGATCTAAAACCCTTTCTGGTGCAGGTTCTCCTCATTAGGCGGTTGTGAAAACGATTTAAGGATTCTCTGTTCGACATTCCTGAGCGACATCGCATGTTTTGGCAGGTTTTCAGAGCAGTTTGTTTCTTTACTGAAGTGCCTGAGCATGGTGTTGGGACAGTCCGCCTTCTTTTACTGGTGGAGGGTCTGGAGGTTGCACCAGCCTTCAGTGGACTGACAACTGTATGTGCATCAGGAGCTTCTTGTCCTGATGGTCCTGGTGTTGAATTCATCCCCATATACAGTACTGTGGTTCCCGGTGTTGCTATTGTGTACAGTGCAGTGATTTCTCTGAGGCTTAAACAGCATGTGTTGCAATCTCTTTGCATTACGCGGGCGTACAAAGCACCTAATGCTTCCCTATAAGTCTTTCTTGAGGGTCTTTGCATGTTTTGGCAGGTTTTCAGAGCAGTTTGTTTCTTTACTGAAGTGCCTGAGCATGGTGTTGGGACAGTCCGCCTTCTTTTACTGGTGGAGGGTCTGGAGGTTGCACCAGCCTTCAGTGGACTGACAACTGTAGGTGCATCGGGGGCTTCTTGTCCTGACGTGGAATCCATCACTAGATCCTGTACTGTGGAGTTTATCTGTCTGCTTGTGTTTGTCTTCCGTTTGTTCATGTTTGTAGCTGACCTGTCTTCAGTTCTATTTATACTTTCACACATCAAAGGCACTGTGACATCACACATCTCATGATAGATCAAAGCACATGTCATGTGACCTATCCAAGTGTTCCGTGTGACACATCAAAGAACACACACACACACACACACACACACACACACACACACGGAACACACACACACACACACACACACACACACACACACACACACACACGGAACCCTTCCACACCCTGGTTATTTTTGTATGATTTTTTATATGATTTGAATGTTCCACATATGTGAAAGAGGAAAAAAAGCTTAATATTCATTATATAGTAATGTAGTAATATGGCAGTTTACAACTAACTGTTTACAACACATTAATAATAACAATTATAACTTCTATAAAGACATGTTTCATGTCATAAAAGCTGCTTTTTACTGTCTTTCATGGTCTGTTTATACAGCAGCATACTTATAAATGCTTCATGAGAGGAGTTACAGTTGTGGATGAATACATTAATAAACACTTACATTACAGTGTGTCTTGGAGCATAAATGTTCTAAATATTGTGTGTGCTATTAATTCATTAATTATGTTGCTGTGAAGGCGTTGTGCTGAACAAGGACCAGGAGACAAAGGCAATTTGAGTCCATTTACTTTTCCACAAACAAATCTATAACGCGCCATCAATATCTCAAACAAAAAAGTTGGATCACCACCCTGTTCAGGCAAAAGTAACACAGCAATCATGGCAAGCTTTAATGCCATAGACTCTAAAACTCTAGTGGAAACGGTGACAAATCTAAAATCATCCACCTGCTGCCTTGATGCTTTACCTACCAACTTTTTTAAGAATGTTTTTGACTGCCTATCAATAGACGTATTGCAAATAGTTAATAACTCCATTCAATTAGGCAATTTCCCAAAAGCCTTCAAAACTGCAGTCATTAAACCTCTTCTAAAAAAGCGGAGCCTAGATGCCTCTATTATCAACAACTACAGACCAATTTCAAATCTACCCTTCATGAGTAAAATAATTGAGAAAGTTGTCCTCCAACAACTAAATCACTTCCTGGCTTCAACTGGCTGCTGCAACAACTTCCAGTCAGGATTTCGACCTTTTCATAGCACAGAGACGGCACTTATTAAAGTTGTAAATGACATCCGTCTTAACACAGACTCTGGCAAAACTTCAATATTAATGCTATTAGACCTCAGTGCTGCATTTGACACTGTTGACCACTCAATACTCTTGGAAAGGTTGGAGAACTGGGTGGGGCTCTCAGGCACAGTTTAAGCTGGTTCAAGTCATATCTACAAGATAGGAACTATTTTGTTTCCATTGACGACTTTGTATCAGAACCTACCAATGTAACGTGTGGAGTCCCCCAAGGTTCAATCTTGGGGAATGTTATAAGAATTTTGTGATGACTACACAGACAAGGACTACGTGACGCTGACTACTGTTAAGAATTTTGTATAACCTTGTGTCTTAGCTTTGAATTACCTCATGTCTTAGGTATGCCTAACTGTTGTCTGGGACCTTGTGCACATGATGTTTTGGTCTACACGAAGATTCACTGTCAATGACACGTTATCTCCTGTGCCTTTAAAAGACTCAAGTCACAACAGTGATTTGAGCACTTCCTCTGTAGCATCCTCACACGTTGTTGCATTGCAACTGCTCCTCTTGTACAAGATTAAAGTCAGACGTCGACTTTACTTATGTCTCCGATCTCCTCCTTGGGTGAATTTATTCATTTACGGACTAATTCTTTTAACATTTTGGCGCCCAACGTGGGGCCCAATATCTGTTTCTCTTCTCCAACTACCGGACCTGAACACCTTGCAAATCAGGCCCGGCTGGAGAGGAGAGCAGTGACGGGGTCCGAACGAAGGAGGAATCTAACCAGAGTATTAACCAATCAGATAAAAAAGAAAAAAGGGTTTACTCAATGCTGTGTTTGTAAAAGAAGAAGAAAAATTCCTGAGTCAGGGTTATTTCCACCATTTGGTAAAACATCCGAGATCTAGGATCTCGAAGACTGTGTTTGGAACCAGTAGTGCAGCTAGGTTTAAAGTCCGTGGGTTTGAGGCCCAAAAAGCCCTGTGTAGCTGAATCCAGGATGCTCAACTTGCCGAGAATAGGGTTTTACCAAATTGGAAGGAAAGGTTTCTACTCATTTAGCAAGACACAGAGAACTGTGTTGACTACAGTCGACCAGTTACAAAAAAAAAAAAGAGAGAAAGGAGGGATTCTCCTATCGTGTAGTTTTGATTAGGAGTGAGTCTTGCTAAGTCAGTAAAAAAAAACGAGGTCAAGCACCTCGGGATACTGGGTCTGAGAACAGTATAAGGTATGTCTTTGGAACGACGAGACCTACTTTGATCCCTTCCTCAAAAAACTGGGTCTTGAGGCCAGTAAACACGTCTTTGGAACGACGTAAACTTCTTTGATCCCCCAGGCCGCCTGAGTTATCAAAAAAAAAGGAAAAGCGCTATCACTCAGGTGAGACAAACTTAAGCTGGCGTTGCTGAAGTTTTAAGCTGAACAAGGTCACAGAGCAAGTAGAAACAAACTCCAGTTATGGAAACAACCGGTGAAGTATTTGGGTTTTAACATATCTCAGGAAGGAAAACATCTTGATGATAAACGTAAAGAAGCTATTCTGCAAGCTCCAAAACCAAAACCAAAAAAAGCAAATGATGTCATTCTTAGGCATGACAGGCTTTTGCAGGCAATGGATTGCTAATTACGATGAATTAGCACAACCACTGCAGAGTGTAATCTATGATCAACCTATGGCAGCCGGGGATAATATTATTTGGACACAAGAGGCAGAACAAGCTTTTTTAAAAAAACTAAAACAGGTTTTAGTGAGCACATCAGTATTAGCACTCCCAGACTACAAAAAACCTTTCATCCAAACATGTGACGCGAGAGGAGGATTCATGACCAGCGTTCTAACAGCCTTTTGGACAAAAACTACGACTGATAGCTTACTACTCTTCTAATCTTGATCCCATAGCAAGAGCTATGCCTTCATGATTCCAGGCAGTGCAGGCAGCAGCTATTGCTGTACAGAGTTCAGCTTCACTCATGTTATTTCATCCATTGACATTGAAGGTTTCATGTGGTTTCTGTACTTCTGATGCAAAACAAAGTAGCTTTCATGTCACCAGCATGGCATCTCAATTGTATGACAATACTTATGGTGCAGCCACATTTGACAATCGAACGCTGCAACACATTGGATCCATCCACACTTTTGCCACACGAACAGGACGGTGAGAAACATGACTGCTTAGCTAAAACTGAGGAGACTGTTTTACCGAGAGCAGACCTGACTGATACACCACTCACACATCCAGACATAACAATGTTTGTTGACGGTTCCTGCAGGAAGAATCCAGATGGCACGAATGCCAGTAGTGTGCGCTGGTGACACAGGGGAGGGTGCTGAAATCCTCACCTTTGCCATCACATTTCTCAGCACAGGCAGCAGAGAGAGTAGCTCTGACGGAGGCATGTAGATTGGGGGAAGGGAAAGCTATCACAGTCTACACAGATAGCCAGTATGCGTTCTCCACACTGCATGTTTTCTACCAACAGTGGAAAAACAGAGGCATGGTAACATCTACAGGCAAAGCTATTCAACACGAAGATTTGATACTAACTTTATTGGATGCTATTCTCCTACCAAAAGCAGTTGCAGTCTGTAGACGCGCAGCACACACTACCGGGACTAATCCAGTTTCATGAGGAAATCGCAAAGCAGACGAAGAAGCTAAACAGAGGGACAGGGTTCGGATTACATTTTTGTAGCTGATAGCCCATCCCTCCTAAAACCCTCTATAGATTTGCGGCTATTTTGAGCCATGGAAGTACCCATGTCTCAACAGGAGGGATGGTGGCAATGATAGGTAAATGTTTTACAACATATGGATTCCAAAATTACTCTAAAAAATGTTGTGCATCCTGTTTGATTTGCTCCAAGCACAACTCGAAAGGAAGAATGAGACCTAAAAGAGGAGCGTTCCCGAAAGCAGAATATCCTTTCCAAACAATATGCATGGACTTCATTGAACTAAACAAATCAGAGGGGAAGAAATATTGCCTGGTAATAGTAGATATGTTCTCAAAATGGGTTGAAATCACACCAACAGTAACAAACGGCGCTATAGTGGTAGCAAAAATCTTTGCTACTATTATTGCACTAAGATTCGGATTCCCAGAAACAATTTACTGTGAAAACGGTCCACATTTCAGAAACTAAGTCATGGCTAAATTATCAGAAATGTTTAACATCCAACTAAAAGTTTCATTGCAGCTATCGTTGGTATCACTGGTCATCTCCTCGCTGGGAAGGTCCATATCAGGTTCTGCTATCTACACCGACAGCAGTCCACTGAACGTGGGTTCATCGGACACACTGTAAAAGAGCATACAGCACTCCAGGGGAGACAGATAAGTAAAAACACCACACCATGGCCGACAGACCGTGGCATCCGTTTCGAAGGACGGGATGCGGTATGAGAGGAACAATGTGTCTAATCAGTCTGGTAGCAGTGATAGTGGTAGTTCCGATACTCTGGGTACACGAACTTCAGTCTCAACAATCGAATGGCAACAACAATCGCACCGCAGCTGAATCACTGATTGTAAATTCGACACTAGCCAATACAACGCTAGCTAATTCAACACCAGCCAATACAACGCTAGCTAATTCAACACTAGCCGATACAACGCTAGCTAATTCAACACCAGCCAAATTAAGAGCTACAAGAGAAATCGGACCGCAAATTATATAACTTTGTGTCTCTACCCGCTGACAGGAACTGCACCACTGTACACCAATTGTTTCCCCCTGTGCCAACTCATACGCGGCCACCCTGGTTTGAGCCATATGACGGCAACTACACCTGTGTGTCTAGAGAAGAAGGTACGGTTAGTGTAGGAACTTTGGCTCCCTGTAATCTAACCCTGAAGTTATCAGCAGGAGATTGGGGTGTGCAGGATGCGTGGGTGAGAAGACAACTTGTGACCAGGGCGGACATCTGGTGGTTCTGCGGTGGTAAGACACTTAGACCAACATTAAAAATGTTGAATGGATTAACTATTTGTATTATAACCAACAGAGGTTCATCAATTACACCAGAGACGGCTTGCTGCTGGCCGAGAAGGAAGGTGTGTGTAAGATGTTTGGGGATATGTGTTGCACTTTCATTCCCAATAACACCACCCCTGACAGCAGTGGCACTAGGGCGCTGGCAGGTTTGACATCGCTATCCGAGGAGTTCGCAGAAAATTCAGGTATTGATGATCACCCTGACTTTTCATGGATGGAGAGTATGTTCGGGAGGTGGTCAGGGCTCACACAATCAGTTCTGATAACCATAAATATAATGACCATAATTATGACTGCGTTGTGTTGTTGTTGTGTTCCATTCCTGAGAGACTTAGTTCAGAGGCTGATTGACGTTGCCATGAACAAGATGTTACTGTACACCAGAGTGCCGGATGATGAGGATAAAAGTGATACAACATCATGTCTATCAGATTACAGTGACAATGAAATAACCCCTGTGAAGTGTGCTTCCCGATTCCTAGGTGAGCAGAGAGTTCCAGGTGATCTGGAAGCTGAGGACATGCACGGAGACTTGGAGAAATTCTACGATTAGTAGTTTAAATAAAAATAAAAACATAAATTCCACAGCACAATGATGTATTTACAGAAAATCCCAAAAAGAAGATGTAAAAACTGATAAGCATTACGAGTGTAGCCTAAGAGAAGGATGTTATCTCCACTATATGTTAATCACATGATGGAAGGAAGTCTGCAATGTTTTATTGTTTTCCACAAGTCCAGGGTGAGATTTCCTAGGCAGGGTCAGGTTCAACTAACGGGATCGATGGGTTGACCAGCCTGCGTTGGACAGTTTTGTTTGATTTCTATTCTTCCTTCTGTGATGGAAATTTTGTACTTATTGATGAGAGATATCTGAACTGAAGACTTACACATGAGAAGGTTTGGTGTGAATGTAAATGTGACCTGTGGCCTGTGGCCATTTGGGTGTGTTTTGCAACCCATGAGTGCTTTGCGACATAGGGGGGGTTTATGACCCAGGTGGGGTTTGCGACCCACTCAAGGTTTAGATAAACATCTGAGTTTACGACTTCCATCTCTGTGAACTGAGTGAAAACACACCCACAGAAGATGGATAAATACCATGTTTGTCTCACAACACGTTGAGTCTTCACTTTGTAACAGACCAGCATGTTGCTCTGTGATTTCTCCTCTTGATCAAGATTAAATCCCTGTTTGGACCTTGAGCTGACTCCGATCTCCTTCCTCCAGTACTAAACCATCGGGTAATTATTTTAACACCTTCCATATTAAACTTTAAAGGTATTAGAGGTTAGTTTTACTGGATGTGCTATGTATAATTCTGTTTTGATTCACTGTATTTTCCCAATTGGACTGAAGTACCATAGGGCGGTCGCCTGTAGGCAGAGGGGCTGTGAGAGAATTTCCCTGCCCGAATGTAAAGATGGACACTGGAAGTTGCTAAGAAGCTGCCTGACAGGGTTTTCGCTCTCACACTCCACAAAATGTAACTAATGATTATGCTTGAAATAAGCATAAACAGGAGGGAATGTTATAAGAATTTTATGATGACTACACAGACAAGGACTGCGTGACGCTGACTACTGTTAAGAATTTTGTATAACCTTGTGTCTTAGCTATGAATAACCTCATGTCTTAGGTATGCCTAACTGTTGTCTGGGACCTTGTGCACATGATGTCTTGGTCTTCACAAAGATTCACTGTCAATGACGCGTTATCTCCTGTGCCTTTAAAAGACTCAAGTCACAACAGTGATTTGAGCACTTCCTCTGTAGCATCCTCACACGTTGTTGCATTGTAACTGCTCTTCTTGTACAAAATTAAAGTCAGACGTCGACTTAATTTATGTCTCCAATCTCCTCCTTGGGTGAATTTATTCGTTTAACAGGGCCGACTTTATTCAACATCTACATGCTCCCACGAGGACAAATCATGCAAAACAATAACATTGACCACCATTGCTATGCCGATGACACACAAATCTATGTAGCACTATCACCAAACGACTATCGCCCCGTAGATCTTCTGTGCCAGTGCATTGAGCAAGTCAAAGACTGGATGTGCCAAAACTTCCTACAACTAAATGAGGACAAAACTGAGATAATTGTTTTTGGTGCTAAAAAAGAAAGGTTTAAAGTAATTCAACACATTCACTCTCTGTCCCTGAAAACCTCAAACAAAGCCAGAAATCTTGGGGTAATTATGGATTCTGATTTACATTTCGACAGTCACGTTAAATCAGTAACAAAATCAGCCTACTATCACCTCAAAAATGTAGCAAGACTTAGAGGGCTCATGTCAGCTCAAGACTTAGAAAAACTGCCTTTATTACTAGTAGGCTAGACTACTGTAATGGTCTCCTTGCAGGTCTTCCGAAAAAGAAAATGTCAGGCAGCTACAGCTTGTTCAGAACGCTGCTGCTAGAGTTCTTACAAAGACCAAAAAATGTGAGCACATTACACCAATTCTTAAATCCTTACATTGGCTCCCTGTATGTCAGAGGATTGATTTCAAAATCCTCCTGCTCACATATAAATCACTACATGGTCTGGGACCGAAGTATCTGATCTGATATGCTCCCACTACATAAGCCTTCTAGACCACTAAGATCTTCTGAGACCAATCTGTTAGTGATTCCCAGAGTAAACAACAATCACGGGAGAGCATCATTTAGTCACTATGCAACAAATGGCTGGAATAAACTTCCTGAAGATGGAAGACTTGCCCCAACTCTGACCACTTTTAAAACTAGACTGAAAACTTTTATGTTCACCATAGCTTTCTGCTAAATCTTTTAATGTCTGCACTGTTTTTAATGATTGCAAATATGTTTTTATTCTTTCTGTAATGCATTTTTAAATTTGCCTTTATTTTCTTTTAATTCTTCTATTTTTTTTCACTTTGTTGTATGATGTGAAGCACTTTGAGTCTGCCTTGTGTATGAAATGTGCTATACAAATAAAGTTGCCTTGCCTTGCCTTGCCACTTGATTCTAATGATGTGCTCGTTATCAAGCAACTGAAGCTTGTCACAGGTTTGAAAATCATTCGAATCAGGTGCAGGGACAACAACAATAATAATGTTCCTGCAACACAGGGATCAAGTTTTATTGGTCACATGTTTTGTAAAAAAAAAAAGAGCGTTCTTTACATATTAAAAAGTGCATTTTTTTTTTTAAGTGTAAAAGTGCATAAAGTGCCAATTTAAGTCATCATGGTTGAGAAGTCTGACTGCCTGCGGGAAAAAGCTCTTCCTCAGTGTCTGTCCTGGCCTTTATGCAGCGTTGGCGTCTGCCCGACTGCAGCAGGATAAAGAGACCAGCATTTGGGTGAGAGGCGTCAGGCCTGATTTTCCTTGCTCTCATCCTCACCCTCTTGCTGTACGTTTCCTCCAGCGTGGTGAGGGATGCCTCCCTCTGCCATGCAGCTCGGTCCCGTGCAGTGCAGCTTCGGTAGCAGGCTGAGGTACAACCTGTGAGGATGCTCATAATGGCTGCGGAGTAGAAGTTCCTCAGGATCGAGGGGGAGACCTTAAACTTCCTCAGCTGCTGGAGAAAGTATGTAAACTATATATAAAGTATGTTCTGTAAGCAGTGGACGAGGTTCTCCATGGAAGGCCTAGAAAGACGGAGGTTCTTCCTTAAATCCTGTTACCCAAAGTAGAGGCCCAGCAGGGGAACATGAGTATTGACAGTCCTGCCCTCTGGCACCAACCTGTTACAGAAAACACAAGATATTACATTCATTCTGAATGCTTTTCTATTCATTTGTTGTTAGACTACTTATTTCTTCTTACCGGACACATATTGCAACCTTTGTATATATAACATGGATTATTTGTCTAATAAATTATTCACTGAGAGCCCACTACTTGTTTTTTTTATCCCACCAAACTCATACATGATATTTAAACAACTTATATTAGCGTACATGTCTGTTGATTTTGTTTATGCATGCATATGCCTGTCAATTGATAATCAAATAATAAAGGAAAAACACACAATCACTGTTTTATCAACACGCACAAAACACACACAAATCATAAAACACGTACACAATCAACCACACACCAATGGAGATTGCTTAGTTAGCTGAACTGCTCCTGCAGGCGTTGAAATAAGGATGAATGCAAGAGGGTCTCTAGTTCATTTTATTCTTCACTTAAAGGCACTTCAACATTATTTACCAGAAATAACATTATATTTATACGCTATTCAATGCAATGTGGGGACCCACAATGGGAAAAGGGAAGAGGGCTGGTGCCTTTAAGAGTGAGGGTTGATGGGTGACGGTTTCCGGTTCTAGTGACGGATGTCCACACATTGATGGCGCGTTATAGATTTGTTTGTGGAGAAGTAAATGGACTCAAATTGCCTTTGTCTCCTGGTCGTTGTTCACCACAATGCCATCACTGCAACATAATTAATGAATTACCAGCACACGCAATATTTAGAACATTTATGCTCCAAGACACACTGTAATGTAAGTGTTTATTAATGTATTCATCCACAACTGTAACTCCTCTCATGAAGCATTTATAAGTATGCTGCTGTATAAACAGACCATGAAAGACAGTAAAACACAGCTTTTATGATATGAAATATGTCTTTATAGAAGTTATAATTGTTATTATTAGTGTGTTGTAAACAGTTCGTTGTGAACTGCCATATTACTACATTACTATATAATTAATATTAAGCTGTTTTTCCTCTTTCACATATGTTGAACATTCAAATCATATAAAAAATCATACAAAAATAACCAGGGTGTGGAAGTGTTCCGTGTGTGTGTGTGTGTGTGTGTGTGTGTGTTCCGTGTGTGTGTGTGTGTGTGTGTTCTTTGATGTGTCACACGGAACACTTGGGTAGGTCACATGACATGTGCTTTGATCTATCATGAGATGTGTGATGTCACAGTGCCTTTGATGTGTGAAAGTATAAATAGAACTGAAGACAGGTCAGCTACAAACATGAACAAACGGAAGACAAACACAAGCAGACAGATAAACTCCACAGTACAGGATCTAGTGATGGATTCCACGTCAGGACAAGAAGCCCCCGATGCACATACAGTTGTCAGTCCACTGAAGGCTGGTGCAACCTCCAGACCCTCCACCAGTAAAAGAAGGCGGACTGTCCCAACACCATGCTCAGGCACTTCAGTAAAGAAACAAACTGCTCTGAAAACCTGCCAAAACATGCAAAGACCCTCAAGAAAGACTTATAGGGAAGCATTAGGTGCTTTGTACGCCCGCGTAATGCAAAGAGATTGCAACACATGCTGTTTAAGCCTCAGAGAAATCACTGCACTGTACACAATAGCAACACCGGGAACCACAGTACTGTATATGGGGATGAATTCAACACCAGGACCATCAGGACAAGAAGCTCCTGATGCACATACAGTTGTCAGTCCACTGAAGGCTGGTGCAACCTCCAGACCCTCCAGCAGTAAAAGAAGGCGGACTGTCCCAACACCATGCTCAGGCACTTCAGTAAAGAAACAAACTGCTCTGAAAACCTGCCAAAACATGCGATGTCGCTCAGG
The DNA here is from genome assembly GCA_029853015.1 of Chelidonichthys spinosus. Classification (NCBI taxonomy): domain Eukaryota; kingdom Metazoa; phylum Chordata; class Actinopteri; order Perciformes; family Triglidae; genus Chelidonichthys; species Chelidonichthys spinosus. The sequence goes on along the minus strand of CM056821.1, from coordinate 31,989,799 downwards.
AATGTCGAACAGAGAATCCTTAAATCGTTTTCACAACCGCCTAATGAGGAGAACCTGCACCAGAAAGGGTTTTAGATCCAGACAAATCCTTGCAAACCACCAAGGAGCAACACCAGGAGCCACAGTACAGTGTATGGTGATGGATTCAACACCAGGACCATCAGGACAAGAAGCCCCTGAGACACCTACAGTTGTAAGTCCACTGAAGGCTGGTGAATCTGATGGGAAAGGTGAGAAATTTGAAAAAACAACAACATACTCATCAGGCTGCAGGTCTCCTAAACAGGCATCTCCCACTCTCTCCACGAGATATGTGGAGGACATTAAGGCTGCTGAGCAAGCAGACATGAGCTCTGTCCCTGCAGTGATTGTTGATAATGAGGAGCCCGAAGACCACACACCAGACTTTGAAGGATTTGTAAGGACTCCTTATATGGCATCTCCCACTCTCTCTATCAACTCTAGTGCGGACACAGAATCTGTTGAGGAAGAAGACTTTAGACCTGTCTCTCCACAGTTGGTTGACAATGTGGAACATGAGGACTTCACTCCAGAGGACAAAGACTGCCGGTCTCCTAAACAGGCATCTCCCACTCATTCCATCAGCTCCAGTGAGGAGACAGAAGCTGCTGAGGAAGAAGACTTAAAGCCTGTCTCCCGACAGTTGGTTTATAATGTGGAATTGGACGACCTCACACCAGAGACTGAAGAATGCCGGTCTCCGAAACAGGCATCTCCGAGCTCCAGTGAGGACACAATGTGTGTTCTGTACGGATTCAGAAAAATGCTGAAGAAGATGAAGCATGGACTGAGAAGGTCCTCCATACTGGGAAAAAAGGCAGCAGAACAGGATTTGGAAAACCAAGGAGCGACACCAGGAGTACACGATCCGGTGATGCATTCAACACCAGGACCATCAGGACAAGAAGCCCCTGATGCACCTACAGTTGTAAGTCCACTGAAGGCTGATGAATCTGACGGGAAAGGTGAGAAATTTGAAAAAACAACAACAGACTCATCAGGCTGCAGGTCTCCTAAACAGGCATCTCCCACTCTCTCCATGAGATATGGGGAGGACGTTAAGGATTCTGAGGAAGCAGACCTGAGCTCTATCCCTGCAGTGATTGTTGATAATGTGGAGCCGGAAGACCACACACCAGACTTTGAAGGATTTGTAAGGACTCCTTATACGGCATCTCCCACTCTCTCTATCAACTCTAGTGAGGACACAAAATCTGCTGAGGAAGAAGACTTTAGCCCTGTCTCTCCACAGTTGGTTGACAATGTGGAGTGTGAAGACATCACACCAGAGGACGAAGACTGCCGGTCTCCTAAACAGGCATCCCCCACTCTCTCCATCAGCTCCAGTGAGGACATTAAGGATGCTCAGGAAGCAGACTTAAGGACTGTCTCGCCACAGTTGGTTGATAATGTGGAATTGGACGACATCACACCAGAGACTGAAGACTGCCGGTCTCCTAAACAGGCATCTCCCACAACCTCCATCAGTTCTAGTGAGGACACAAAGGCTGCTGAGGAAGAGGACTTGAGCCCTGTCTCTCCACAGTTGGTTGACAATGTGGAACGTGAGGACTTCACGCCAGAAGACAAAGACTGCCGGTCTCCTGAACAGGCATCTCCCACACCCTCCATCAGTTCTAGTGAGGACACAAAGGCTGCTGAGGAAGAGGACTTGAGCCCTGTCTCTCCACAGTTTGTTGACAATGTGGAACGTGAGGACTTCACGCCAGAGGACAAAGACTGCAGGTCTCCTAAACAGGCATCTCCCACACTCTCCATCAGTTCCAGTGAGGACACGAAGGCTTCTGAGGAAGAGGACTTTAGACCTGACTCTCCACAGTTGGATGACAATGTGGAACGTGAGGACTTCACGCCAGAAGAAAAAGACTGCCGGTCTCCTAAACAGGCATCTCCCACACCCTCCATCAGTTCTAGTGAGGACACAAAGGCTGCTGAGGAAGCGGACTTGAGGCCTGTCTCGCTACAATTGGTTGATAATTGGGAATTGGACGATGTCACACCAGAGACTGAAGACTGCCAGTCTCCTAAACAGGCATCACCCACACTCTCCATCAGTTCCAGTGAAGACACAATAGCTACTGAGGAAACAGACTTTAACCCTGTCTCTCCACAGTTGGTTGACCATGTGGAACATGAGGACGTCACGCCAGAGGACAAAGACTGCGGGTCTCCTAAACAGGCATCTCCCACTCATTCCATCAGCTCCAGTGAGGACACAATGTGTGTTCTGTCTGGATTCAGAAAGATGCTGAAGAAGATGAAGCATGGACTGAGAAGGTCCTCCATACTGGGAAAAAAGGCAGCAGAACAGAATTTGGAAAAGGCCCCATGTCCCAAACATGTGACCTTCGAGCGGCAATCCCTCACCGGCTCCTCCCAGCTGAAACAACAGAATGAAAACACAAGTACACCTATGGTTCCAGATAAAATGCAGAGAAAGAATGGTTCAACCTCCAGACCCTCCAACAGTAAAGGAAAGTGGACTGTTCCATCATACTTAAATCGTTTTCACACCTGCCAAATGAGGAGATTCTGCACCAGAATGGGTTTCCAGCTCAGAAACATCCTTGCAGAGCACCAAGGAGCAACACCGGGAGTACACGATCCGGTGAAGGATTCAACACCAGGACCATCAGGACAAGAAGCCCCTGAGACACCTACAGTTGTAAGTCCACTGAAGGCTGGTGAATCTGATGGGAACGGTGAGAAATTTGAAAAAACAACAACAGACTCATCAGGCTGCAGGTCTCCTAAACAGGCATCTCCCACTCTCTCCGCGAGATATGTGGAGGACATGAAGGATGCTGAGGTAGCAGACCTGATCCCTGTCCCTACAGTGATTGTTGAAAATGTGGAGCTGGAAGACCACACACCAGACTTTGAAGGATTTGCAAGGACTCCTTATACGGCATCTCCCACTCTCTCTATCAGCTCCAGTGAGGACACAAAATCTGCTGAGGAAGAAGACTTTAGCCTTGTCTCTCCACAGTTGGTTGACAATGTGGAACATGAGGACGTCACACCAGAGATCAAAGACTGCAGGTCTCCTTATACGGCATCTCCCACTCTCTCCATCAGCTCCAGTGGGGACACAAAATCTGCAGAGGAAGAAGACTTTAGCCCTGTCTCGCCACAGTTGGTTGACAATGTGGAACATGAGGACTTCACTTCAAAGGATGAAGACTGCCGATCTCCTAAACAGGCATCTCCCACTCTCTCCATCAGCTCCAGTGAGGACACAAAGGATGCTCAGGAAGCAGACTTAAGGCCTGTCTCGCCAAAGTTGATTGATAATGACGTCACACCAGAGACTGAAGACTGCCGGTCTCCTAAACAGGCATCTCCCAATCTCTCAATCAGTTCCAGTGAGGACACAAAGGATGCTGAAGAGGACTTTAGACCTGTCTCTCCACAGTTGGTTGACCACGTAGCATGGGAGGATGTCATACAAGAGACCAAAGACTGCCGGTCTCCTAAACAGGCATCTCCCACTCTCTCCATCAGCTTCAGTGAGGACAAAATGTCTGGTCAGGAAGCAGACTTTAGCCCTGTCTCTCCACAGTTGGTTGACAATGTGGAATTTGACAACTTCATGCCAGAGACTGAAGACTGCCGGTCTCCTAAACAGGCATCTCCCACTCTCTCCGCAAGATATGTGGAGGACATGAAGGATGCTGAGGTAGCAGACCTGAGCTCTGTCCCTACAGTGATTGTTGAAAATGTGGAACTGGAAGACCACACACCAGACTTTGAAGGATTTGCAAGGACTCCTTATACGGCATCTCCCACTCTCTCTATCAGCTCCAGTGAGGACATTAAGGATGCTCAGGAAGCAGACTTAAAGCCTGTCTCGCCACAGTTGGTTGATAATGTGGAATTGGACGACATCACACCAGAGACTGAAGACTGCCGGTCTCCAAAACAGGCATCTCCCACAACCTCCATCAGTTCTAGTGAGGACACAAAGTCTGCTGAGGAAGAAGACTTTAGACCTGTCTCTCCACAGTTGGTTGACCATGGGGAATGGGAGGACGTCATACTAGAGACCAAAGACTGCCGATCTCCTAAACAGGCATCTCCCACTCTCTCCATCAGCTCCAGTGAGGACACAAAGGATGCTCAGGAAGCAGACTTAAGCCCTTTCTCAATACAGTGGGTTGACAATATGGAATGTGAGGACTTCACGCCAGAGGACGTAGACTGCCGGTCTCCTAAACAGGCATCTCCCACTCTCTCCATCAGTTCCAATAAGGACACAAAGGATGCTCAGGAAGCAGACTTAAGGCCTTTCTCACCACAGTTGGTTGACAATGTGGAATGTGAGGACTTCACGCCAGAGGACGAAGACTGCAGGTCTCCAAAGCAGGCATCTCCCACTCTCTCCATCAGCTCCAGTGAGGACACAAAGGATGCTCAGGAAGCAGACTTAAGCCCTTTCTCAATACAGTGGGTTGACAATATGGAATGTGAGGACTTCACGCCAGAGGACGTAGACTGCCGGTCTCCTAAACAGGCATCTCCCACTCTCTCCATCAGTTCCAATAAGGACACAAAGGATGCTCAGGAAGCAGACTTAAGGCCTTTCTCACCACAGTTGGTTGACAATGTGGAATGTGAGGACTTCACGCCAGAGGACGAAGACTGCAGGTCTCCAAAGCAGGCATCTCCCACTCTCTCCATCAGCTCCAGTGAGGACACAAAATCTGCTGAGGAAAAAGACTTTAGAACTGTCTCTCTGCAGTTGGTTGACCATGTGGAATGGGCGGACGTCATACTAGAGACCAAACACTGCCGGTCTCCTAAACAGGCATCTCCCACTCTCTCCATCAGCTCCAGTGAGGACACAAAGGAAGCTCAGGAAGCAGACTTGTGCCCTTTCTCACCACAGTTGGTTGACAATGTGGAACGTGAGGACGTCACGCCAGAGATCAAAGACTGCAGGTCTGCTTTTATGGCATCTCCCATTCTCTCCATCAGCTCCAGTGAGGACACAGACTATAGCTCTGTCTCTCCACAGTTGGTTGACAATGTGGAATGGGAGTACCTCACGCCAGAGACTGAAGACTACAGGTCTCCTAAACATGCACGTCCCACTCTCTTCATCACTTATAGGGACTACGTCAAGGCTTCTGAGTTAGCAGACCTGACATCTGGCCTTTTAAAGAAGGAGGACTTCACCCCAAAAGAGAAACATTCTGGTCCTGAGTGTAAAGAAGACAAATTGACGTTTGTTAAATCCATCAAAGCTCTTTTTAAACTGCGTAAAAATAAGGTCCAACCGGCTCCAGTCGAAAAAATGGACGCGGATGCCAGTTCATCATTAAACAAACTGCCATCTGGACAAGAAGACAAAATCGCAGATGCAAAAACCGTCAAAGTCCGGAATAAGAAGTTCTTTTCCCGTAAATGGTGGAATAATAAGGTCCACCCAGCTCGAGTCGAAAAAATGGATGCGGCTGCCAGTTCTTCATCAAACGAACTGCCATCTGGACAAGAAGACAAAATCGCAGATGCAAAAACCGTCAAAGTCCGGAATAAGAAGTTATTTTCCCGTAAATGGTGGAATAATAAGGTCCACCCGGCTAGAGTCAAAAAAATGGATGCCGCTGCCAGTTCTTCATCAAACGAACTGCCATCTGGACAAGATGAAAAATTGCCAAATGCACAAAACGTCAAAGTCCAGAATAAGAAGTGCTTATCCTGTAAATGTTGGAATAAAAAGGTCCACCAAGCTCCAGTCCAAAAAATGGAGGCAGCTGCCAGTTCTTCATCAAACGAACTGCCATCTGGACATGCACACTCCATTAAACCTTCAGCTAAGGTTCAGGCTTCACAGACCGAAAGACCATCTCACGGATTCCCCTGCTTCAGAGCCCATAGGGTTTCTAGTGAGTAGTCGGTGTTCAATCACAAAAAAGAAAAGGGTTTTCTCCGGGCGCTCCGGTTTCCTCCCACACTTTAATTTATCAAAAAAAAAAAAAAGCTTTAGCAAGGTTCAGGCTTCACCGAGCAAAAGACCGTCTCTGCTGAGGAGGATCTTGGGATTCTGCTGCTGCAGGAGCCGCAAGCTCCCGCATTGAGTCACTCACAGCCCCGTCGGACCAAAGTATAGGGTTTTCATCACCAGTGGAATAAATGGGTTTTCTCCGGGCGCTCCGGTTTCCTCCCACACTTAATTTACAAAAAAAAATCTCCCAAACAGCTGGATTCACAGCCAGTCAGATCTCTAAACATAACCCTGAAATTTGCGTCAACCAACTCTGAGATGGGCAACTCCTGAGTTTTCAGTTCCAGAACAGCTGTTCTGAATTTGTTCAATCAACTCTGACTATGTAAACTCTACAAAGCCATCATCAATGGAGCTCCGATACTACGATTCATCATCGCAACCAGGAGAGAGTTATTAGACCGTCTCTGCTGAGGAGGATCTTGGGGTTCTGCTGCTGCAGGAGCCGCAAGCTCCAGCATTCAGTCACTCACAGCCCCCTCTGACCGAAGTATAGGGTTTTCATCACCAGTGGAATAAATGGGTTTTCTCCGGGTGCTCCGGTTTCCTCCCACACTTAATTTACAAAAAAAGAAATCTCCCAAACAGCTGGATTCACAGCCAGTCAGATCTCTAAACATAACCCTGAAATTTGTGTCAACCAACTCTGAGATGGGCAACTCCTGAGTTTTCGGTTCCAGAACAGCTGTTCTGAATTTGTTCAATCAACTCTGACTATGTAAACTCTACAAAGCCATCATCAATGGAGCTCCGATACTATGATTCATCATCGCAACCAGGAGAGTTATTAGACCGTCTCTGCTGAGGAGGATCTTGGGGTTCTGCTGCTGCAGGAGCCGCAAGCTCCAGCATTCAGTCACTCACAGCCCCCTCTGACCGAAGTATAGGGTTTTCATCACCAGTGGAATAAATGGGTTTTCTCCGGGTGCTCCGGTTTCCTCCCACACTTAATTTACAAAAAAAGAAATCTCCCAAACAGCTGGATTCACAGCCAGTCAGATCTCTAAACATAACCCTGAAATTTGTGTCAACCAACTCTGAGATGGGCAACTCCTGAGTTTTCGGTTCCAGAACAGCTGTTCTGAATTTGTTCAATCAACTCTGACTATGTAAACTCTCCAAAGCCATCATCAATGGAGCTCCGATACTACGATTCATCATCGCAACCGGGAGAGAGTTATTAGACCATCTCTGCTAAGGAGGATTTTGGGATTCTGCTGCTGCAGGAGCGGCCAGCTCCCGCAGTTAACCCCTCGCACTGAAGTAAAAGGTTTTCATCACCAGTGGAATAAATGGGTTTTCTCCGGGTGCTCCGGTTTCCTCCCACACTTTAAATTACAAATTGAAACAAATTGTAATTAAAAAAAAATAGACTGATTGGCACTTGCTACCTGAAGATGTTCACAACCGAATAAGAAGAGCTGCTCCTGTAAATGGCTGAATAATAACAGAAAGATGCTGGCTGTTCATCCATCCAACCAGCAGCAGCAGCAGCCTCCTGTTCTCATCGGCAGCTCAGCCCCAGTAACTCCAGACACAAGGGTCTGTATCGCCATCTGCAGGCAGCTTAATGCAGCTAATGTGGCCATTAAGCATGCATTTGTCATCATCAAGACAATGTTCCAGAGGCTCAAGTGTCATGAAGAGAGTGGAACACATCAGTGCAACAGTTAAAGCCAGGTGACCAAGAAGCATCACCTTCAGTTTGACATTTTTTTACTTTTAGTCACACATTTTTGTGAGCTGGTGTGCAATATGCCACAGGGTGATGACAGGCACTTCAGGTCAAATCGAGGTAACCTTTGATAAGGCATTACCTATTGATTGAAGTGCCTCTACATCATCAAGACTCCTGCTGTGCCTCCACGTGGCAGTTCACGGTAACTGGGTACAAGAACCCAGGCGAAATCAGCAGGGGATCGATGATCAGTGTTCTCAGAGGCAGTCACAGCACCATTGTACATTTTAACCATCCTACCACTGCTAATGTAGCGTTTCAGTTTGAGGAGATCAAAAACACACAAATACACAAGTATTTTTGAACATTTATTTGTGACTCCATCAAAACAATCACATTTTGTTGCTGAATATTTTTCAGTTGGGTTAATGTTTGACCCATGCATGTGAGCATCTTTTTCTCAAATCGCTCTCTTCTCTTTGCCTTCAGTCTCCTAACTCCGGCCTTACCGCTGAGAGACTGTCAACGGGTGAGTATAAAAAGGAAACCTATGAGACTTTAATACATTTAACATTTTGGTGGCAATTACTAACTGAGATGTTTTATTTCCAGATACAATGTTTGTAGTTCCACTTCTGCAACAAGTGAGGGCTGCTGAACACAACAAAGGTAACATTTTCTTTCATATCGATAATCCTAAATATTTAAACAGCTATTTAAATTATTTTCAGCTAAATGTCTGCATTCAAGTCCCTTCTTGGACAAAAAGGCAGCACCAGAACAAAATATCCCAACTTCCAAAGTTCATACATTTGATCCAAAATTTTCACAGAAAAACACTTCTCCTGTTACTTTTGGAGAGTGAGCACATCTCCTTCATGGTCTGTTACTACACTGTTTTACCAACTCAGAAATTGTTAATTAACAATCTCTTTTAAGAATTGGTTTGATTCAGGACTTCACTTTGCCTCCATTTATCCTCCAGCAATCACACAGCCAAAGTCAGCTGGAGGAGAAGGAGGAGGAGGGAGGAAGAGCAGAAAGATGCTGGCTGTTCTTCAATCCAACCAGCAGCAGCAGCAGCAGCAGCAGCAGCAGCAGCAGCAGCAGCCTTGTGTTCTCATCGGCAGCTCCCTGGTAACTCCAGAGTCACGGGTCTGTATCGCCATCTGCAGGCAGCTCGGACACACTGCAGCTTGGCAGGCCCAGGAGTCTGCAAGCCTGATGAGCTGGAGCTGAGCCTGTAGCTCAGTGGAGATCCGAGGACTCTTGGCTGGTGGTTAATTATGCTGATGGCGGTAAGTATGACGCCTCACCCTCTGTGACTTTTTTCAAAATTCTATACTTTGACTTTTTTCATGTTTTTGTAATGATTTTATTCCCCAATGCATAGAAATCTGACAGGAGATCTAACTGATGCGGTGAACTACAGACCCATCAGTATCTTACCCAAAATATCCAGGAACACAGAGAAAGTGGTAACTAAACAGTTAACTGACTTTTTAAAATCAGGACAAGCCTCATTTCATCCCATGCAATTCTGCTTCAGAACAAACCACTCAACTGGATCAGCCAATTGCTACTTCATTGAGAAAATCTAATTAAAATTAGACAGTGGGAATGCTGTGGGAGCTGTATTTCTGGACCCGAGAAAAGCATTCGATACAGTAAATCATAATGTTCTTCTCTCAAAAGTGTCCAATTTTAACCTATCTGTGGATGCAATCAAATGGATGAAGTCTTATTTAACAATGAGAAGACAATGCACCAGAGTTGAAAATAAGTCTTCATCATTTCTTGATTGCTCTGTTGGTGTCCCGCAAGGCTCAATCCTAGGACCTCTTCTATTCAGCTTATATGTGAACGATCTGCTACTTGTATGCCCTGAAATCGAGACCCAAATGTATGCGGATGACACTGTCATCATTGTACATGGTAAACATAGAGACGAAGAGGCAGACAAATTAACATCAGCAATGGCCAAAACTTCAAAGTGTCAAAGCAATGTTTGACACTTAACGTGAGCAAAACTGCCTGCATGTACTTACTGTATATATAAGGAAAAATGGAAGTCAACCAGATATCTCTGTACTTATCGACTCTCAGCTGTCCTTTTAGAAACATGTGAAACAAGTCTGTAATGTTGTAAAATTCAATCTCAGGAACTTCAGGTTTATCCAAAACCAGCTACACTTCGATGCCTCAAATCTGTACATGCACTCAATGATTTTCTCACACATCTCATACTGTATCACAAGCTGGTCACATGCTGGAAAAACAACACTTGCTCCACTACTAACACATTATAAACAAACTGTCAAGACACTGGACAAAAAGCCGCCAAGTTACCATCATTGCAACATCATTCAGAATACATTACAATAATTAATATCACTGCGCTCTAATAATGGTAGGACAACGAGGATGACAAACAGAGATGACTGTGATACACCACAGATCCACTGAGTTTGGCAGATCAGTCTTCTCCATTAGAGCATCAAACCTTTAGAGCTCAATACCCAGTCATATAAGAGAATGCTGCAGCTTTACTGATTTCAAATTAAAGATGAAATCATGGCTTAAACCAAATCAATCATGCACCCACCACACATAAATACAAACACTTGATGTGTCTCAATGTTGTGATGCCCGGATGTATACTGCATTGGCAAGAATTTCTGAGTATACAGCGGACCTTGCTAGATATACTTCTCATAATGCATTGCGGCTCGTCTGACTTCTGAAAAGTTTTGGATAATGGCGGACGAATGCGGCGATTCCATGTATCAGTAGCCGTGTTCACGTTGCCTCGCATGCTGCAGATGGCTACCTAAGGTGATGAATTCTGGGTTGAAAACATCAGAATTTATGTCTGACTTCAGCCGACTGCAAAGACATCACAGTGTCGCGACCATATCACATGACCCACAACATCGCGGGAGCAAGTTTTAAGGAGGTGTTCCGTGTAGCGCTAGGCAGTGCAGTTTTCGCTGGCTGCAACCGCCTAGCCAACACCTCCTTCACAGCGGAATTGTTCCCGATTGGTTAAAGGTTCAGTGACATGTGTTCAGGTTCGCACTCGCTCGGCGGCCACCTTGTGGACAAATTATGTGTTTTTTTGATAAAAGAATTATAATTAAAAAAACAATGTCCATCCCTATGTGGAATATTATTTATTTCCCAATGTTGGCTTTACGGTTATATATATATATGTTTTTATTGCTTATGATTGTTTATTTCATTAAAATATCCTGTTTGTTTTGTATCACCTATGTGAAAAGAAATAAAGGGTTATCTTAATGTGTATGTTTTTTGTTTGTTTGTTTGTTTGTTTGTTTGTTTTTTATCTTTATATCTTAACTAGTTTTGGAAGAATTACAACTATATTTATTTTCTACACTGTAATGTAACTGTTCCAGTGACATCTCACTTCAATAAACATTGGAATGGTTAAACTGTCCAAAAATAATTCCAAAATGAAATGTGACATAAATATTCTCAGCAATAAATAAATTGGCTCATATACACTTGTTAACGGTGGGCTCTGCCATAACTCTGCGACAGACAGTCTTATTGCACAATTAGTACCTGCCCGTGCTGGCTCCTTTAATTCATTTTCCACTTTGGTGGTGAATAGACAGCAGATAATGGTGTTTGAGGTTCATTATCGCCACCGCATGGACATATTTTTCGTGCACCACTGCAATGCATTGTGGGTGATATACAGCTCTGGAGTGACCATCGTTGTTGACTCGATCACTCAGCCCTCAAGGGTCGATCTCACCAGAGTTCACTTCAGCTGTTCAGAGAAATGGAACAGCCCTTATGATGGTGGCGGGGAGTCCCCCGAGGGCAAGTGCTTAGGGCAAGTGAGCGAGGGTGACTCAAACTGTTTTTGGAACGCAGCCCCGCAGATCTCAATGTGGGTGGAGTTAAACCTTTAACCCCGCCCAAGTTTAACCCCGCCCACGGCCCAACTAATTTAATACGGTGTCTGAGGAAGGACAGAAGTCATAATCAGGTGCGCAGATTGTTGAGTGGGTAGAGTGCATACCACGTACGCTGGTACCTGAGGGGTATTCCACCAATAATTAAAGTAATATCGCTAATTAAAGCGGCGCTTACCTGGTTAAGCCTGGTTAGAACTAACGCCAACTTCCACTTGCGGCTAAACCCATTCCATTAACGCATTTCAGCCGCGCCTTGTTGAGGCTAATTCAAGCCAGGTTAACGTTGTTGTGTGTTATGCGCATTCACGGGATATGAAGCCAGACCAAAACCGTGAATATCGAATCATCGAGAAAATGGCATAAAAGACCAGAGCAAAAATGATTGATGGAACTGTACGAGGAGTACAAACCCATCATAACCAAAAAAGGAAATACTGTAGTGATAAATAAAAATCGCGAGGCTGCTTGGGCAAGAATTGTCGAGCGATTAAAAACGGAAGTACCGTTAAGAGTAACATGCTCTAATATAACACTGACAAAGAGTTCTTGAATGTGAGGATAGTGTAGAGGTAACACATCGGCTTGGCACGCGGCCGGCCATGGTTCAATTCCCGTCTATGGAACTTTGTGAAACTTATTTCTTTGGCTGGAACTCTCTCTCTCTCTTTCTCTTTTTTTTTTTAGATAGGCCTAGTAAATGCATCTACATTGACCAACTCATTTATCTCAACAATTCAATGAACACATTCAATGAACCTATTAATTAACTCACCTGAAGGGAATTTATGTGGCTGAAAATTGCAGCAATGCCTTTGTCATTGGGATCAATAACATACTATTAATAATAACATCTTTATACCTGTTGTTTTTGCAAGTTATATTTGGGTTCTCGGGAAAAGTTGGTCTAATTCTCTGATCTAAAGACAGGCAAAAAAAAAAAAAACACACATGAAATGTCCTCACCTGGATGTGAACCTGCAATGCCCAAATTCGTGGGCAGGTGCATCACCACTCACCCAACTGGGAACTTTAAATAATCATATGGCCAGTCGGTCTTAAACAAAATAAACATTATTCATATTTTTTTAATCGCAAGCATGTATTTTTAGACACTTGATGAAAATATAGTCGGTTTGTACTTCATATATGTAATTTTGACGTGACGAAATCACGAGGACTAGGCTTGGCGGAACCTTCTGCTGGTACAGTTGTTTCCAACAGACGGACTTCTCTGAAACCCCCGCTAAAGTAAGCCTGATGGTTAGCCTGGCTAGTTTGGTCGGATAAATTCCCATGGTTACTTAGCGGAGAGTGCCTCAAGTCACGTTAATGGAACGAAACTCTTGCTAAAGGTAGCGAGGCTTATCGAAATTAGCCCGGCTTTGCACTTAGCGAGTTTGATGGAATACCCCTCTGGTTAGATTCCCGGCCAGCGGTTCTTTGCTGCATGTCACATCCCCTCTCTCCCCCATTTTAAAACATCTATCCACTGTCTAAATAAAGGTGCTTATGCCTAAAAAAGAAACCATAATGAATGTACCTTAATCATTCATTAAACGATGAAAATTAATATATTTTAATGTGTGTTTATCATAATCAAATGTAACCTGAGATACTTTCTTAATAAATTAAAGGGATCACTAATTTTAATTTTTTTATTTTTATTGAAAAACAAATTATTTAACAACAAACAACAAACATTAACATAAAACAAGCAGGCAAACAGTAAAAATGTTAAAAGGAACCCCGGCTATGAAGACTTGTAGGCCCTAATACGCCACAATTGTTCTCTTGTACTAAAATATGTTTTATATCTTGTACAAATTATTGCCATTGCTTTGAAAATATATAATATTTAGTACATATTTTTGAGGACGCCATGTTTTCCGCGTGCAATGCACTCTGGGGGCGATGACGTAGAATGGTTGCACTCGGTAGAATAGCTTTGACGCTAGTGTTTGTTTACGTGCGTTTGTTAAGTAATTTCAAGGAAAATGCCACATTGTACTGCTTTTGGATGCGATTTCCAGTCAAAAGGCAACAAGGGGAGTGATGTGAGTTTACACTGCTTTCCTACTGACAAGAAGAGGAGAAAGGAGTGGGAAGATGCCTGTGGACGGACACAACTTCCCAAAGATCCGCGGCTGTGTTCTCAACATTTTTCTCCTGATGCATTTGAGGCTTTTAGTCGACCACAACTGCTGAAAGAGCTCACCGGAGTGGCTGGGTATAAACAAAGACTAAAATCAAATGCTTTTCCGACAATTTTCCCACATAAGGAGCCTAAACGCCCTCGGGGAGCGAGTGAAATGCGCATTAAACATCGATAAGTACCGATCCGTCGTAAAGCGGTACAAAGCGATAAACAAAAACTATCTTGTACAGAGACTTGCAAAGTAAACACATGGCGTGTTACGGATGACTACCGGAGTTAGCGTGCTCATGGGACTAAACGAAGTGGCTACGTTTGTTTGTTGGACTCTTACCTTTCTCTGGATATCGGGATTATCATGCTACATGTTGTTTTTGGATTTCCAGACAGCCGATGAGGACAAGGTGACATCTTTTTGGACTCCAATGTTCCACAAATCCATAAAAACGTATGCAATTTGTCAACTGTAACTATATTCATGCTTGCAGCTATTGCGGGGACGGGCATCCAAAATCAGTGAGTCCCAGACGAACCTGCCTCACGAGGAAGGGAAAGAGATAATAAAACATCCGTTAAATAATTGTAAGCTGCAAAAAAAAAAAAAAATGAAGCAGCTGTTACTTTATCAACAAAGGGTGCTCCCCATACCATTAATTAACAGATTTATAAGACTCCTTACTTGGGCATCCTTGCTGGGGATCTTCATCATCTAGCAGCTCACATTCCAGGCCGCATGTGCTTTTCTGGTTCACTGTTTTGAGACCCACGAATGCAGCTGTCCTCCATCAAAGGCCTCCTCGCAGAAGTCCAGTTCCACCTGCGCTGCTTGGATCCATCCGCCAACAACTTGCTAGAGAATCCATCCAATAAGCTCCTGCTAAACGGCTTCAAGTGAGGAACCCAAGTCAAGAAATTCGTCTCCCTTTCACCCCACTCCACCTTTTCACAAATTAATCACCCACCAAGGAACGGGTGCTTTGGTTCATAGGAACAGCCTTATGGGTTTTAATAGAGATGCTCCAATACTTGGATCAGATATCAGCTCCGATATCGACTAATTAGCTGGATCGGATATCGGATGAATGAGGCTGATCCAGCATTCCGATCCAGCCATTTCATATTTATTAACATCCTACACAGCTATACAGTGACAGCGATATAGTCGCTTCAATTCTGTTTGCTATGCTGGATATGTCATCAAGTAGAGCACGCTAGCAGCCAGTGATGAGTACACAGAGCAACACGGAGCAAGCGCCGGTGTCCGTCTGGTTTCAGGCAGCTACTACATTTTATATTATATTTTAAAATATCTGTTTACAGTGCACTTTACATGGTTGCAAGTGTTATTTATTTCTTTTTGCTGCTAATGTACACTTTATTCGTTAATAAGTACATTTATATCTGTGGCAATGCCACACGATCAAAACTGGATTGGTGCATCTCTTGTCTTTAACCACCACCTGCTCCCTTGACCCGATTCCCTCCTCTCTTCTCCAGGACATCTCACACGACATCTTGCCATTCCTCACCACCCTGATCAACTCTTCCCTCACCTCAGGTGTCATTCCAGAGGATTTTAAGACCGCTATTGTGAAGCCTCTCCTTAAAAAACCCACCCTAGACGCTACTGGGTGGCTTTGCTACAGTGCAGACGCTTTTCCTCTTTGCTCTCACCCCTGCCTGCGATTTTCTGCTATTTTTTGCTATCTGCTACTCCTCAATAAGAAACAAAGAGCAACAGCTCCTGGATATTTACAAAACCAGTGGGATTATATTTTCTTTGAGATAAAACGGGCATTTTTCAATATTTTTACGACTTCCTCAACGCTACGGGAGGAGGCCTACCAAACAAGATAAGCCTGAGCCTGCTAAAGGTAATTAGCAGAAGATGCCTCCCTTCTCTACGGAAGATTACCATAAACTCCTACAGAAGATTTTACTGCTGGAAACAAAAATGAATCGGTTAGAAGTAAATGTAGAAGTGAATGGACTTTGTGGGAACAACACCACTCTAGCACTGACTCAAAACAGTGGACAGGAGCATGCTAGAACACAGCTAACTAGCTATAATGAAGCTATGAAGAAACGGGAGGATCCTGTACACGGTCATAAATCTACCAGCGATAATCCTCCCTGGAACACACTTGGTGCGAAGCCAAAGAGAAGACCATCTCCCTGTGACATGGGAGAACGGATATCTGGCAGGACCCAGCGCCCCGATATCTGTGATCTGACCGGCTGGCCTGCGTTACCATCTCCATCCAGGCACAGCGTCTCCTCAACCCCACTGCCTCGTAGGACACAGCAGCGGACAGCTGGGGAGAGGAGAGCTACCAAGAAACCTCCCCAGCAAACAACTGTTCAACTAAAGAACAGGTTTGCTCCACTGCTGCAGGACCATGGATCCCCCTCTGACTGCCTGGATAACCCCCCACCACCACGCAGTAGGGTAAGACCTGCTAACTTAAAGCCACAGAGAAAGCTAACGACAGGGCCTGAAAATCTGATTGTGGGTGACTTTTCTGTAAAAGATATGAAAAGCAGTAATAACATCAAAGTACTCTGCTTTCCGAAGGATACGGTGTCTGATTTGGAAAAAAGAATCCTGGAAATTGTGGCTGCACACCCAACTGTGAAAAATATCATTCTGCACATTGGATTTAATGACATTGAAAAACAACGATCAACAGAGTTGAGAGAGGATTTCAACAAACTCTTTGAAACAGTCAGCTCTGTGAATGCTGAGGTTTTCATCAGTGGCCCTCTGCCCCCGACCGGGAGAGGAGCGGAGACATTCAGTAGACTGTTTTGGCTCAACAAATGGCTCTCAACTGCATCTCTTGCCCGCCCAATGCATTTTATTGACAATTTCCGCCTTTTCTGGGACCGCAGGCATCTTTTTAAGACAAACGGACTTTGCCTAAATAAGCTGGGGGCAAAGCTATTCATCACCAACATGTCTTACTGCCTGCGTCATCCATCTGTCACCAAGGACAAGAGACGAGAGGAACCAACAAAGAGGGAAGACGAAACACAGATTATCAGAAACGTCAAAGGAGGACTGAATGTGGATCCCTCCCCCACCCCCCCCAAATCTCCATCCAGGTCTTCATCATTCTCCCTCCCTCCAATAAACCTTTCTCTCCCCTCCTCCCCCTTGGAGTTCCAAGAGCTACCCCCACCTACCCCCCGCCCTTCTCAGATTATCAACAACGTCGAAAGAGGACTGAATGTGGATCCCTCCCCCACCCCTCCCAAATCCCAATCCAGGTCTTCGTCATTCTCCCTCCCTCCAATAAACCTTTCTCTCCCCTCCTCCCCCTTGGAATTCCAGGAGCTACCCCCACCTACCCCCTGCCCTACTCAGACCCCCCCTCCCAAGGCTGCAACTAAGTCACCAAAACTCAAGACCCCCTCTTCCAAAGCTGCAACGAAGTCACCAAAATCCAAGATCCCCTCTTCCAAAGCTGCAACTAAGTCACCAAAACTCAAGACCCCCTCTTCCAAAGCTGCAACGAAGTCACCAAAATCCAAGACCCCCTCTCTCAAAGCTGCAACTAAGTCACTAAAATCCAAGACCTCCAAGACTCTTCCCTTTTGGCCACCCCCTCCCCACCCTGACAGCAGCCCTGAATATTACTGAGACAGAAAAGGGTTCAGCAGTAGACCGCATTATCAGCTGGACCCAAGGTCGCCTACATCAAAACATGGCACCTTCTGCATTCCTGTTGTGACTACTAAGAGAGTAAACATTGGGAAACTTGAACACACAGCTAACCTAAACAATCTCATTCCTGTTCTCTCAAAATCAAAGTCAACCTCAAAGCCTGTCAATAACACCATCAGGATGGGTCTGCTAAATGTTAGGTCTCTTAATAACAAATCATTTTTAGTCAATGATTTTATTACTACTTCTAAACTTGATTTTATGTTTTTAACTGAAACATGGCTAGAACAAAATAATAGTGCAAGCATTCTGATCGAGACAGCACCCCCCAACTATAATTTTATAGATGTTTGTAGATCTGGGAAAAGAGGGGGAGGGGTTGCTGCTATATTTAAAAATACATTTCAGGGGAAACAGATGTCCCTTGGTGTTTTTCCATCATTCGAATATCTTTGTGCTGTGTTGAAATGCTCTCCCAGAGTTCTCCTGTTAATTATTTACAGGCCACCTAAATATTCGTCAAATTTTTTTGATGATTTTACTGAATTATTGTCTAGCATCTCCACTGATTTTGACTGCCTAGTTATAACTGGTGACTTTAATTTTCATATTGATGATTTGAATGACAAGGGTGCAAAAGAACTTTTTAATATTCTAGACACATTTGACCTTTCTCAACATGTGAAAGAGGCTACTCATTGTAAGGGACACACCCTGGACCTGATTATCACAAAAGGTCTCAATGTTTCTGATGTTTTTGTGACTGATCCTTCATTGTCTGATCACTTCTGTGTTTTCTTTAATATTTCTTTCATTCCTGACACACAAACAGAATCAAATAAGGTCAAAAAACGATACATCAATGAACATGCCAATGTACTCTTTAAAAATGCCATTTCCTCGTTACCACCTCTAAACCCATTTCATGCTGATGATCTTGTAAACATCTTTAATTCCAAAATTCTGAATGTCATAGATGTCATTGCACCTGCTACGGTTAAAACAATTTCTGGTAAGCAAAAGGCACCCTGGAGAAAAGCTGCTGTTGTGACAGCCCAGAGAAGAGAGTTCAGGAAGGCTGAACGAATCTGGCGGAGTATTAAACTTCATATTCACCATGACATCTATAAAGAGAGCCTCCGGGCCTACAATTTAGTCTTAAAAAGTGCGAGAGAAACATACTTCTCCAATATCATAAACAACAACACTAATAAGGCGAAAACCCTATTTGCAACTGTTGACAGACTGACCAACCCCCCAACACAAATACCAGCTAAACTACATTCCACGCAGAAATGCAATGAGTTTGCATTCTTTTATACTAATAAAATTGAAGGCATCAGACGCGCCATCAATATCTCAAACAAAAAAGTTGGATCACCAACCTGTTCAGGCAAAAGTAACACAGCAATGATGGCAAGCTTTAATGCCATAGACTCTAAAACTCTAGTGGAAACGGTGACAAATCTAAAATCATCCACCTGCTGCCTTGATGCTTTACCTACCAACTTTTTTAAGAATGTTTTTGACTGCCTATCAATAGACGTATTGCAAATAGTTAATAACTCCATTCAATCAGGCAATTTCCCAAAGGCCTTCAAAACTGCAGTCATTAAACCTCTTCTAAAAAAGCGGAGCCTAGATGCCTCTATTATCAACAACTACAGACCAATTTCAAATCTACCCTTCATAAGTAAAATAATTGAGAAAGTTGTCCTCCAACAACTAAATCACTTCCTGGCTTCAACTGGCTGCCACAACAACTTCCAGTCAGGATTTCGACCTTTTCATAGCACCGAGACGGCCCTTATTAAAGTTGTAAATGACATCCGTCTTAACACAGACTCTGGCAAAACTTCAATATTAATGCTACTAGACCTCAGTGCTGCATTTGACACTGTCGACCACTCAATACTCTTGGACAGGTTGGAAAACTGGGTGGGGCTCTCAGGCACAGTCTTAAACTGGTTCAAGTCATATCTACAAGATAGGAACTATTTTGTTTCCATTGGCGACTTTGTATCAGAACCTACCAATGTAACGTGTGGAGTCCCCCAAGGTTCAATCTTGGGGCCGACTTTATTCAACATCTACATGCTCCCACTAGGACAAATCATGCAAAATAATAACATTGACCACCATTGCTATGCCGATGACACACAAATCTATGTAGCACTATCACCAAACGACTATCGCCCCGTAGATCTTCTGTGCCAGTGCATTGAGCAAGTCAAAGACTGGATGTGCCAAAACTTCCTACAACTAAATGAGGACAAAACTGAGATAATTGTTTTTGGTGCTAAAAAAGAAAGGTTTAAAGTAATTCAACACATTCACTCTCTGTCCCTGAAAACCTCAACCAAAGCCAGAAATCTTGGGGTTATTATGGATTCTGATTTACATTTCGACAGTCACGTTAAATCAGTAACAAAATCAGCCTACTATCACCTAAAAAATGTAGCAAGACTTAGAGGGCTCATGTCAGCGCAAGACTTAGAAAAACTTGTACATGCCTTTATTACTAGTAGGCTAGACTACTGTAATGGTCTCCTTGCAGGTCTTCCGAAAAAGAAAATGTCAGGCAGCTACAGCTTGTTCAGAACGCTGCTGCTAGAGTTCTTACAAAGACCAAAAAATGTGAGCACATTACACCAATTCTTAAATCCTTACATTGGCTCCCTGTATGTCAGAGGATTGATTTCAAAATCCTCCTGCTCACATATAAATCACTACATGGTCTGGGACCGAAGTATCTGATCTGATATGCTCCCACTACATAAGCCTTCTAGACCACTAAGATCTTCTGAGACCAATCTGTTAGTGATTCCCAGAGTAAACAACAATCACGGGAGAGCATCATTTAGTCACTATGCAACAAATGGCTGGAATAAACTTCCTGAAGATGGAAGACTTGCCCCAACTCTGACCACTTTTAAAACTAGACTGAAAACTTTTATGTTCACCATAGCTTTCTGCTAAATCTTTTAATGTCTGCACTGTTTTTAATGATTGCAAATATGTTTTTATTCTCCTTTCTTTCTGTAATGCATTTTTAAATTTGCCTTTATTTTCTTTTAATTCTTCTATTTTTTTTCACTTTGTTGTATGATGTGAAGCACTTTGAGTCTGCCTTGTGTATGAAATGTGCTATACAAATAAAGTTGCCTTGCCTTGCCTTGCCACCTGATTCTAATGATGTGCTCGTTATCAAGCAACTGAAGCTTGTCACAGGTTTGAAAATCATTCGAATCAGGTGCAGGGACAACAACAATAATAATGTTCCTGCAACACAGGGATCAAGTTTTATTGGTCACATGTTTTGTAAAAAAAAAAAAGAGCGTTCTTTACATATTAAAAAGTGCATTTTTTTTTTAAGTGTAAAAGTGCATAAAGTGCCAATTTAAGTCATCATGGTTGAGAAGTCTGACTGCCTGCGGGAAAAAGCTCTTCCTCAGTGTCTGTCCTGGCCTTTATGCAGCGTTGGCGTCTGCCCGACTGCAGCAGGATAAAGAGACCAGCATTTGGGTGAGAGGCGTCAGGCCTGATTTTCCTTGCTCTCAGCCTCACCCTCTTGCTGTACGTTTCCTCCAGCGTGGTGAGGGATGCCTCCCTCTGCCATGCAGCTCGGTCCCGTGCAGTGCAGCTTCGGTAGCAGGCTGAGGTACAACCTGTGAGGATGCTCATAATGGCTGCGGAGTAGAAGTTCCTCAGGATCGAGGGGGAGACCTTAAACTTCCTCAGCTGCTGGAGAAAGTATGTAAACTATATATAAAGTATGTTCTGTAAGCAGTGGACGAGGTTCTCCATGGAAGGCCTAGAAAGACGGAGGTTCTTCCTTAAATCCTGTTACCCAAAGTAGAGGCCCAGCAGGGGAACATGAGTATTGACAGTCCTGCCCTCTGGCACCAACCTGTTACAGAAAACACAAGATATTACATTCATTCTGAATGCTTTTCTATTCATTTGTTGTTAGACTACTTATTTCTTCTTACCGGACACATATTGCAACCTTTGTATATATAACATGGATTATTTGTCTAATAAATTATTCACTGAGAGCCCACTACTTGTTTTTTTTATCCCACCAAACTCATACATGATATTTAAACAACTTATATTAGCGTACATGTCTGTTGATTTTGTTTATGCATGCATATGCCTGTCAATTGATAATCAAATAATAAAGGAAAAACACACAATCACTGTTTTATCAACACGCACAAAACACACACAAATCATAAAACACGTACACAATCAACCACACACCAATGGAGATTGCTTAGTTAGCTGAACTGCTCCTGCAGGCGTTGAAATAAGGATGAATGCAAGAGGGTCTCTAGTTCATTTTATTCTTCACTTAAAGGCACTTCAACATTATTTACCAGAAATAACATTATATTTATACGCTATTCAATGCAATGTGGGGACCCACAATGGGAAAAGGGAAGAGGGCTGGTGCCTTTAAGAGTGAGGGTTGATGGGTGACGGTTTCCGGTTCTAGTGACGGATGTCCACACATTGATGGCGCGTTATAGATTTGTTTGTGGAGAAGTAAATGGACTCAAATTGCCTTTGTCTCCTGGTCGTTGTTCACCACAATGCCATCACTGCAACATAATTAATGAATTACCAGCACACGCAATATTTAGAACATTTATGCTCCAAGACACACTGTAATGTAAGTGTTTATTAATGTATTCATCCACAACTGTAACTCCTCTCATGAAGCATTTATAAGTATGCTGCTGTATAAACAGACCATGAAAGACAGTAAAACACAGCTTTTATGATATGAAATATGTCTTTATAGAAGTTATAATTGTTATTATTAGTGTGTTGTAAACAGTTCGTTGTGAACTGCCATATTACTACATTACTATATAATTAATATTAAGCTGTTTTTCCTCTTTCACATATGTGGAACATTCAAATCATATAAAAAATCATACAAAAATAACCAGGGTGTGGAAGTGTTCCGTGTGTGTGTGTGTGTGTGTGTGTGTGTGTGTGTGTGTGTGTGTTCCGTGTGTGTGTGTTCCGTGTGTGTGTGTGTGTGTTCTTTGATGTGTCACACGGAACACTTGGGTAGGTCACATGACATGTGCTTTGATCTATCATGAGATGTGTGATGTCACAGTGCCTTTGATGTGTGAAAGTATAAATAGAACTGAAGACAGGTCAGCTACAAACATGAACAAACGGAAGACAAACACAAGCAGACAGATAAACTCCACAGTACAGGATCTAGTGATGGATTCCACGTCAGGACAAGAAGCCCCCGATGCACATACAGTTGTCAGTCCACTGAAGGCTGGTGCAACCTCCAGACCCTCCACCAGTAAAAGAAGGCGGACTGTCCCAACACCATGCTCAGGCACTTCAGTAAAGAAACAAACTGCTCTGAAAACCTGCCAAAACATGCAAAGACCCTCAAGAAAGACTTATAGGGAAGCATTAGGTGCTTTGTACGCCCGCGTAATGCAAAGCGATTGCAACACATGCTGTTTAAGCCTCAGAGAAATCACTGCACTGTACACAATAGCAACACCGGGAACCACAGTACTGTATATGGGGATGAATTCAACACCAGGACCATCAGGACAAGAAGCTCCTGATGCACATACAGTTGTCAGTCCACTGAAGGCTGGTGCAACCTCCAGACCCTCCAACAGTAAAGGAAAGGTGACTGTTCCACCACCATCCTCAGGCACTTCAGTAAAGAAACAAACTGCTCTGAAAACCTGCCAGAACACGCGATGTCGCTCAGGAATGTCGAACAGAGAATCCTTAAATCGTTTTCACAACCGCCTAATGAGGAGACCCTGCACCAGAAAGGGTTTTAGATCCAGACAAATCCTTGCAAACCACCAAGGAGCAACACCAGGAGCCACAGTACAGTGTATGGTGATGGATTCAACACCAGGACCATCAGGACAAGAAGCCCCTGAGACACCTACAGTTGTAAGTCCACTGAAGGCTGGTGAATCTGATGGGAAAGGTGAGAAATTTGAAAAAACAACAACATACTCATCAGGCTGCAGGTCTCCTAAGCAGGCATCTCCCACTCTCTCCATGAGATATAGGGAGGACATTAAGGATGCTGAGGAAGCAGACCTGAGCTCTGTCCCTGCAGTGATTGTTGATAATGGGGAGCCCAAAGACCACACACCAGACTTTGAAGGATTTGTAAGGACTCCTTATATGGCATCTCCCACTCTCTCTATCAACTCTAGTGCGGACACAAAATCTGTTGAGGAAGAAGACTTTAGACCTGTCTCTCCACAGTTGGTTGACAATGTGGAACATGAGGACTTCACTCCAGAGGACAAAGACTGCCGGTCTCCTAAACAGGCCTCTCCCACTCATTCCATCAGCTCCAGTGAGGAGACAGAAGCTGCTGAGGAAGAAGACTTAAAGCCTGTCTCCCGACAGTTGGTTTATAATGTGGAATTGGACGACGTCACACCAGAGACTGAAGAATGCCGGTCTCCGAAACAGGCATCTCCGAGCTCCAGTGAGGACACAATGTGTGTTCTGTACGGATTCAGAAAAATGCTGAAGAAGATGAAGCATGGACTGAGAAGGTCCTCCATACTGGGAAAAAAGGCAGCAGAACAGGATTTGGAAAACCAAGGAGCGACACCAGGAGTACACGATCCGGTGATGCATTCAACACCAGGACCATCAGGACAAGAAGCCCCTGATGCACCTACAGTTGTAAGTCCACTGAAGGCTGATGAATCTGACGGGAAAGGTGAGAAATTTGAAAAAACAACAACAGACTCATCAGGCTGCAGGTCTCCTAAACAGGCATCTCCCACTCTCTCCATGAGATATGGGGAGGACGTTAAGGATTCTGAGGAAGCAGACCTGAGCTCTATCCCTGCAGTGATTGTTGATAATGTGGAGCCGGAAGACCACACACCAGACTTTGAAGGATTTGTAAGGACTCCTTATACGGCATCTCCCACTCTCTCTATCAACTCTAGTGAGGACACAAAATCTGCTGAGGAAGAAGACTTTAGCCCTGTCTCTCCACAGTTGGTTGACAATGTGGAGTGTGAAGACATCACACCAGAGGACGAAGACTGCCGGTCTCCTAAACAGGCATCCCCCACTCTCTCCATCAGCTCCAGTGAGGACATTAAGGATGCTCAGGAAGCAGACTTAAGGACTGTCTCGCCACAGTTGGTTGATAATGTGGAATTGGACGACATCACACCAGAGACTGAAGACTGCCGGTCTCCTAAACAGGCATCTCCCACAACCTCCATCAGTTCTAGTGAGGACACAAAGGCTGCTGAGGAAGAGGACTTGAGCCCTGTCTCTCCACAGTTGGTTGACAATGTGGAACGTGAGGACTTCACGCCAGAAGACAAAGACTGCCGGTCTCCTGAACAGGCATCTCCCACACCCTCCATCAGTTCTAGTGAGGACACAAAGGCTGCTGAGGAAGAGGACTTGAGCCCTGTCTCTCCACAGTTTGTTGACAATGTGGAACGTGAGGACTTCACGCCAGAGGACAAAGACTGCAGGTCTCCTAAACAGGCATCTCCCACACTCTCCATCAGTTCCAGTGAGGACACGAAGGCTTCTGAGGAAGAGGACTTTAGACCTGACTCTCCACAGTTGGATGACAATGTGGAACGTGAGGACTTCACGCCAGAAGAAAAAGACTGCCGGTCTCCTAAACAGGCATCTCCCACACCCTCCATCAGTTCTAGTGAGGACACAAAGGCTGCTGAGGAAGCGGACTTGAGGCCTGTCTCGCTACAATTGGTTGATAATTGGGAATTGGACGATGTCACACCAGAGACTGAAGACTGCCAGTCTCCTAAACAGGCATCACCCACACTCTCCATCAGTTCCAGTGAAGACACAATAGCTACTGAGGAAACAGACTTTAACCCTGTCTCTCCACAGTTGGTTGACCATGTGGAACATGAGGACGTCACGCCAGAGGACAAAGACTGCGGGTCTCCTAAACAGGCATCTCCCACTCATTCCATCAGCTCCAGTGAGGACACAATGTGTGTTCTGTCTGGATTCAGAAAGATGCTGAAGAAGATGAAGCATGGACTGAGAAGGTCCTCCATACTGGGAAAAAAGGCAGCAGAACAGGATTTGGAAAAGGCCCCATGTCCCAAACATGTGACCTTCGAGCGGCAATCCCTCACCGGCTCCTCCCAGCTGAAACAACAGAATGAAAACACAAGTACACCTATGGTTCCAGATAAAATGCAGAGAAAGAATGGTTCAACCTCCAGACCCTCCAACAGTAAAGGAAAGTGGACTGTTCCATCATACTTAAATCGTTTTCACACCTGCCAAATGAGGAGATTCTGCACCAGAATGGGTTTCCAGCTCAGAAACATCCTTGCAGAGCACCAAGGAGCAACACCGGGAGTACACGATCCGGTGAAGGATTCAACACCAGGACCATCAGGACAAGAAGCCCCTGAGACACCTACAGTTGTAAGTCCACTGAAGGCTGGTGAATCTGATGGGAACGGTGAGAAATTTGAAAAAACAACAACAGACTCATCAGGCTGCAGGTCTCCTAAACAGGCATCTCCCACTCTCTCCGCGAGATATGTGGAGGACATGAAGGATGCTGAGGTAGCAGACCTGATCCCTGTCCCTACAGTGATTGTTGAAAATGTGGAGCTGGAAGACCACACACCAGACTTTGAAGGATTTGCAAGGACTCCTTATACGGCATCTCCCACTCTCTCTATCAGCTCCAGTGAGGACACAAAATCTGCTGAGGAAGAAGACTTTAGCCCTGTCTCTCCACAGTTGGTTGACAATGTGGAACATGAGGACGTCACACCAGAGATCAAAGACTGCAGGTCTCCTTATACGGCATCTCCCACTCTCTCCATCAGCTCCAGTGGGGACACAAAATCTGCAGAGGAAGAAGACTTTAGCCCTGTCTCGCCACAGTTGGTTGACAATGTGGAACATGAGGACTTCACTTCAGAGGACAAAGACTGCAGGTCTCCTAAACAGGCATCTCCCACACTCTCCATCAGTTCCAGTGAGGACACGAAGGCTTCTGAGGAAGAGGACTTTAGACCTGACTCTCCACAGTTGGATGACAATGTGGAACGTGAGGACTTCACGCCAGAAGAAAAAGACTGCCGGTCTCCTAAACAGGCATCTCCCACACCCTCCATCAGTTCTAGTGAGGACACAAAGGCTGCTGAGGAAGCGGACTTGAGGCCTGTCTCGCTACAATTGGTTGATAATTGGGAATTGGACGATGTCACACCAGAGACTGAAGACTGCCAGTCTCCTAAACAGGCATCACCCACACTCTCCATCAGTTCCAGTGAAGACACAATAGCTACTGAGGAAGCAGACTTTAACCCTGTCTCTCCACAGTTGGTTGACCATGTGGAACATGAGGACGTCACGCCAGAGGACAAAGACTGCGGGTCTCCTAAACAGGCATCTCCCACTCATTCCATCAGCTCCAGTGAGGACACAATGTGTGTTCTGTCTGGATTCAGAAAGATGCTGAAGAAGATGAAGCATGGACTGAGAAGGTCCTCCATACTGGGAAAAAAGGCAGCAGAACAGGATTTGGAAAAGGCCCCATGTCCCAAACATGTGACCTTCGAGCGGCAATCCCTCACCGGCTCCTCCCAGCTGAAACAACAGAATGAAAACACAAGTACACCTATGGTTCCAGATAAAATGCAGAGAAAGAATGGTTCAACCTCCAGACCCTCCAACAGTAAAGGAAAGTGGACTGTTCCATCATACTTAAATCGTTTTCACACCTGCCAAATGAGGAGATTCTGCACCAGAATGGGTTTCCAGCTCAGAAACATCCTTGCAGAGCACCAAGGAGCAACACCGGGAGTACACGATCCGGTGAAGGATTCAACACCAGGACCATCAGGACAAGAAGCCCCTGAGACACCTACAGTTGTAAGTCCACTGAAGGCTGGTGAATCTGATGGGAACGGTGAGAAATTTGAAAAAACATGAGGACCAACCAGAGATCATCAAGGCTGCAGGTCTCCTAATACAGGCATCTCCCACTCTCTCCATCGAGATCCATGTGGAGGACAAAGGATGCTGAGGTAGACAGACCTTTATCCCTGTCTCCTACAGTGATTGTTGACAAATGTGGAAGCTGGAAGACCACACACCAGGACTTGAAGGACTTGCACAGGATCTCCTTATACGGCATCTCCCACTCTCTCCATCAGCTCCAGTGAGGACACAAAATCTGCTGAGGAAGAAGACTTTAGCCCTGTCTCTCCACAGTTGGTTGACAATGTGGAACATGAGGACTTCACTTCAAAGGATGAAGACTGCCGATCTCCTAAACAGGCATCTCCCACTCTCTCCATCAGCTCCAGTGAGGACACAAAGGATGCTCAGGAAGCAGACTTAAGGCCTGTCTCGCCAAAGTTGATTGATAATGACGTCACACCAGAGACTGAAGACTGCCGGTCTCCTAAACAGGCATCTCCCACTCTCTCCATCAGCTTCAGTGAGGACAAAATGTCTGGTCAGGAAGCAGACTTTAGCCCTGTCTCTCCACAGTTGGTTGACAATGTGGAATTTGACAACTTCATGCCAGAGGACAAAGACTGCAGGTCTCCTAAACAGGCATCTCCCACTCTCTCCATCAGCTCTAGCGAGGACATTAAGGATGCTCAGGAAGCAGACTTAAAGCCTGTCTCGCCACAGTTGGTTGATAATGTGGAATTGGACGACGTCACACCAGAGACTGAAGACTGCCGGTCTCCTAAACAGGCATCTCCCACTCTCTCCGCAAGATATGTGGAGGACATGAAGGATGCTGAGGTAGCAGACCTGAGCTCTGTCCCTACAGTGATTGTTGAAAATGTGGAGCTGGAAGACCACACACCAGACTTTGAAGGATTTGCAAGGACTCCTTATACGGCATCTCCCACTCTCTCTATCAGCTCCAGTGAGGACATTAAGGATGCTCAGGAAGCAGACTTAAAGCCTGTCTCGCCACAGTTGGTTGATAATGTGGAATTGGACGACATCACACCAGAGACTGAAGACTGCCGGTCTCCAAAACAGGCATCTCCCACAACCTCCATCAGTTCTAGTGAGGACACAAAGTCTGCTGAGGAAGAAGACTTTAGACCTGTCTCTCCACAGTTGGTTGACCATGGGGAATGGGAGGACGTCATACTAGAGACCAAAGACTGCCGATCTCCTAAACAGGCATCTCCCACTCTCTCCATCAGCTCCAGTGAGGACACAAAGGATGCTCAGGAAGCAGACTTAAGCCCTTTCTCAATACAGTGGGTTGACAATATGGAATGTGAGGACTTCACGCCAGAGGACGTAGACTGCCGGTCTCCTAAACAGGCATCTCCCACTCTCTCCATCAGTTCCAATAAGGACACAAAGGATGCTCAGGAAGCAGACTTAAGGCCTTTCTCACCACAGTTGGTTGACAATGTGGAATGTGAGGACTTCACGCCAGAGGACGAAGACTGCAGGTCTCCAAAGCAGGCATCTCCCACTCTCTCCATCAGCTCCAGTGAGGACACAAAGGATGCTCAGGAAGCAGACTTAAGCCCTTTCTCAATACAGTGGGTTGACAATATGGAATGTGAGGACTTCACGCCAGAGGACGTAGACTGCCGGTCTCCTAAACAGGCATCTCCCACTCTCTCCATCAGTTCCAATAAGGACACAAAGGATGCTCAGGAAGCAGACTTAAGGCCTTTCTCACCACAGTTGGTTGACAATGTGGAATGTGAGGACTTCACGCCAGAGGACGAAGACTGCAGGTCTCCAAAGCAGGCATCTCCCACTCTCTCCATCAGCTCCAGTGAGGACACAAAGGATGCTCAGGAAGCAGACTTAAGCCCTTTCTCAATACAGTGGGTTGACAATATGGAATGTGAGGACTTCACGCCAGAGGACGTAGACTGCCGGTCTCCTAAACAGGCATCTCCCACTCTCTCCATCAGTTCCAATAAGGACACAAAGGATGCTCAGGAAGCAGACTTAAGGCCTTTCTCACCACAGTTGGTTGACAATGTGGAATGTGAGGACTTCACGCCAGAGGACGAAGACTGCAGGTCTCCAAAGCAGGCATCTCCCACTCTCTCCATCAGCTCCAGTGAGGACACAAAGGATGCTCAGGAAGCAGACTTAAGCCCTTTCTCAATACAGTGGGTTGACAATATGGAATGTGAGGACTTCACGCCAGAGGACGTAGACTGCCGGTCTCCTAAACAGGCATCTCCCACTCTCTCCATCAGTTCCAATAAGGACACAAAGGATGCTCAGGAAGCAGACTTAAGGCCTTTCTCACCACAGTTGGTTGACAATGTGGAATGTGAGGACTTCACGCCAGAGGACGAAGACTGCAGGTCTCCAAAGCAGGCATCTCCCACTCTCTCCATCAGCTCCAGTGAGGACACAAAATCTGCTGAGGAAAAAGACTTTAGAACTGTCTCTCTGCAGTTGGTTGACCATGTGGAATGGGCGGACGTCATACTAGAGACCAAACACTGCCGGTCTCCTAAACAGGCATCTCCCACTCTCTCCATCAGCTCCAGTGAGGACACAAAGGAAGCTCAGGAAGCAGACTTGTGCCCTTTCTCACCACAGTTGGTTGACAATGTGGAACGTGAGGACGTCACGCCAGAGATCAAAGACTGCAGGTCTGCTTTTATGGCATCTCCCATTCTCTCCATCAGCTCCAGTGAGGACACAGACTATAGCTCTGTCTCTCCACAGTTGGTTGACAATGTGGAATGGGAGTACCTCACGCCAGAGACTGAAGACTACAGGTCTCCTAAACATGCACGTCCCACTCTCTTCATCACTTATAGGGACTACGTCAAGGCTTCTGAGTTAGCAGACCTGACATCTGGCCTTTTAAAGAAGGAGGACTTCACCCCAAAAGAGAAACATTCTGGTCCTGAGTGTAAAGAAGACAAATTGACGTTTGTTAAATCCATCAAAGCTCTTTTTAAACTGCGTAAAAATAAGGTCCAACCGGCTCCAGTCGAAAAAATGGACGCGGATGCCAGTTCATCATTAAACAAACTGCCATCTGGACAAGAAGACAAAATCGCAGATGCAAAAACCGTCAAAGTCCGGAATAAGAAGTTCTTTTCCCGTAAATGGTGGAATAATAAGGTCCACCCAGCTCGAGTCGAAAAAATGGATGCGGCTGCCAGTTCTTCATCAAACGAACTGCCATCTGGACAAGAAGACAAAATCGCAGATGCAAAAACCGTCAAAGTCCGGAATAAGAAGTTCTTTTCCCGTAAATGGTGGAATAATAAGGTCCACCCGGCTAGAGTCAAAAAAATGGATGCCGCTGCCAGTTCTTCATCAAACGAACTGCCATCTGGACAAGATGAAAAATTGCCAAATGCACAAAACGTCAAAGTCCAGAATAAGAAGTGCTTATCCTGTAAATGTTGGAATAAAAAGGTCCACCAAGCTCCAGTCCAAAAAATGGAGGCAGCTGCCAGTTCTTCATCAAACGAACTGCCATCTGGACATGCACACTCCATTAAACCTTCAGCTAAGGTTCAGGCTTCACAGACCGAAAGACCATCTCACGGATTCCCCTGCTTCAGAGCCCATAGGGTTTCTAGTGAGTAGTCGGTGTTCAATCACAAAAAAGAAAAGGGTTTTCTCCGGGCGCTCCGGTTTCCTCCCACACTTTAATTTATCAAAAAAAAAAAAAAGCTTTAGCAAGGTTCAGGCTTCACCGAGCAAAAGACCGTCTCTGCTGAGGAGGATCTTGGGATTCTGCTGCTGCAGGAGCCGCAAGCTCCCGCATTGAGTCACTCACAGCCCCGTCGGACCAAAGTATAGGGTTTTCATCACCAGTGGAATAAATGGGTTTTCTCCGGGCGCTCCGGTTTCCTCCCACACTTAATTTACAAAAAAAAATCTCCCAAACAGCTGGATTCACAGCCAGTCAGATCTCTAAACATAACCCTGAAATTTGCGTCAACCAACTCTGAGATGGGCAACTCCTGAGTTTTCAGTTCCAGAACAGCTGTTCTGAATTTGTTCAATCAACTCTGACTATGTAAACTCTACAAAGCCATCATCAATGGAGCTCCGATACTACGATTCATCATCGCAACCAGGAGAGAGTTATTAGACCGTCTCTGCTGAGGAGGATCTTGGGGTTCTGCTGCTGCAGGAGCCGCAAGCTCCAGCATTCAGTCACTCACAGCCCCCTCTGACCGAAGTATAGGGTTTTCATCACCAGTGGAATAAATGGGTTTTCTCCGGGTGCTCCGGTTTCCTCCCACACTTAATTTACAAAAAAAGAAATCTCCCAAACAGCTGGATTCACAGCCAGTCAGATCTCTAAACATAACCCTGAAATTTGTGTCAACCAACTCTGAGATGGGCAACTCCTGAGTTTTCGGTTCCAGAACAGCTGTTCTGAATTTGTTCAATCAACTCTGACTATGTAAACTCTACAAAGCCATCATCAATGGAGCTCCGATACTATGATTCATCATCGCAACCAGGAGAGAGTTATTAGACCGTCTCTGCTGAGGAGGATCTTGGGGTTCTGCTGCTGCAGGAGCCGCAAGCTCCAGCATTCAGTCACTCACAGCCCCCTCTGACCGAAGTATAGGGTTTTCATCACCAGTGGAATAAATGGGTTTTCTCCGGGTGCTCCGGTTTCCTCCCACACTTAATTTACAAAAAAAGAAATCTCCCAAACAGCTGGATTCACAGCCAGTCAGATCTCTAAACATAACCTTGAAATTTGTGTCAACCAACTCTGAGATGGGCAACTCCTGAGTTTTCGGTTCCAGAACAGCTGTTCTGAATTTGTTCAATCAACTCTGACTATGTAAACTCTCCAAAGCCATCATCAATGGAGCTCCGATACTACGATTCATCATCGCAACCGGGAGAGAGTTATTAGACCATCTCTGCTAAGGAGGATTTTGGGATTCTGCTGCTGCAGGAGCGGCCAGCTCCCGCAGTTAACCCCTCGCACTGAAGTAAAAGGTTTTCATCACCAGTGGAATAAATGGGTTTTCTCCGGGTGCTCCGGTTTCCTCCCACACTTTAAATTACAAATTGAAACAAATTGTAATTAAAAAAAAATAGACTGATTGGCACTTGCTACCTGAAGATGTTCACAACCGAATAAGAAGAGCTGCTCCTGTAAATGGCTGAATAATAACAGAAAGATGCTGGCTGTTCATCCATCCAACCAGCAGCAGCAGCAGCCTCCTGTTCTCATCGGCAGCTCAGCCCCAGTAACTCCAGACACAAGGGTCTGTATCGCCATCTGCAGGCAGCTTAATGCAGCTAATGTGGCCATTAAGCATGCATTTGTCATCATCAAGACAATGTTCCAGAGGCTCAAGTGTCATGAAGAGAGTGGAACACATCAGTGCAACAGTTAAAGCCAGGTGACCAAGAAGCATCACCTTCAGTTTGACATTTTTTTACTTTTAGTCACACATTTTTGTGAGCTGGTGTGCAATATGCCACAGGGTGATGACAGGCACTTCAGGTCAAATAGAGGTAACCTTTGATAAGGCATTACCTATTGATTGAAGTGCCTCTACATCATCAAGACTCCTGCTGTGCCTCCACGTGGCAGTTCACGGTAACTGGGTACAAGAACCCAGGCGAAATCAGCAGGGGATCGATGATCAGTGTTCTCAGAGGCAGTCACAGCACCATTGTACATTTTAACCATCCTACCACTGCTAATGTAGCGTTTCAGTTTGAGGAGATCAAAAACACACAAATACACAAGTATTTTTGAACATTTATTTGTGACTCCATCAAAACAATCACATTTTGTTGCTGAATATTTTTCAGTTGGGTTAATGTTTGACCCATGCATGTGAGCATCTTTTTCTCAAATCGCTCTCTTCTCTTTGCCTTCAGTCTCCTAACTCCGGCCTTACCGCTGAGAGACTGTCAACGGGTGAGTATAAAAAGGAAACCTATGAGACTTTAATACATTTAACATTTTGATGGCAATTACTAACTGAGATGTTTTATTTCCAGATACAATGTTTGTAGTTCCACTTCTGCAACAAGTGAGGGCTGCTGAACACAACAAAGGTAACATTTTCTTTCATATCGATAATCCTAAATATTTAAACAGCTATTTAAATTATTTTCAGCTAAATGTCTGCATTCAAGTCCCTTCTTGGACAAAAAGGCAGCACCAGAACAAAATATCCCAACTTCCAAAGTTCATACATTTGATCCAAAATTTTCACAGAAAAACACTTCTCCTGTTACTTTTGGAGAGTGAGCACATCTCCTTCATGGTCTGTTACTACACTGTTTTACCAACTCAGAAATTGTTAATTAACAATCTCTTTTAAGAATTGGTTTGATTCAGGACTTCACTTTGCCTCCATTTATCCTCCAGCAATCACACAGCCAAAGTCAGCTGGAGGAGAAGGAGGAGGAGGGAGGAAGAGCAGAAAGATGCTGGCTGTTCTTCAATCCAACCAGCAGCAGCAGCAGCAGCAGCAGCAGCCTTGTGTTCTCATCGGCAGCTCCCTGGTAACTCCAGAGTCACGGGTCTGTATCGCCATCTGCA
Organism: Chelidonichthys spinosus; assembly: GCA_029853015.1. NCBI lineage: Eukaryota > Metazoa > Chordata > Actinopteri > Perciformes > Triglidae > Chelidonichthys > Chelidonichthys spinosus. Next base: position 31,955,721 of record CM056821.1, on the reverse strand, counting down.
GGCAGCTCGGACACACTGCAGCTTGGCAGGCCCAGGAGTCTGCAAGCCTGATGAGCTGGAGCTGAGCCTGTAGCTCAGTGGAGATCCGAGGACTCTTGGCTGGTGGTTAATTATGCTGATGGCGGTAAGTATGACGCCTCACCCTCTGTGACTTTTTTCAAAATTCTATACTTTGACTTTTTTCATGTTTTTGTAATGATTTTATTCCCCAATGCATAGAAATCTGACAGGAGATCTAACTGATGCGGTGAACTACAGACCCATCAGTATCTTACCCAAAATATCCAGGAACACAGAGAAAGTGGTAACTAAACAGTTAACTGACTTTTTAAAATCAGGACAAGCCTCATTTCATCCCATGCAATTCTGCTTCAGAACAAACCACTCAACTGGATCAGCCAATTGCTACTTCATTGAGAAAATCTAATTAAAATTAGACAGTGGGAATGCTGTGGGAGCTGTATTTCTGGACCCGAGAAAAGCATTCGATACAGTAAATCATAATGTTCTTCTCTCAAAAGTGTCCAATTTTAACCTATCTGTGGATGCAATCAAATGGATGAAGTCTTATTTAACAATGAGAAGACAATGCACCAGAGTTGAAAATAAGTCTTCATCATTTCTTGATTGCTCTGTTGGTGTCCCGCAAGGCTCAATCCTAGGACCTCTTCTATTCAGCTTATATGTGAACGATCTGCTACTTGTATGCCCTGAAATCGAGACCCAAATGTATGCGGATGACACTGTCATCATTGTACATGGTAAACATAGAGACGAAGAGGCAGACAAATTAACATCAGCAATGGCCAAAACTTCCAATTGGCTCTCTGAGTCCTGTTTGACACTTAACGTGAGCAAAACTGCCTGCATGTACTTACTGTATATATAAGGAAAAATGGAAGTCAACCAGATATCTCTGTACTTATCGACTCTCAGCTGTCCTTTTAGAAACATGTGAAACAAGTCTGTAATGTTGTAAAATTCAATCTCAGGAACTTCAGGTTTATCCAAAACCAGCTACACTTCGATGCCTCAAATCTGTACATGCACTCAATGATTTTCTCACACATCTCATACTGTATCACAAGCTGGTCACATGCTGGAAAAACAACACTTGCTCCACTACTAACACATTATAAACAAACTGTCAAGACACTGGACAAAAAGCCGCCAAGTTACCATCATTGCAACATCATTCAGAATACATTACAATAATTAATATCACTGCGCTCTAATAATGGTAGGACAACGAGGATGACAAACAGAGATGACTGTGATACACCACAGATCCACTGAGTTTGGCAGATCAGTCTTCTCCATTAGAGCATCAAACCTTTAGAGCTCAATACCCAGTCATATAAGAGAATGCTGCAGCTTTACTGATTTCAAATTAAAGATGAAATCATGGCTTAAACCAAATCAATCATGCACCCACCACACATAAATACAAACACTTGATGTGTCTCAATGTTGTGATGCCCGGATGTATACTGCATTGGCAAGAATTTCTGAGTATACAGCGGACCTTGCTAGATATACTTCTCATAATGCATTGCGGCTCGTCTGACTTCTGAAAAGTTTTGGATAATGGCGGACGAATGCGGCGATTCCATGTATCAGTAGCCGTGTTCACGTTGCCTCGCATGCTGCAGATGGCTACCTAAGGTGATGAATTCTGGGTTGAAAACATCAGAATTTATGTCTGACTTCAGCCGACTGCAAAGACATCACAGTGTCGCGACCATATCACATGACCCACAACATCGCGGGAGCAAGTTTTAAGGAGGTGTTCCGTGTAGCGCTAGGCAGTGCAGTTTTCGCTGGCTGCAACTGCCTAGCCAACACCTCCTTCACAGCGGAATTGTTCCCGATTGGTTAAAGGTTCAGTGACATGTGTTCAGGTTCGCACTCGCTCGGCGGCCACCTTGTGGACAAATTATGTGTTTTTTTGATAAAAGAATTATAATTAAAAAAACAATGTCCATCCCTATGTGGAATATTATTTATTTCCCAATGTTGGCTTTACGGTTATATATATATATGTTTTTATTGCTTATGATTGTTTATTTCATTAAAATATCCTGTTTGTTTTGTATCACCTATGTGAAAAGAAATAAAGGGTTATCTTAATGTGTATGTTTTTTGTTTGTTTGTTTGTTTGTTTGTTTGTTTGTTTGTTTTTTATCTTTATATCTTAACTAGTTTTGGAAGAATTACAACTATATTTATTTTCTACACTGTAATGTAACTGTTCCAGTGACATCTCACTTCAATAAACATTGGAATGGTTAAACTGTCCAAAAATAATTCCAAAATGAAATGTGACATAAATATTCTCAGCAATAAATAAATTGGCTCATATACACTTGTTAACGGTGGGCTCTGCCATAACTCTGCGACAGACAGTCTTATTGCACAATTAGTACCTGCCCGTGCTGGCTCCTTTAATTCATTTTCCACTTTGGTGGTGAATAGACAGCAGATAATGGTGTTTGAGGTTCATTATCGCCACCGCATGGACATATTTTTCGTGCACCACTGCAATGCATTGTGGGTGATATACAGCTCTGGAGTGACCATCGTTGTTGACTCGATCACTCAGCCCTCAAGGGTCGATCTCACCAGAGTTCACTTCAGCTGTTCAGAGAAATGGAACAGCCCTTATGATGGTGGCGGGGAGTCCCCCGAGGGCAAGTGCTTAGGGCAAGTGAGCGAGGGTGACTCAAACTGTTTTTGGAACGCAGCCCCGCAGATCTCAATGTGGGTGGAGTTAAACCTTTAACCCCGCCCAAGTTTAACCCCGCCCACGGCCCAACTAATTTAATACGGTGTCTGAGGAAGGACAGAAGTCATAATCAGGTGCGCAGATTGTTGAGTGGGTAGAGTGCATACCACGTACGCTGGTACCTGAGGGGTATTCCACCAATAATTAAAGTAATATCGCTAATTAAAGCGGCGCTTACCTGGTTAAGCCTGGTTAGAACTAACGCCAACTTCCACTTGCGGCTAAACCCATTCCATTAACGCATTTCAGCCGCGCCTTGTTGAGGCTAATTCAAGCCAGGTTAACGTTGTTGTGTGTTATGCGCATTCACGGGATATGAAGCCAGACCAGAACCGTGAATATCGAATCATCGAGAAAATGGCATAAAAGACCAGAGCAAAAATGATTGATGGAACTGTACGAGGAGTACAAACCCATCATAACCAAAAAAGGAAATACTGTAGTGATAAATAAAAATCGCGAGGCTGCTTGGGCAAGAATTGTCGAGCGATTAAAAACGGAAGTACCGTTAAGAGTAACATGCTCTAATATAACACTGACAAAGAGTTCTTGAACGTGAGGATAGTGTAGAGGTAACACATCGGCTTGGCACGCGGCCGGCCATGGTTCAATTCCCGTCTATGGAACTTTGTGAAACTTATTTCTTTGGCTGGAACTCTCTCTCTCTCTTTCTCTTTTTTTTTTAGATAGGCCTAGTAAATGCATCTACATTGACCAACTCATTTATCTCAACAATTCAATGAACACATTCAATGAACCTATTAATTAACTCACCTGAAGGGAATTTATGTGGCTGAAAATTGCAGCAATGCCTTTGTCATTGGGATCAATAACATACTATTAATAATAACATCTTTATACCTGTTGTTTTTGCAAGTTATATTTGGGTTCTCGGGAAAAGTTGGTCTAATTCTCTGATCTAAAGACAGGCAAAAAAAAAAAAAACACACATGAAATGTCCTCACCTGGATGTGAACCTGCAATGCCCAAATTCGTGGGCAGGTGCATCACCACTCACCCAACTGGGAACTTTAAATAATCATATGGCCAGTCGGTCTTAAACAAAATAAACATTATTCATATTTTTTTAATCGCAAGCATGTATTTTTAGACACTTGATGAAAATATAGTCGGTTTGTACTTCATATATGTAATTTTGACGTGACGAAATCACGAGGACTAGGCTTGGCGGAACCTTCTGCTGGTACAGTTGTTTCCAACAGACGGACTTCTCTGAAACCCCCGCTAAAGTAAGCCTGATGGTTAGCCTGGCTAGTTTGGTCGGATAAATTCCCATGGTTACTTAGCGGAGAGTGCCTCAAGTCACGTTAATGGAACGAAACTCTTGCTAAAGGTAGCGAGGCTTATCGAAATTAGCCCGGCTTTGCACTTAGCGAGTTTGATGGAATACCCCTCTGGTTAGATTCCCGGCCAGCGGTTCTTTGCTGCATGTCACATCCCCTCTCTCCCCCATTTTAAAACATCTATCCACTGTCTAAATAAAGGTGCTTATGCCTAAAAAAGAAACCATAATGAATGTACCTTAATCATTCATTAAACGATGAAAATTAATATATTTTAATGTGTGTTTATCATAATCAAATGTAACCTGAGATACTTTCTTAATAAATTAAAGGGATCACTAATTTTTATTTTTTTATTTTTATTGAAAAACAAATTATTTAACAACAAACAACAAACATTAACATAAAACAAGCAGGCAAACAGTAAAAATGTTAAAAGGAACCCCGGCTATGAAGACTTGTAGGCCCTAATACGCCACAATTGTTCTCTTGTACTAAAATATGTTTTATATCTTGTACAAATTATTGCCATTGCTTTGAAAATATATAATATTTAGTACATATTTTTGAGGACGCCATGTTTTCCGCGTGCAATGCACTCTGGGGGCGATGACGTAGAATGGTTGCACTCGGTAGAATAGCTTTGACGCTGGTGTTTGTTTACGTGCGTTTGTTAAGTAATTTCAAGGAAAATGCCACATTGTACTGCTTTTGGATGCGATTTCCAGTCAAAAGGCAACAAGGGGAGTGATGTGAGTTTACACTGCTTTCCTACTGACAAGAAGAGGAGAAAGGAGTGGGAAGATGCCTGTGGACGGACACAACTTCCCAAAGATCCGCGGCTGTGTTCTCAACATTTTTCTCCTGATGCATTTGAGGCTTTTAGTCGACCACAACTGCTGAAAGAGCTCACCGGAGTGGCTGGGTATAAACAAAGACTAAAATCAAATGCTTTTCCGACAATTTTCCCACATAAGGAGCCTAAACGCCCTCGGGGAGCGAGTGAAATGCGCATTAAACATCGATAAGTACCGATCCGTCGTAAAGCGGTACAAAGCGATAAACAAAAACTATCTTGTACAGAGACTTGCAAAGTAAACACATGGCGTGTTACGGATGACTACCGGAGTTAGCGTGCTCATGGGACTAAACGAAGTGGCTACGTTTGTTTGTTGGACTCTTACCTTTCTCTGGATATCGGGATTATCATGCTACATGTTGTTTTTGGATTTCCAGACAGCCGATGAGGACAAGGTGACATCTTTTTGGACTCCAATGTTCCACAAATCCATAAAAACGTATGCAATTTGTCAACTGTAACTATATTCATGCTTGCAGCTATTGCGGGGACGGGCATCCAAAATCAGTGAGTCCCAGACGAACCTGCCTCACGAGGAAGGGAAAGAGATAATAAAACATCCGTTAAATAATTGTAAGCTGCAAAAAAAAAAAAAAAATGAAGCAGCTGTTACTTTATCAACAAAGGGTGCTCCCCATACCATTAATTAACAGATTTATAAGACTCCTTACTTGGGCATCCTTGCTGGGGATCTTCATCATCTAGCAGCTCACATTCCAGGCCGCATGTGCTTTTCTGGTTCACTGTTTTGAGACCCACGAATGCAGCTGTCCTCCATCAAAGGCCTCCTCGCAGGAGTCCAGTTCCACCTGCGCTGCTTGGATCCATCCGCCAACAACTTGCTAGAGAATCCATCCAATAAGCTCCTGCTAAACGGCTTCAAGTGAGGAACCCAAGGCAAGAAATTCGTCTCCCTTTCACCCCACTCCACCTTTTCACAAATTAATCACCCACCAAGGAACGGGTGCTTTGGTTCATAGGAACAGCCTTATGGGTTTTAATAGAGATGCTCCAATACTTGGATCAGATATCAGCTCCGATATCGACTAATTAGCTGGATCGGATATCGGATGAATGAGGCTGATCCAGCATTCCGATCCAGCCATTTCATATTTATTAACATCCTACACAGCTATACAGTGACAGCGATATAGTCGCTTCAATTCTGTTTGCTATGCTGGATATGTCATCAAGCAGAGCACGCTAGCAGCCAGTGATGAGTACACAGAGCAACACGGAGCAAGCGCCGGTGTCCGTCTGGTTTCAGGCAGCTACTACATTTTATATTATATTTTAAAATATCTGTTTACAGTGCACTTTACATGGTTGCAAGTGTTATTTATTTCTTTTTGCTGCTAATGTACACTTTATTCGTTAATAAGTACATTTATATCTGTGGCAATGCCACACGATCAAAACTGGATTGGTGCATCTCTTGTCTTTAACCACCACCTGCTCCCTTGACCCGATTCCCTCCTCTCTTCTCCAGGACATCTCACACGACATCTTGCCATTCCTCACCACCCTGATCAACTCTTCCCTCACCTCAGGTGTCATTCCAGAGGATTTTAAGACCGCTATTGTGAAGCCTCTCCTTAAAAAACCCACCCTAGACGCTACTGACATCCAAAGCTACAGACCTGTATCTCTTATTTCATTCCTCTCTAAAACCTTGGAACGTGCCGCCTACAACCAACTGTCATCCTATCTCTCGCGGAACAACCTCCTAGACCCTAATCAATCAGGATTCAGGACTGCTCACTCCACTGAGACGGCCCTCCTCACAGTGACCGAGTCCCTGCGAGACGCCAGAGCCTCGTCCCACTCCTCCGTTCTCATTCTCCTCGATCCAATCTGCTGCATTCGACACAGTCAACCACCAAATCCTCCTCTCCACTCTGGCTGAACTTGGCATAACTGACTCTGCTCTCACCTGGTTTACATCATACCTGACAAACCGCACCTTCCAGGTCACATGGAATGGCTCTATGTCCAAACCCTGCTCTCTGGACACGGGCGTCCCTCAAGGCTCAGTATTAGGGCCGCTTCTGTTCTCACTATACACCAGATCACTAGGTTCTGTTATCACATCGCATGGATTCTCCTACCATTGCTACGCAGATGACACCCAGCTGTTCCTCTCTTTTCCCCCGTCCTCTGACGCTCACATTGCAACTCGCATCTCAAACTGTCTGGCTGACATCTCTGTCTGGACAACTGCACATCACCTCAAGTTCAACCTGAACAAAACCGAACTCCTCTTCATCCCAGGGAAAGACTGCCCTCGCATGGACCTGTTGGTCACTGTCGAGGGCATCACAGTATTACCTTCCTCAACTGCGAGGAACCTGGGTGTAATCCTCGATGACCAACTATCCTGCACCCCCAACATCACTGCTGTGGCCCGATCCTGCAGATTCGCCCTCTACAATATCCACAGGATTCGGACCTTCCTCACAAAGGATGCAACGCAGCTCTTGGTCCAAGCACTGGTCATCTCCTGCCTTAACTACTGCAACTCTCTCCTGGCCGGACTCCCGGCCTCTGCGATTAAACCATTACAGCGTATCCAGAATGCCGCAGCACGCCTTATCTTCAATCTACCCAAATTCTCCCACGTGACCCCCCTCCTCCGTGACCTCCACTGGCTCCCTGTTGCAGCACGCATCCAATTCAAGACGATGACACTGGCCTTCAGGGCCATCAATGGAACGGCACCCTTCTACCTTCAAACACTGGTCAAACCTCATGCCCCGAAGCGAGCACTTCGCTCCTCTACTTCAGCTGGCCGGCTGGTACCACCATCGCTGAAATCAAACAAATGTCACTCAGCAAAGTCCAGACTCTTCTTTGTTCTGGCGCCTCAGTGGTGGAACGAACTCCCGACCAATGTCAGGACAGCAGAGTCATTTGCCATCTTCCGAAAAAGGCTCAAGACTCACCTGTTCAGACTTCACCTTGACTCTACATAGCATGACCCACTAGCACCCTCCCTCGACACCTCCCCCCCCCTAAAAAAAAAAAAAAAAACCCTTACCTGTAGCACTCTGATCGTAGCACTGTTGCTCTTGAAGTACTACTTTACTCAGATGAGGACCTAACACTTGTTCTATTTTTAGCTCTTACTGCATCGGCAATGATACGTCGTGGTTTCTTTGTTTCCTTCTTTTGACAAATGTACTTATTGTAAGTCGCTTTGGACAAAAGCGTCTGCTAAATGACCTAAATGTAAATGTAAATGCCTCCGCCTCCTCTGCAAATCCTACGGCCTCCCTCCAGAACGCTGCATGGCTCATTCGTTCCGCTTTGGAGCAGCAACCACAGCAGCAATGTGTCCAACCTAAAAGCCGTGGGCAGATGGTCCTCACCTGCTTATGAACGTTATCTGCGCCCCGGAAATAGAGCCATCCTAGAAGTTCAAGCCATGAGCCGAATATTGGAAGTACATAAGTATAATTAAAATATTATTATTCACCAAGCTGAGGGGTAACTGATCAGCCTATCTCCTATTTAAATAGGCTACATTTATTTTAACTCAGATAGCCTCCTGACATCTCTTGTAGCAAGAGGGTCAGGGAATTGCCGGTGTGGTCGTTTTGGGGGCCTTTTCTTTGCTGCTGCTAGGGGTATAAAGGCGGGTCCACACCGGACCGACTGCCCGATTTGCGACGGTAAATGACGTTGGGCTACTTAACATGGCCGATTCGAACAACGACATGGCCCGTTCACACCTACGGAACTACAGCCAACGGCATACGTTCCGCGCTTGCGCAAGATGTAATGTCTCCAAAACAACAGGCGGCGCTAATCTGTATTGTGGGCCAAAAAACACGAAAACCGGAAGTAGGCGGTCCTCTCTAGACCACTTCTTCGATTCCACTGGTTATCTGGTATGTTTACCATCGTCACTTCCGGGCTTCACTGATTCGCTTGTCAAGCTGCTAGCCTCCACCAATCAGAATGGTAAAAGAGTGACCGACTCGAACGGCGGATTACACATTTGAATCGGCTGAAATGAACGCCGACGTGGGCCGATTCGAGCAACCACACCAAGCAGACTCATGTCACGGACGCCGACTCTCTCAAAGACGCCGATTTTCGGTCCGGTGTGGACTCGCCTTAATGGTTCACCAAAACCACGATTCGGTTCGACTTCGGTTTTTGACTCACGGTTCGGTTCAAAACTCGGTTTTTAAAAACATACTGAAAAACCTTTTGGAAAAACTTCCAGAAAAAATGTCTGGATTTTATTAAAGGATATATCAAGAACATGAACATTAGTTATATTAACAAGTATAAAACTTCTCTTTAAACAAGTCCACAACAAAAACTTTTTTTTTTAAAAAACACTTCTATTAATCTCTTATGGAATACAAAAAATAAACATTTGTCTTAAGACCAGTCTACATTGTCTAAATAAAGTAAAAATGAAAAACTTCTTACACCAGTCTGAGGTATAACAAAAATAAATACAAAGCACTTCTCTTAAAGTGTAGGTCCGGAGTGAAATGGACCCTAGGTAATTTCCACCAAGACCTCCAGCCAAACACCCCCTCGAAGCATTTTTAGCGATGGTCAGCAGTGGTCAAGATAGGGCGATCAGCCCAACGGCTTCGTAATAGCGCTATGGTACTTACAGTATATGTCGTAAATTACCCCACTAATAATGCTAATTTTTGTTACCAAACTTCTGCAGTAGTACACATAGGGTCTGTACTCACAAAACGAGGCATTTTAAAGTTTGTAAGTACACCAGGAGTTTATTTAAAAAGAACACTTGCCTGATAGCTTCTACTGCTAAAGCTACGCTGTTTGCGTAGACGGCACCGTGTTTACACAGCTTCTTCTTCGTTGGTGTTTCATGGCAGTCGGCGTTTACCCAGCGTAAACACCAACGAAGAAGAAGCTGTGTAAACAAGGGGGAGCCGCTAGCTCAGGTTTATTAGCCATCTTGCAGAAATGAAACTAACCTGAGTGACCTGACACACGTGTGCGGTCGGGGCGGGGATGAACCGAGGTTCGGGAAGATAGAATGAGTTTCTGAACCGAAGTCCTCTGAACCGAGGTTTTCCGTTTCGGTTCAGAACCGTTACACCCCTAGCTGCTGCGCTCCTGGCCTGGCTGTGCCTGCTGCCATGGACTACTACTTGATACATGCTTCTGTTAACGCACCACTAATGTTAATGCTACTACTACTATACTACCAACACCAAAGGCAGTTTTTTCTCGCCACTGTCGCTGTAAAGCTTGCCCCTGGGTGATGTTGGGACTTCGAAATTGTGGTGACTCTGTGTCCTGAGATGACCTCTGTTGTTTGACAATATAAAATTGAATTGAATTGAATTTATCATGTAAGGTGACCTGGGGTGTTTGAAAGGCGCCAACAAACAAATGTATTATTATCATTATTATCATTATCATTATTATTATTATGCTGTTCATGATGGCTCATGAAGGGCAGGAAGGTGCTCTTCCTCCCTCAGGCTTTCCACGCAAGCGTGTGGAAGAGCTGATAGGATACGTCTGTCTCCTCTTTATTCATCAAGCTGAGGGGCAATGAATCTGCTTATCTCCTACCTAAATAGGCTACATTTATTTTAACTCAGATAGCCCCCTGACATCTCTTGTAGCAAGAGGGTCAGGGAATTGCCGGTGTGGTCGTTTTGGGGTTTTTTCTTTGCGCTGCGCTCCCTGCTTATGCCGTTCATGATGGCTCATGAAGGGCAGGAAGGTTCTCTTCCTGCCTCAGGCTTTCCACGCAAGCGCGTGGAAGAGCAGGGAGTCCCAGAACAGTACCATACCACCTAATGAAACTTGTGCAAATAAATAAAGATTCTTTTTGACAAAGTGGTCCTGACTGAATTAAGAGAAGGTGCTTTGAATTTCGGGGCATTTCATTTTGGCGGTCACATCGGACCACCCTTTGTATATATAGCTACACACGTGTAGACGCCCGCATTAAAGGTACAATATGTAAGAAATCTAAAGCAACTGGCCGTAAAATCATCCTTATATGTCATAGAGACTCAGGAATAATCAAATCAAATCAAACTTTATTTATATGGCACTTTTCATACTTTAAAAGTAGCACAAAGTGCCTCACAAAAAATAAAAGCGAACAAAACAAAAACGAAACAAGATATGAACAACAAAGAACACCATGAAACCCAAGCCTCCCACCCCCACAAATATACACACAGAGATACACAGAGACATACACACTCACGCACACACATAGCCATATGCACAGACATACACACCCACACACACAAACACACACCCACACACATACACTAGCTGTTGCTGAGGAGACATGGCTGGTGTTGAAGAAAACTCCTCAGGTCCAATTCGGTGGCTGGTTCAAATGAGGTTTAATCACTGACAGTGGAGAAAGAGCAATGTCGCAGTTACCACACAGTCTATTCTCCCATATGTGGCGTGAGCGATGACCTTATACACAGAACCAAAGGGGCAGGTCTAAACAGTGGATTTACATAGATTCAATACGCGTCCTGAGACAACATAAAGGTGTGACTTCCTCGGAACAGCTGGGTTCTTGCTAGATAGCGTCACAACAGGGGCCATTCATGAAGGCCTTGATCAAGTATGTGGGATGAAGGTGTTTCGGAGACGGACCAGGAAGGGGGACAGATCAGAGGGTCTCATCATTAACATGACAAGGCTTACATACAATGAATGCAGCTCAGCAAGACATTTGAGGTTCCCGAGAGGAAGTAACATTTAAACAAAACAAATCGGAAGGTAACACATTTTCTTCTACAATTCCCCATTTTGTCCTATAGGACAACACTAAATACACAAGAAAATGTAATCAAGTGAAGTTAGAAAATTACAATACATCAATTCTACACAATTTGTCGAAACCATCATGAAATAATTCTTTAGGTACGTCGTGAGTAGTTCGTTGAGTCATCATTTTAGTAGTCACCTTAGCTGTAATAATTTTACACATTGCTCTGATACAAGAAAAAAATAACAACAAAGAATATAAAACAGATTAAACCAACAAAAACATATTGAACTATATTTGTACCCCAACGGCCAATGAGTGTTTCCAACCATTCAAAAGGGCTACTAATATCGCTGGTGTGCACTTCATCAGCAGTGTGTTTAACATGTGCAATGACATCAGAAAGGCTAGCATTATAATCTGGCACATAAGTACAACATTCAACACCAATCACTGCACAAGTACCACCCTGGGATGCTAAAAGATAGTCTAAAGCTGCTCTATTCTGTAAGGCAACTAGACGGGTTGCAGCCAGCTCTTTTGATAAGAGAGACAAACCTAGGGAAGTGGTATTAGCTAAATCCTCTATACGTTTGGAAAGATCTCTTATCTGATTCAGGGAAGACAATACACCATAACTTTGGAATAAGCATTGCGGAACAGACGGCTCCAATATGTCTGATGAATGAGTGATTAACCACATCTCGCTTGGATCTTGTTGACAAATAATCCTGAGGAATTTAGGCAATTTATTCACAACTTCGCATTGCTGTGGACTACGTAGCCTCAGCCACATACTCCGCTCCAACCTGTAGGACTACGATTATATCATAACTGCTTTTTGTCCACATATCCAGTACATCCCATTGTTACCAGCTGGGACGGAACAAAAAGAAGCCGCTGTGGCTAACCTAGAAAAGTTAATGTCAAGTGTCGAACAAGCTGTAGGTGAAGGGCTGTCAGTCCGAAGTCCATTTTCTGATGCTGAGACTTCTTAAGGTAGTCTCAGTATAAAACGGAGTCACAGTTCGAATGTCCCATGTCATGACCATACTCCGGTACCTTTAATGCACCACTTTAATGGTCGTGGAACTACAGTCCTAAGAGGGATGGCAGCAGAGGACATCAGGGTGCATGTCTGACACTTGCTATGTGGATGTTTTGCACATGGTAACATGGTCTCAAGTTCAGGTGATAAGCTGGGCACAGTGTCATGGGTGATAAGATGTTGTGGTATTTAGGTGAAGTAAATGGCACGTGTCACAGTTTCAGAACATGGGCAGAGCGCATCAGGAGGGAGAGCCTGTCCCATTTGTGCTATGTGGGATGAAACCACGATACCGTTAAGCAATTGGTAGAATTTGAGCTGTGATAAGCTACCATCCTAGTCAGGTTGATATAGGTGTTTGTGGAAATCATTTGGTCGTATGTGGAGATTGCATTTGGTCCAGTTTCCCGTTTCTGACGATGGCTGGAGACTGCAGTCGAGGAGGGATGAGCTGTCCCTGGTATGCTTCTTTCTGGTGGCTCCGTAGCTGCAGTATTAAGAGGGGGATGTTCCAAAGCAACCTGCTGTCCCCCTTGGTTCATACTGGCAATGTCAAGGAGCCACAGGAACAATAATCCGGTCATGAGCAGCAACATTGGCGTCCTCCTTCGGCATCTGGTCGGTTGAGTCCCGCTCTGGGTTGTCATCCTGCTGGGCTGTTGATTTTTTGCAATGTGAAGCGTGGATCCACGTGGGACGTCCTTCACATTTCATGGCAGTGTTGGTGGTCAGTAGAACTTGAAACGGACCGGTCCACCTGGGCTGAAGAGCGTTCTTTCTCTTGAACTGCTTCACGTAGATGAAATCGCCGGGCTGGAGGTTGTGACAGTCACCGTCAGCAGGAGACGTCTGGGCTGCAATCACCTGTGAATGTAGAGCTTTGACAGAAGAACACAGTCCCTTGCAAAAGTCAATGATAGTTTCATCCATCAGGGCAAGTTCTAAGCGTGAAAGTGGGGGAAGGGGAGTTGTTGGAGTTGACATTGGTCTACCCATTAGAATTTCATGAGGTGACAGTCCTGTCTTTCTGTTGGCTGTGCTCCTCATGGTCATTAAAGCAATGGGCAGAGCGTCAGGCCATTTTAAACCTGTTTCAGCACAGATTTTTGCAAGTTTGTTTTTCAGTACTCCATTCTGTCTTTCCACTGCACCGGCAGATTGAGGATGGTAAGGAGTATGAAAGCAATGTTTTATCTGAAGTGCTTTGCAGAGTTCTCGCAGGACAGAGGAGGTGAAATGAGTGCCTCTGTCACTGTTAATGCTGTGCGGGATTCCAAACCGGCAGACAATGTCCTTGAGCAGCACTTTAGCCACTGTTTTTGCGTCTGCTTTCCGGCATGCAAAGGCTTCAGTCCATTTTGAAAACATGTCTACAATCACAAGAACATATTCATATCCACAGTATTTTGGCATTTGTACAAAGTCAATTTGTATATTTACAAAAGGTCCCCAGGGGGGGGGATGGGCTGCTTGGATTGTCTTTATAGGTTTTCCTGGATTATGCTGCTGACATGTTACACATCTTTGGCAAAATTGTTCACAAATCATTGTTATACCAGGAGCAAACCAGTGTCTGTTTATTGCAGCAACCATTCCCCCTTTGCTCCTGTGTGACACACCGTGTGCCGCACGAGCAAGTTGAGGAATCAGGGCATGTGGGGCCACTACGCGGTCGTCGTAGAAGCGCCACAGTCCATCAATGAGAACACAACCAGCTGACAACCAGGCAGCACGCTCAGAGGTGTCGGTGGCAGCTTGTAAGGCAGCCACGTCATGAAGAGCGGGAACTGGCTGTACAGTGGAAGTGGTTAAAGCACACATTTTCACTACAAGAGAATTTGAGGAAACAGCAACTGTCTTGGCTGCAATGTCAGCCTTTGCGTTTCCCCGGGACACATCATCTGAGCCGCCCGTGTGCGCCTCGCATTTTACAACAGCAAGCCTGGTAGGTAGTAAAACAGCCTCCAAAAGATTAGAAATAAATTTAGCATTTTTAATTGGTGTACCAGAAGAGGTAAGAAAACCGCGGTGCTTCCATAATGTCCCAAAATCATGCACTACTCCAAAGGCATATCTAGAATCCGTGTAAATTGTGGCAGTTATGTTTTGCAAAGATGCAGGCTCTAGTTAAAGCAAAGAGCTCAGCTTGTTGGGCTGAGCATGAGGGGGGGAGTTTTGCAGCTTCTAGAGTCTCAAATAGGGAACAGATTGCGTAACCTGAGTCAAGTTCTCCAGTGGAAGAGCGGGATGAGCTGCCATCAACAAACAAAATCAACTCAGAATTTGCGAGTGGTTTGTCTAGTAGATCAGGGCGGGGGGTGAGCATATGGTTAACTAAGATTTCACAGCTGTGTGGTTCACCATCAATTAGGGTAGGTAGGAGTGAAGCAGGGTTAAGGGGTGAACAGCGTTCAATCGTCAA
Source organism: Chelidonichthys spinosus (assembly GCA_029853015.1). NCBI lineage: Eukaryota > Metazoa > Chordata > Actinopteri > Perciformes > Triglidae > Chelidonichthys > Chelidonichthys spinosus. The sequence continues at coordinate 31,940,552 of CM056821.1, read as the reverse complement.
GTTAGGTGTGGAAAGTAGGACTATCTCATAACGAGTCTGTCTAGCGGAGGAAAAGTGTTGAGTTTCAGAGTGGAGGAGAAGAGAGGAGACAGAGTGGGGAACAAATAGTGAAATAGTGTTAGTGGAGATCCCAGTACCATGGAGGAGGTAGTCTCTACAGCGTATGCAGCGGCAGCTACTGCTCTTAAGCAAGGTGGGAGTCCTCGCGCCACAGGATCCAATTGAATACTGTAGTAGGCAACGGGGCGCTTTCCGGAACCATGGTGCTGAGTGAGTACAGACTGAGCAAAACCACAAGTTTCATGAACATACAAAAAGAATGTCTTGGTGTAATCTGGCAGGCCTAGAGCAGGAGCTGAACAAAGAGCCTGTTTCAAAAGTACAAAAGAGTCCTCAGCATCAGTAGTCCATTGTAGAGGTTCAGGTGAGGAGGGCATGGCAATGTCTTGGAGTGGTCTTGCCAACAGTGCATAATCTGAAATCCATTGGCGGCAGTATCCTGTGGCTCCTAAAAACGATTTCATTTGTCGAATGGAAAGAGGCTTTGGCATGTTGGAGATTGCAGTAACTCGACTAGGTGAGAGAGTGCGCGTATTACCTGTCAATTGGTGTCCTAAATATGTGACAGTGTCTTTGCATAATTGAAGTTTGGGAAAAGAAGCTTTGTGGCCCTTACTAGCTAGAGCTTTCAACAGTACCGCAGAGTCTATTTCACAGGCTTCTGCAGAGGGGGAGGCCACTAAAAGATCATCCACATATTGTACCAAGGTGCTCCCCCCAGGAAAGACCACATCTGACAAGTCTTGTTTCAAAGCCCTGGAGTAGAGGGTGGGGCTTTCTGTGTAGCCTTGTGGGAGCCTCGTCCAGGTATACTGTTGGCCCTTGTAACTGAAAGCAAAAAGGTACTGGGACTCAGGATGAACAGGGATAGAGAAAAATGCAGAACAGAGATCCACCACTGTGTAGTGGGTAGTTGTAGGAGGAATGGAGGAGAGGATGGTGGTTGGATTGGGAACTACAGGAAAAATAGGGTTAACACAGTCATTAACTGCTCTGAGGTCCTGTACAAAACGCCAACTTGTCTTATTTGGTTTTGGAATGGGCAAGATGGGAGTGTTACAGGGGCTGGAGGTAGGTATTATTATGCCTTGTTCTAACAGGGACTCTATCACAGGTGCAATTCCAAGTTCTGCGTCAGGTTTAAGGGGATACTGACGTTTCTTTGGGAGTGGTTTATCTGGGTTGACATTAATTTTTACACTAGAAGCAGAACGAATCAGTCCCACATCATTAGGGTGGGAGGACCACAAAGTAGGAGGGATCTGGGAGAGAAGATGGGAGGAGGTTGTGGATGGAGAAATAGGCTGGGGGGCTAGGTGTGGTTCTGTCTGTGAAAGGGCTGAGAAGATAACAGGTTGTGGGTCAAAAGAGACACACAGGATGTACCCCAAAGAGCCAACCTTGTACAGTGGGTAACTGGCTACAGTATCACAAAATGTTTTGTCATTACAACATTGGAATAACTTTACCATCTTGCCCAGCTCCAAGGTGTCATTTTAGTTAGCAGTAGCTACTGCGATATGGGGAACACCGTCATCCCTCTGAAATCACTATCATTAACATGCAGGAGGGAGGTTGCTCTTTCATCTTGCTCAGCTTTTTGAGTATACTCAGAATTTGGAACTGCATCGTGATGAGCTAGACAATGGAGTGAGGGAAATCAGAGCAAAGAGTCAGATATTTCAGAAATCAGCCAAGAAAGGAAAGAAGAAGTGGGCTTGGTTATATGGTTATAGATTGTTTGAAGTTTTTTAAAGAGAGTTGAGGAGAGGGCAACTGTCAAGCATAGGTCACTGATCGGGAGACCTGTTGTAGCATAGAAAAACAGTATTAACATTAGCATCAGGTACATCAAGATATACCTCAAGGGGTGCATTAATGGTGCAGTCAGAATTGACATAATAAATCACGACCCAGTAAGTTCAGAGGGGTATCAGTAGCCGTTAGAAAAGCATGTTCTCCATATAGGGGGCCTAATTCCACTGTCATTGGAGCACTTACTGGGTTTTGTTTAGTGATGCCGGAGACGCCTACTGTGTTTACAACCTCAGAGGACAATTCAACATTTCAAGTTACAATTCAAGTCTTTAGGGTTGATGGCAAGTCATATAATTCAGTTAATTTATCCCTCTTTTTTTTTTTTTTTTTTTTTTTTAGAAGAGAGATAAAAAATAGAATAAAAATGTACAAGCGAAAATAATAATGAAACACTAAAATAAGATGAAATCAAAACCAACATAATTATTAACGAGAAATTTAAAAATGAAAATAATGCATTTAAAAAATAAAAAAAACTAATATTAACAAAAGGTAAAAATTAATTCATATAGAGAAAAAAACAAACCCTGCAAACTAGTTAATATAAACAATAATACTTAAAGGACAAGGTACTAATAGTATGTGAAACCTGAAGTAATAAAATAGAAAAATAATGTATTTACAAAAAAAACTAAAATAGCAACAGGTAGGTTGCTGAAAATGCATTAAAACAGACAGACAACCAACTAGTTACAGAAGCAATACTGCTAAACAGTGTTGTGCCTGAACCTGTTCATTGAACGATAGTTCTTGAACTCGTTTATATTTTGGGAAGAACGTAAACTGAAAGTCCTGTATTTCTGCCTGATGAACGCTATCCTGGTGTCTGTGAACACTCTCTCAGTTTAACTCCGTTCAATAGGGTGGCAGATTTGTATAGAGCATTCCAGGCAAAAACCAGGCGAAAATGAAAAAAATTATAATAAAGATAAAAATGAAATACAGTACTTTCAGTTTACGTTCTTCCCAAAATATAAACGAGTTCAAGAACTATCGTTCAATGAACAGGTTCAGGCACAACACTGTTTAGCAGTATTGCTTCTGTAACTAGTTGGTTGTCTGTCTGTTTTAATGCATTTTCAGCAACCTACCTGTTGCTATTTTAGTTTTTTTTGTAAATACATTATTTTTCTATTTTATTACTTCAGGTTTCACATACTATTAGTACCTTGTCCTTTAAGTATTATTGTTTATATTAACTAGTTTGCAGGGTTTGTTTTTTTCTCTATATGATATAATTTTTACCTTTTGTTAATATTAGTTTTTTTATTTTTTAAATGCATTATTTTCATTTTTAAATTTCTCGTTAATAATTATGTTGGTTTTGATTTCATCTTATTTTAGTGTTTCATTATTATTTTCGTTTGTACATTTTTATTCTATTTTTTATCTCTCTTCTAAAAAAAAAAAAAAAAAAAAAAAAGAGGGATAAATTAACTGAATTATATGACTTGCCATCAATCCTAAAGACTTGAATTGTAACTTGAAATGTTGAATTGTCCTCTGAGGTTGTAAACACAGTAGGCGTCTCCGGCATCACTAAACAAAACCCAGTAAGTGCTCCAATGACAGTGGAATTAGGCCCCCTATATGGAGAACATGCTTTTCTAACGGCTACTGATACCCCTCTGAACTTACTGGGTCGTGATTTATTATGTCAATTCTGACTGCACCATTAATGCACCCCTTATGAGGTATATCTTGATGTACCTGATGCTAATGTTAATACTGTTTTTCTATGCTACAACAGGTCTCCCGATCAGTGACCTATGCTTGACAGTTGCCCTCTCCTCAACTCTCTTCAGTTCAACTTCAAACAATCTATAACCATATAACCAAGCCCACTTCTTCTTTCCTTTCTTGGCTGATTTCTGAAATATCTGACTCTTTGCTCTGATTTCCCTCACTCCATTGTCTAGCTCATCACGATGCAGTTCCAAATTCTGAGTATACTCAAAAAGCTGAGCAAGATGAAAGAGCAACCTCCCTCCTGCATGTTAATGATAGTGATTTCAGAGGGAGGTTGCTCTTTCATCTTGCTCAGCTTTTTGAGTATACTCACCGAGATCTGAGGTGAGGAAGAAGCTACCTTTCGGTAGTCATGGACCATGATTCCACTGAGAGGAATCATGGTCCATGACTGCAGGGGGCGCCGCCACAGGGACCACCCCAGCCCAGGCAGACAGGAGGCTCCACACCACGGTGTAGAGCTCTCCAGCCACCCGGGCCAGTATGTTCATAATGATCATATAACATACTGAACTCACCAACAACAACAGTATAGCCAAAATATTCACATTTAAAAAAATCTTTTGCCGATCATTTGCCATCGCAAATCATGTTTATGTTTTGAAAACATGTTTTGGCACGTGGCGCCACCCACCGGCGTCTACAAATCATTGCAGTCAGTAGAGTCTCAGCTGCCGAGCAACCACGGGTTGCCAGTTTCGACTGAGCTACAATGGAGGAGGCAACGAAACCCAAAAGAGCTCGTTATGATTCACAAAAACGCCAAGATAAAAACCGCCTCAGTGAGGCACAAAGGTAGTACTAGAAGTTTATCACAAACATGTGACAATCACTCATGCTTTTGTGTATCCATTATGGACTGTGTCGTTACCTTGGACCAAGGTTTTGGAAGACTGGATGGCGATGCTTCCATGAACCTTTCGGTCAGTAAATAAGTGCAAATGATAATGAAAAAATGACTTGTTCTGAACAATGAACCTATTCATTGTAATTGTAAAAAACATGGATTTTTTTTTTTTTTAATATTAGTCATGACTTGGCCCAGTTCTCCTCTTAAAAAATTACAAATACAGTATGAAGTGGCTGTGATTTAACTGCAGTTATGACTGCATGTTGGATTTATTTCTGATTTCAACGTGGGTCTTGTAACCAGGTTCAGCAAGCAATCCTCAATGACATTCACAGAGCAATGAGTTGGATCAACACACACCAGCATTTACTCGTGGGCAGGTGATGGAGCCTGCAGTTCTCCAAATGGACCCTGCCAATCAGATAAAGGCACTTGAGGACGTCCTAGAAGGACAATTGGATAACACAAAGGAGGATTTTGTCATCACCTATCAGCACCAGGAGGATATGGAGACATTCTTCAAAGTTTGTGTGGATGAGGAAAATTTGAAAATCAATGCCATGTTCCTCTCAGACAGATATTATACGATCCGTTCCTCAGAAACAGACATGTCCAACCCAACCCCTAACCAACCCACAAAACTATTATTATCCATCCATCCATACGTCCGTCCATCTATTGTCTACTGGAACCGATCCCAGCTGTCATTGGGCGAAGGCAGGGTACACCCTGGACAGGTCACCAGTCCATCAATTATTATTATGCTGATTGTTATAGATTTTAATGTTATTTTTATTATTGTTCTTGTTGTTTTGTTATTATTGTTATCATAATTATTGGTGTTATTAGTATTATTATCATCATGATATGATCATCATCATTAATATCATCATTATTGTCATTTTTATTTTCATTATCAACATCATAATTCTTGTCATTATTATTATTATAATTTACATTATTATCATCTTTGAAATTATGATCATCATTAATCACTTTAGTATTTCATTAAAAGGTACCCCAGCTATGAAGACATGTAGTTCTTAAAAGATAAATGTTAGTATCAGTGATAATAATGTGATATACAAAACCTTCTTGATGTCTTCGTTTTTATAAAATTTGTAAAAATAGTTTAACTCGTAGGTCGCCATTGTTGTTAACGTCGCAATGCACTCTGGGTAGTGACGTCAAATGGTTGCACTAGCCGGCTTCGGGACCCTTTTGTGACTGTTCAGCGACATAAACATGTCACCTGTTCAGCCTTTTCAAGGCTAACCATCAGGCTTACTTTAGTGGGGGTTTCAGAGAAGTCCGTCTGTCGGAAACAACTGTAGAAGGTTCCGCCAAGCCTAGTCCTTGTGATTTCGTCACATGACAGACCAAAATTTACCCAAATTACATATATGAAGTACAAACTATACTATAGACTATATTTTCATCAAGCGTCTAAGAATACATGCTTGCGATTAAAAAAATATGAATAAATCGTTTATTTTGTTTAAGACCGACTGGCCATATCATTATCTAAAGTCCCCAGTTGGGCGAGTGGTGATGCACCTATCCTCGAATTTGGGCATTGCAGGTTCACATCCCGGCGAGGACATCTCATGTGTGTGTGTTTTTTTTTTTTTTGCCTGTATAATTGTCTTTAGATCAGAGAATTAGACCAACATTTTACCTTAACTATGATAAATTTCCCCAGAACCCAAATATAACTTGCAAAAACATGATAAGCATAAAGATGTTATTATTAATAGCATGATATAGATCCCAATGACAAAGGCATTGCTGCATGCAATTTTCAGCCACATACATTCCTTTCAGGTGAGTTCATTAATAGGTTCATTGAATGTGTTCATTGAATTGTTGAGATAAATGAGTTGGTCAATGTAGATGAATTTACTAGGCCTATCTACCTCTACACTATCCTCACGTTTGAGAAGTTGTACTCAGTGTTATATTAGAACATGTTATTCTTAACGGTACTTCCATATTTAATCGCTCAGCAATTCTTGCCCAAGCAGCCTCGCAATTTTTATTCATAACTATAGTGATAAATAACCAATCAATAACTCCTCGTACAGTTCCATCAACATTTTTTGCTCTGGTCTTTTCTGCCGTTTTCTCGATGATTCAACATTCACAGTTCTGGTCTGGCTTCATATCCTGTGAATGCGCGTAACACAAGACAACGTTAACCTGGCTTGAATTAGCCTCATCAAGGCGCAGCTGAAATCCGTTCCATGGAATGGGTTTAGCCACAAGTGGAAGTTGGCGTTAGTTCTAACCAGGCTTAACCAGGTAAGCGCCGCTTTAATTAGCGAGTTTGGTGGAATACCCCTCAGGAGAAAAATGTCGAGGAACACAGCCGCGGATCTTTGGGAAGTTGTGTCCGTCCACAGGCATCTTCCCACTCCTTTCTCCTCTTCTTGTCAGTAGGAAAGCAGTGTAAACTCACATCACTCCCCTTGTTGCCTTTTGACTGGAAATCGCATCCAAAAGCAGTACAATGTGGCATTTTACTTGAAATTACTTAACAAACGCACGTAAACAAACACTAGCGTCAATAGCTATTCTACCGAGTGCAACCATTCTACGCCATCGCCCCCAGAGTGCATTGCGCGTGGAAAACATGGCTTCCTACGTAGGTCAAAATATGTACGACATATTATATATTTTCAAAGCAATGGCAATATTTTGTGTGCTTCTAACAACATATTTTAGTTCAAGAGAACAATTGTGGCGTATTAGGGCCTACAAGTCTTCATAGCTGGGGTTCCTTTTTTACTGTTTGCCTGCTTGTTTTATGTTAATGTTTGTTGTTAAATAATTTGTTGTTCAATAAAAAAAATTTTTTTTTTCAATTAGTGTTAAAATAATTTTTCCGTAAACGAATAAATTCACCCAAGGAGGAGATCGGAGGCATAAGTAAAGTCGACGTCTGACTTTAATCTTGTACAAGAGGAGCAGTTACAGTGCAACAACGTGTGAGGCTGCTACAGAGGAAGTGCTCAAATCACTGTTGTGACTTGAGTCTTTTAAAGGCACAGGAGATGATGCGTCATTGACAGTTAATCTTCATGCAGAACTAGACATCATGACTACCAGGCCTCTGATAACATTTAGGTCAGCCATGGGGGACTAAAGTAATCAACAGTTCAACACATAAAGCTATAACCTGAACACAGAAAACTTTAAGACATGAGGTTATACAAAATTCTTATAACAATTAGTGATCCCTTTAATTTATTAAGAAAGTATTTCAGGTAACATTTGATTATGATAAACACACATTAAAATATATTAATTTTCATCATTTAATGAATGACTAAGGTACATTCATTATGGTTAGTTTTTTAGGTATAAGCATATAGATGTTTGAAATGAGGGAGAGAGGGGATGTGACATGCAGCAAAGAACCGCTGGCCGGGAATCTAACCAGGTTCCGCTGCGTACGTGGTATGCACTCTACCCACTCAACAATCTGCGCGCCTGATTATGACTTCTGTCCTTCCTCGGACACTGTATTAAATGAGTTGGGCCGTGAGCGGGGTTAAACATGGGCGGGGTTTAACGTTTAACTCCACCCACATTGAGATCTGCGGGGCTGCGTTCCAAGAACAGTTTGAGTCGCCCTAAGCACTTGCCCTCGGGGGACTGCCCGCTGCCATCTTAAGGGCTGTCCCATTTCTCTGAACAGCTGAAGTGAACTCCGTGAGATCGACCCTTGAGGGCTGAGTGATCGAGTCAACAACGATGGTCACTCCAGAGCTGTATATCACCCACAATGCATTGCAGTGGTGCACGAAAAATATGTCCATGCGGTGGTGATAATGAACCTCAAACACCATTATCTGCTGTCTATTCACCACCAAAGAAGAAGAAAATGAATTAAAGGAGCCAGCACGGGCAGGTACTAATTGTGCAATTAGACTGTCTGTTGCAGAGTTATGGCAGAGCGTGCCATATACTTAAATATACTTTTTTTACGGCAGAATTTCAACAGTAGTAAGGTGTTTTTTAATAAAAAGTGCTTTACTGTTAATATTACAGAAAATTAGTGAAATTACAGCTCATTTACTGTTTTTTAACGGAACTCTAATGTTTTCCTATTATACAGCACTTTACCGTTAAACTGATTAGATAACAGTATCATGCATTATTTTTGGCATTCTGGGAAGAGCATTGCCTGAGCTGCACATGTGAAGCTAGTTACCTGCTATTCCTGATCCATCTCCATCTTATTAATTATTTGGTGTGTAGCAACTTTATTTGATTGTTTTATATTACATGTTATATTATTGTTTGATTTGATTAGTTGACCTGTCCAGGGTGTACCCTGCCTTCACCCAATGACAGCTGGGATCGGCTCCAACCCCCCTGTGACCCTGAATACAGGATAAGCGGTAGACAATGGATGGATGGATGGATTTGATTAGTTTTGATTAGTTTTGTTAGCATTGATGATTAGCATATGCACATGCTAGAATGAGTTTGGTTAGCAGCTAGCTAAATTTTCAAAGATGATAGTCTAACAACACAAGGAGCACATTTTAATTTCTACAAAGTTAACGTTTGTTGACTGCTGCATTTTGTCTGTGAATTAATGAAACTTTATGATAGTTTGTGTAAACATTTTACCTTCTATGTAATTTACTCTATTCGCAAGAGATAAGTATTACCTGGGGACCTCTGGTAATTTGTAATGAGGAAGTTCTCTCTCTGTGAAGATGTTGAGCTGTCATATTGTGTCCTCCAGCTTCTGATGGCTCACTTTTCCCAGAACATTACAGATCTGATCCTACTTGCAGATGTACGTTTTTTTTATATATACATATACTATGTAGGGATCTGCCACTACAGCTGACATTGAGAGGACCATCAACATACCTGAAACTCCTCGTCTGATACTACTTGGTATGTTTACACCACTGCATATGCAAGCAACAAAATTTTCTATTAAAGGTACCAGGAGGATGTTTAAGGTTGGAATGTTATGGTTTGCTGAGGTGTCATGGCTTGGGACATATTTTTTATCAGGATGGGGGGAATGAGGGGCAGAAATGTTAATTTTGTATGCAAGAAGTTGCGAATATAAGTTTTTTTAGAGCTGATCTCTCTCTCTCTCTCTCTCTCTGTTAATATATATATGTTCATAATACTGTTTTAACATGTAATTTTAACATGTAATACTGTTTTTAAACATGCAATTTGCTCAGCATGTGAAGTTTTTACATGCAATCTTTACATTAAAATAAAAGTAAAGTGCAATAAGAAGCTGCTTTTTCTTACATTTTAATGACAGGATTGAAATATCAGTAGGTTAATTTATTATGGTTTGCCTTCCGTGCTTGTTTGGTTTCAAACAGAGATTTTGTGAAACCTAAAGTCAGTCACATGTAACATGTTTTTCTTAACAAAAGCGCCTTTAACTGTGTGCAATCATATTTTCTTAATAGATTATTTAAACGTATAAATAATACAAACTAAATAGTAATTTAATTGTAAAACACAGTGAAAGTAATTTTAAATATCAGTTTACACTGCATTTTTAATTTACAGGACAAAACTGTAAATTGAGTCACAGTAAAAAATATGTAGATTTTACAGAAACATAATGGCAACCCAGCTGCCAGTTCATTACTGTTTTTTTACAGTTCACACTGGTTTTTTATTTACAGTTTAAAGCTGTAACTTTCAGTTACAGCAAAAAGATGTTAATTCTACAGTAACATAATGGCAACCCAGCTGCCAGTTCTTTACTGTTTTTTTACAGGAAAATTTCTAACAGTAAGCTGATGTATTGTATCGTCTCAATGAAATGAGTCTCCGCATATTTTGTGTAATTTGGAATAGGCAGTTTAGCGCTACTCCAACAACGTGTGGTTGATCCATGATTGTCTGGGCTATTAGTGAACGAGGGCAGGTGTGTTCCATTTTACTCTTTCACTCCCCCTCCGCCCACTTTCCCTCCGCCCTCCAAGTGGCGTCTGTGTGACGTCATAGCAAGGGCTGAAGGCAAGTGAGCGAGGGCGACTCAAACTGTTGGAACGCAGCCCGGGTCTGCAGTCAGGAGGCGCATACACGATCAGCTTGGCTAGGCTTATCACGCCGACGAGAGCTGCAGGTGTCTGAGGGGGCGGGCTATGAAAGAGACGGCAGCCAAGCGCCGTTTGGACACAAAAGTAGATGTGATTATGGCAATTTTGGAATTATTTTTGGACAGTTTAACCATTCCAATGTTTATTGAAGTGAGATGTCACTGGAACAGTTACATTACAGTGTAGAAAATAAACATAGTTGTAATTCTTCCAAAACTAGTTAAGATATAAAGATAAAAAAAAAAAAAACATACACATTAAGATAACCCTTTATTTCTTTTCACATAGAGAAAATATTCTGCTGTGAAGGAGGTGTTGGCTAGCCAGTTGCAGCCAGCGAAAACCGCGCTGCCTAGCACTACACGGAACGCCTCCTTAAAACTTGCTCCCGCGATGTGTGGGTCATGTGATATGGTTGCGACACTGTGACGTCTTTGCAGTCTAATGTTTTCAACCCAGAATTCATCACCTTTGGTAGCCATCTGCAGCACGCGAGGCACTGCTACTGGTACATGGAATCGCCGCCTTCGTCGGCCATTATTATCCGCCATTGGTTTAAGCCATGATTTCATCTTTAATTTGAAATCATTGAAGCTGCAGCATTCTCTTATATGACTGGGTATTGAGCTCCAAAGGTTTGATGCTCTAATGGAGAAGACTGATCTGCCAAACTCGGTGGATCTGTGGTGTAACACACAGTCACCTCTGTTTGTCATCCTCGTTGAATTATTTTAATGAATTCTGAATGATGTTGCAATGATGGTAACTTGACGGCTTTTTGTCCAGTGTCTTGACAGTTTGTTTATAATGTGTTAGTAGTGGAGCAAGTGTTGTTTTTCCAGCATGTGACCAGCTTGTGATACAGTATGAGATGTGTGAGAAAATCATTGAGTGCATGTACAGATTTGAGGCATCGAAGTGTAGCTGGTTTTGGATAAACCTGAAGTTCCTGAGATTCAATTTTACAACATTACAGACTTGTTTCACATGTTTCTAAAAGGACAGCTGAGAGTCGATAAGTACAGTGATATCTGAACTCAGAATGCCAATTGGAAGTTTTGGCCATTGCTGATGTTAATTTATCTGCCTCTTTGTCTCTATCTTTACCATGTACAATGATGACAGTGTCATCCGCATACATTATGGTCTCGATTTCAGGGCATACAAGTAGCAGGTCGTTGACATATAAGCTGAATAGAAGAGGTCCTAGGATTGAGCCTTGCGGGACTCTGGTGCATTGTCTTCTCATTGTTAAATAAGACTTCATCCATTTGATTGCATCCACAGATTGGACACTTTTGAGAGAAGAACATTATGATTTACTGTATTGAATGCTTTTCTCGGGTCCAGAAATACAGCTCCCACAGCATTCCCACTGTCTAATTTTAATTAGATTTTCTCAATGAAGTAGCAATTGACTGATTCAGTTGAGTGGTTTGTTCTGAAGCAGAATTGCATGGGATGAAATGAGGCTTGTTACCACTTTCTCTGTGTTCCTGGATATTTTAGGTAAGATACTGATGGGTCTGTAGTTCACCACATCAGTTGGATCTCCTGTCAGATTTCTATGCATTGGGGAATAAAATCATTACAAAAACATGAAAAAAGTATAGAATTTCGAAAAAAGTCACAGAGGGTGAAGCGTCATACTTAACGCCATCAGCCTAATTAAGAACCAGCCAAGAGTCCTCGGATCTCCACTGAGCTACAGGCTCAGCTCCAGCTCATCAGGCTTGCAGACTCATGGGCCTGCCAAGCTGCAGTGTGTCCGAGCTGCCTGCAGATGGCGATACAGACCCGTGACTCTGGAGTTACCGGGGAGCTACTGATGAGAACATGAGGCTGCTGCTGCTGGTGGTTGGATTGATGAACAGCCAGCATCTTTCTGCTCTTCCTCCCTCCTCCTCCTCCTTCTCCTCCAGCTGACTTTGGCTGTGTGATTGCTGGAGGATAAATAGAGGCAAAGTGAAGTCCTGAATCAAACCAATTCTTAAAAGAGATTGTTAATTAACAATTTCTGAGTTGGTAAAACAGTGTAGTAATAGACCATGAAGGAGATGTGCTAACGCTCCAAAAGTAACAGGAAAAGTGTTTTTCTGTGAGAATTTTGGATCAAATGTATGAACTTAGTTTGGGTAGTTTGTTCTAGTGCTGCCTTTTTGTCCAAGAAGGGATTTGAATGCAGACATTTAGCTGAAAATAATTTAAATAGCTGTTGGAACTACTCTTTATTAGTGCCATTCTCTGAATTACTTTTTTTTTTTTCGACACATGAGATTTCACTTTTCATCAAGCTCCTCGGTGGTTACATCCGTCTTCATAGCTCAGAAACTATTGTTCTACCAGGGAGTAGTTTTAAATCGAATAACCTGCTTTGAAATCAACTTTTCTGGATAAACTGACAGCATATTCGGAATCTTAAGACTTTCTTCTGGTCTGAAATCAGATCACTTAATAAGGAGACTTTTTATTCTGCTAAACATCTCACAAGACTCAAGGCCAGTTTCCAGGCACTATGCATTGTGGGACAGCATACACAAAATCCACATACTGTGTGAATAAAAACTTGCATGCACATTAATATTATTATTATTATTATTATTTTATTATTATTATTATTTGTCTAAATGAATAAAGACCTGTGTCTGGTGTAAATATTTGGACAAGAAGAAAAATATATTTTGGTGTTAGTGTTAATGAGAACCATCTGCAGGTTGATTGGTTGACGGTGTAAATGTACTTTTTGTTGAATGATGATATAAAACAATTTTACACTATTTTTGTGACTAAAAGTGTAAACAATACTGTACTTTTTATACTTTACTTCATTTAAAGCATTTAAAGCACCAGCTTACCTCCTGGGAGGGCCATGTTTCATTCATGAATGACTTTCATTTTATTTATGATTTGATTTTGTCAAAAGGTTCCTTAAAACACAACAACAACAACAATTGGAATTGTTTACAATTTTATTTGGTATTTGTACAAAAAGTGTGAAATAAACATATATACAGCACATAATACAACATACTTATTAAAGGAATCCATATAAATTATTAACGAAATAGCTACATATTTCAATAAACAACTCTATTCAAGGTCAAGGGTAAAAGTAACTCAATATTCTTGGCATAAAATTTCCATACAAAATTGTACAAAATACTGTACAATTGAACAAAGCTGTGCAAAACAGCAAATTGTGTGTCAGAAGCAGATCCTGTTCAGTGCACAAACTTGAGTGAAAGTTGGTTTTGTTTTTTTAACATTGACATTTATGGAGTCCTCTTTCAGGGCCAGCAGCTTCTTACACATCTGGTCACAGTCTCATGTGAAAACAAAACATGGGTTATACTCTTTCTATATTTGCTTTTTGTTTTAATTAAATAAATTAAGATACTGTTATTTCTTCTTCGTCTGACTCTGAGAAGTCTGAGTGCTTACTGGAGAGAGAAGGAGAGGAGATGCTGGACCCAGCTCTCATTCTCTCTCGTCTGAATTCTTCCTCCTCCTCTTCCTCCTCAGCTGAGGACTTCTTGCCCACATCGCTGAGGTCCGGGTGTGGGTTCGCTTTGGTGGGCAGCGTCTGCTCGCGGCAGCCACCGGACGACAGCAGCTCCCGTTCCTTGGAGTTCCTCCACTTCATTCGCCGGTTCTGGAACCAGATTTTCACCTGTAGCCAGGGGAGGAAATGGACGAGTAAAAAAAGGTTCCTTGTCGGGCGCAGTGGAATGCGCAACAGCGTCTTTACGCGCGAATTACGCACGACATTTCATTCATTGGGAGGTTTTACCTGTGAGTCTTTTAGGCCCAGCTTAGAGGCCAGCTTCTTCCTGTCGGGCTTGCTGATGTATTTCTGTTTCTGGAACATTTTCTCCAAGGCCTTGCGCTGTACATCGGAGAACACCGCCCTCCTCAGCATCCCTCTCCGGGGTTTGCCTCTGGCGGCCAGCGGCCAGGAGAAGGTCCCGGGGATGGGGACAACGGATGAGGATGCTGCAAAACAAAAACAAAAAAACAAGACATTAGAACCTCTTTGTATTCTTTGACACATCTCATAAAGAAATCTGTTCGCAGAGAAGAAATTATATCATCTCACTTCTTGACGCATCTAAACTCACCCCCTCCCCTTCAAGGCATCTATATGCATACAATGATTTCTATTTAAGCCCACAACTTCTCGACCGGTTATTATTAGAAGTTTTCTCCCTTTGGAACTCTGCGATACGTCTCCGTTTTGAGTGAAATGGCACGAGGTGACTAATTAGCACATTGGCCGGTCCCCAACCGCATTGGTATGGTAAAGAGGTAGCATATCCTTTAAGGAACCCTGTGAGGGCGGATAGAGGAGTTAATAAACCGTGAACGGTAATTGTGTAGTAATGAACTAACGCAGAAAAGACTCTGGACAGGCGGCGAAGGCCATATATTATCGCAACAAAAGGAGATTTACACTTTCAAACTAAACACAACTGCATACCAGAATACTGATGCCCGGAGGGGGGGTGAAGAGTGGAGGGGAATGGCGCTTTTTCTTTTTTTTTTTTTTCCTTCTTCGTGCCTTCAAATCATTTTCATTAAATGAACACGAAAAGCTATTCAGGACGCTGGAGTTGTTTTGTTGAGGCATTCAGCTGAGACCATGAAAAGACTCCATCTCCATTATGATTTGTCTGAATGAAAGCACGGACTAGCGACTTTATAGACTTTTCTAAGAGATTATTCTTTATCTCAACGCGTTGATTGGCCCGCTAGGAGAATGAGCGTTTAGGGCACAGAGAGTGCGCTGACTGGAGGTCAGTGGTAACCTATCCTGTGGGCCGTGCAGCACGCAGGGGACAAGCTTCTCCCCCAGCTGGGACATTTTGGAGACTTTTCGGAGAAAAAAAACCCCTGCGAGTCCGCGTCGTGCTAACTGGACGTCCTCCTGACAGTAGCTGGCCTGTGGCCGCAGAAGAATCAGGAACAACGACGCGCTATGTGGTCTTGTGAGAATATTGAAAACGCTCAATAGCGCCTAATAGGGAAATTAGTGCATGACTGGTTCACGCCTTTGCCCCCCTCCTGGTAAAAGTCACTCTCCGGGGTTTGTGGGTGGTTCGCCCGGTGGGAGCTGGCCAAATTGGTCACGGTGCTGAAGGCTTTGTTGCCCGCCACAGCGGCCCTGTGGCCCCCCGGGCTCTGTGGGAAAACGCGGGGCCAGGGAAATGCCAAAACGCCCCCCAATGGGAAGAAGGGGGGACTATAACTCGCTACCCCGCCTCAAATTTAGAGCGTGACGATTTGGGATAATTGGTTAATTAGGAGTGGGTGTGTGGGTCCGGGCAGGGGCCAGGGCTCCCCCATTAATAAGACAGTGATTTCTTCTTTTCTGCTGGATATATATATGAAAGGGTGTGAGAGTGTTTACATTTAAAAGCAATTAGCCAGAGAGAGAGAGAGAGAGAGAGAGAGAGAGAGAGAGAGAGAAGGAGACGTGCGTAAAGACGTGCGTAAAAGCTGCGTCTTACCTGGGAGATAAGGCGTCCTGAATATGGGGTGAAAGGTCCCGTCGAAGCAGGGGATGGGGAAGTTCTTGGGGTGAAAGCTGTGGAGTGCTGGGTGTGAGGACGCTGTGGAGGAACATCACACATGTTAATCATCCCTGAAGGACACGAATGAATGTGAAAGTCGGCGCGGCGACGCGCAGGCCGCCTGAACTCACCGGTCTTTGGTGAAGGTGCGAGGATGGCGCTCACTCCAAACTTGAGAAAAGTCGGGTCCTTGCTGCTCGACACGGACATTTTCGGCGAGCACGATTCGCGCGTCATCGCGGTGGTCGCCAGCGCGCGCTCCGCCGCGGGCGCGCCGCAGAAGGACGCGGCAGCGGCGGCGGCGGTGGTGTTGGTGGTGGTGGTGGTCGGAAGGGAGGCGCACATTGACGAAACAGTCCTGTTAATGAAGGCGGCGGGCCGGCTTATCCGCAGCAGGTCCTCCACTAGAAAGCTGGAGTGGGTGTGGAAGCCGGACGGGAGGGTGTGGTGGAGCGGCACGGCGGCGGCGGGCCGGTACAGCCCCGGGTAAAAGGCGGGAGGCGCGAGGACGCTTGGGATCATCATGGTCCCGAGGTTTGAGAGGAAAAACAAACAAACAAGTGTGTGGAATCTGAGATACTCCTCGTGTCAGCTGGGAGGGAATCAGTCGATCAGTGAATGGCTGCTAAACTCCTCTGGTTTCCTCACTCTGGGGAGAGGAGTTATATAGGAGAGCTGCCCCCCCACCCCGGCCCTCCGCTCAGAGCTGACAGCCTCAACAATGGGCCTCAACAAAGTTCTCCACATGGGTCGCTTTCATGCCGCATCCCCCGGCCCGCTGATTGGCCGAAGGACGCAATTTATGATTGCATTAGACTTCATAAGCAAGCAACACACAATGTCCCCACCACAAAAGAGGCCCAGTCATCAATTTTGCATGTTGACCACTTTCCTTTCAATTTGTTTTGTTTGGCAGAGGCAAGCGGCCTAATTAAAGAGCAATCTTTACACATTCAGTCATTATATGGGGACTTTTAATGAGAACCGAAGAAAAAAGATACTTTATTCGTTCCCATTCAGGATGTCTTTCTGTTATGCAGATTATAAAAAATATACAGCCTTCTCGTTAAAGATGTAAACGTATTCTTTTATTCTGTTTCAGTGCTGAAAAATAAACACATACAGGCTGCTTATAGTGGATTTTAAACTATATATTAATAGAATAAGAGTGTTAAATCTACTAGTTGCAACACAGCATATCAAATGTAAATCAGATTTAGGGTTTCATAGGATTCTCAACACTCAATCTGGCCCTCGTCATGGAATAATGCCTTAAACGGATTTCTGCTATCAAAACGCTTTAACAGATGTGTTAAATATCACTCTTTTTCTCCTCCATTCAGCGCGCAGGAGCCGCGGCTCAGCGCGCACAGGAGAAGTGTGCGGCCTGAGCCGTGCGCTCCTGATCCTGTTAACCATGAACTAACTGTCACCCTCAGCTGCGGAGGAGGCGCCCCTCGGCCTTTCTCTCCTTCTCCCTTCGCTCCGCTTAAAAAAAAAAAAAAAGAAAAAGAAAAAGAGCTTTATTTCTAAAGACGGTTTTGTTCTGCTATTTTAACCGGCTGAATAAAAGTGCATCTGTGATTTGATTTAAAACGCATTCATATGAGCGGACACTGAGACCCCCATATAAAACTCGTATTAAAGCGACTTGGAGGCCTGATAGTCGTGTTCTGTCAGCTTTGCCCCGAAAAAAAAAAACCTAAAAGAAAAAAAAAAAAACGTTAAACCCAAGCAATCAGGCGAAAATGCATCGCAGAATCAGAGGGGGGAAAATAAATTCTTAATTGTTGGCAGTGTAACAGAATTAAAATAAGAAAAAC
The DNA here is from genome assembly GCA_029853015.1 of Chelidonichthys spinosus. Lineage (NCBI taxonomy): Eukaryota > Metazoa > Chordata > Actinopteri > Perciformes > Triglidae > Chelidonichthys > Chelidonichthys spinosus. The sequence continues at coordinate 31,922,581 of CM056821.1, read as the reverse complement.
TATTTATTTTAGTTAAATAAAAATAATTATAGAAACGAAAAAGTCTGATTTTATGGATCTGTATTTACTCTTAATTATCATATAGCTCGAAATTGTGGTCCACCTTTCACATAATATTTGTATTCCATACGTATACACTTTTTCTAACCAAACAAATATCAATATATGAATACAACATTTACTAAAACAAAAACAAACATGTATTAAAATAAAATTATTCCTCGGAATGATAAAAATATGAGTCTGTTTTTAAAATCAGGCATACAACACAAAGAAGAATTAATTAAAGTGTGTGTAAATAACATTTTCCTTCTTAATTTAAAGAACAATCCACGTGAACTCTGCTGTTTGAGTGACCTTTCTGTCTGACGTGAAGCAGCCAATCAGTGTGCTCAAATCACTGCTAAGTGTTCGACACCAATCTAATCCAAACCCACGATCCCATAATTAAAAAGGGAACGCCTCCGTGAAATGCTGCTTTAGGGCGCGTTATCAGAGGTGCGCCGGGCCTTTGTGAGCGCGCGCAGGGACGCTCGGACGCGCGGACGGACGTGAACGCGCCACAGCTACACCTCCGCTGGGTAACGAGACCTTCAAAGCTTTTTTATGAGCCTATATTCCTTTACTCGGCGGCCCGAAATCCTCCTTTTGTGAGCGGTAAGCAGATGGTTAGCAGGAAGCGTAGGCTGCTCCGGCTGACCGAGACTAATTTCGACGAGCTTTGCAAGCTTGCCACGTCCGCGCTCCTTCAGCAGGGCGAGTAAAAACAGCTGGCCGCGGCTGAATTAAGGCCATTAAAAGCACATCTCTGAGATATCAGCCCTCCATGTTAAGTCTCACTTTATCATAACTATCCATCTTCATTATGGGATCATTTCAGCGTCTTTAGCGCATCATCATCAGATCCACGTTTCTGTGGGTTTGTTGTCTCGGCTCGTGCGTGTGTTGTTTTCCCCTTTAATGTGCTATTCCATCTATAATATTCATGTTGATAACACCGAATTATGTTTATGTTCACTTATGGCAGACAAATATCCCCATAGGGACAATGAGGATTATGATATTCCTGCAGGGATTCCCATACTTACACTTATAATATCCTTAATTTACTTTATGGCTGTACGTGATATATATGCGAATGTTATGTGATTTTTTAACTTTTTCTTCCACCATCACTTTACCAAATAGATGAACTTACCCATTGTCTTGGCTCTCTTTCTGCTTCGTTAAGTGAAAGGGGCTGAGTAAATATGTTCCCCATGCATGAGCGCCTCTCTATGGGCCGTGCCATTGTGCCGCGGGTCCGACAGGTGGTTAACTGTTTATTATTCCCTCATTATTTATCGGTGACGTGGACGGGACGAGGAGAAAACAGGGACCTCCCCAAGCTTTTCACTCACGCGGGGGACGGACAGATTGTGCTGACTGGTTGCTGACTGGTTGCTGACTGGTTGCTGACTGGTTGCAGCCTTATATGACACCGGTCACCAGTCCATCCATCTCAGGCCTGCAGCCATTCAGAACCAGCAACCAGCAGGAGAGATTAAACCATTTATTTCACTTAACACATCCACCCTGACACATCCAGCCTGTCTCCTGGAACCATGCCTTCCAAATACAAGCAAGCAATTGACTTTATTGCCAATCTCGTGCAAAAATAAAGTCAATTTATGGATATTTCATATTATTTATGTGTAATTCATGCATCTAGAGGTTTCTAAAACATCACAGGCATCTTCTAAGTGTCAACAATGTGATTAAAAGGGACTTTTATAAGCAAATAAAGTGGAATTTAAGACATAATGTTGAATATAATAGTATCTTAATGGTACTCATACTTTAATTATTTCATCACTTATTTGAAAGCTACATATCAGATTGGGATTTTGCATATAAAAAACGATGCAATACTGACTAATAACCTCAACCAGCCGTGTTAAAATAAGGTAATGATATAAAATAACACTCAAAAAGGAGCCCCTTTGGGTTGAATTTACTAATAATGAATATATAATACAGTTTAACGTCCTTCCAGGCATCTTCATTTATCATGATTTCTATTTAAGAAACGTTTCTGGACACCTGAGCACCTCATTTTTCAGGCTGGGGTTCACGGTGTCCTAAAGTGTCACAGTCTCTCCTGCCATGTGAAGTTAACCAAACATCTATTTCAGTGGCTCCGGTTTGTGACCGGCTTCACTTCACCACTCGGGGGGTTTTTGGCCGCGGCTTCACCTCAGCTCGCCGGCAGCACCGGAGCTTCCTGCAGCATCTGGCTCCAAAAAAAGAAGAAGAAAAAAAAAAAAGCCCTGCTCAACACTGAGCGAATTAGCGATGCCACAAGATTCAGAAGAGCAGTGACAAGCATTAAATCGATATTAACTTTGTATTAAACATGGGCCCCTCCCCTCTTCCACCAAAATGCACTGGAGCCACATCGGTGCACAAAGCGCTCTGTATGAACTCTGGCTGCACCTGTTCCCCCTCTCACTCGGCCACGGGAGTTCAACTTCTTAGTTTCGCCCCAGGCCCTTTAGTCTGCTCTCCCCCACGCTGGATTCTTTCAGTCGGGGCCTTTTGTCATCATTTTCTGATCTCATCTTCACCTCCCACGTTTTACAACTCATCAAGTCACATCATTAAGAACACGCACTGCACATTTACATTTTCATTAAGTGTCCAAAAAACGAGCTCCACTTCCAACCGGAGAAACTTTCTGCTGCAGACTGAGGTCACTTTGCCCCCTCCTCCTCCTCCTCCTCCTCCTCCCCCTTCTTCTTCTTTTTTTTTTTTTCTTGGCTGTTCATTTATTAGTTGTCAGTATGGATGTCGAGTGGTGTCCTAATCCTCTTAAAGCGTAGGTTGGTACAGTTTGCATATCATTTTCTCATCTTGGAGAAAGGCCACAACCCTCTCTATTCACACGGATTCCCTGTCCTCTTTCAGTGCAGCCACAGCCAGCCGCTATTAGCATAATCTGACAACCAATACCATTGTCTGTGACCTTGTATGCAAAGTTAATTGCTCATTAATACCAGACAAAACAGAGGGGCGCAGAGGAAACACAGTAGTCCTCTAAACCCTTGTTTTATAAGGCTAGGCAGGTGGAACATCCTCCGCTGGCTCGTTAGACTTTTACCTGAAATCAAACTCTAAATACTTTAATTCTGCAGCTAAAAGCCCCAAAAACACCGGACGTGTGTTAGAAGTTGTTGCTTATCCAACCTATTTAGTTTGAACAATAATCTGGCAGTGATACACACACACACACACACACACACACACACACACACACACACACACACACACACACACTCCCTCAAAAGTATATACAATTGGTCACAGTAGCTCAGTGTTAATCAATTGCAAATGTATCTTTTTGCGGGTTTAATCTCATCTCTACATTAGTTTCACGGATGCGGGGCGATTTGCAAGCGGAGCCTGAGCCTCCACCCTCCTCCACCCTCCTCCCACCCCAAGCACCTGGCAGTCTTTTCGGGGTAGCGTCATGTAAACACCCACTGCCCCGTCTAAGGACCCAAGCGTCACCGCCGGTGCGGAGAAGAAGGCCGGGGCTGTGTGGTTGTCAACACCGGTTTAGCTTAGGAGTCCCATCGTGACATTAGCGGTGACTCCCCTGGATCGGGGCCGACCCCGAAGCGCTTGTTTGATATAGATATAGCCGCTGATATCTGATGGTTATGAAATGAATGAAGGGTTCAGGAGGCCACTACATGCAGCTGCCTAATACTGTCTTTGTGCTCCGCACAGCCGGCGAGCACATGCTCGATAAACGCTATGAAAACGCGTGTTTGCAGGAGTCACGTGCGGCAAAAGTGATGATAAAATGAGCTTGTGTCGGCACAATGGACGGTGCATCCATGAAAAAAAGGGGGAACAATCACACGATTTTCATCCTTCCAAGAAAGTTTGGGCCTAAAAAGACGACTCCGACCAGGAGGTTTGTTGTTTACTGGGGCTGGAGGCGAGGAGAAGTGTGTATGTATGTGGGAGGGGTAGCTGTTCACAGCAGTTGAAGAAGAAGAAGGTATGAATGGGGGAAAGAAGGGGCTTGGGTGGAGGAGGGGATGCTTGACGGACTCCGCTGCCTGTTGGCCCTGCAGCATTGATGCCGTGTTGGCCATATAATCGGATTGCCAGTGGGTGAAAGTGAGCCTGGGTGCTTATGTCAGTTTGCGTCTCGTCAAGCTGAATAATACGCATGGCTAGGGAGTGAAGCGGACGCTTGCCATTGAGGGCTCTCAGTACTTGTGGCTAAGCATTTCTAAAAGAGAGAAAAAGCCTCATTGGATTCATATATAATTCTCACTCAAGCGTTTTGATGCATTTGCATAACAGGAGGAAACCAGTGATCTTTTCAGCACTGCTGCTGCACAAGTGTGTGTTTGCATGTGCCGCTGTGTGTGTGTGTGTGTGTGTGTGTGTGTGTGTGTGTTTGAAAGAGCCCTAGCTGAGCCCTGCATAAACAAGGCTGGACACGGTTCTCGCACTTGGCCTCTCATGATTAATCGAAGATCAACAACAAAACGACAGAACATTTAGCTTTTTTCACTCATCTTCTTTCAAGTTGAGGCAAAAAAAACACGGAGCCGGGAGCAAGAGTTCAGTGTTTACGTTGTCGAGAATGAACGTGACCAAAGGAAGAAAAAAATAACGCGAACGACCTTCAGATTCTGTGGATTTCATTTAATTTCAAGAGACGACAACGGGAGCCTTTTCTGATGCTGTATTTCAAAATAATGTTGTTTTACTTGCACTTTAGCCGAGGCTCCTGTTGAATTTGGCATGACTGCAATGCCCTTTAGACCATCATATATGGAGATGCATGTTAAGATTCTCCATTCATTACCACTAGAATGTCCTTTTAAGACATACTGTTAGTACTAGTATTATTGTAAACACTACGCCGACCTTAAACTCCCACAATGCAAAGTGACAACAGCGTTCATGACAGCGCTTCAAAGCATGTGTACATACCGTACAAGATTCAAATTTACTCGCTGCAATATTGAAAAAAAAAGAAATCCTATCATGGTCTCCTGAGGTTGGCATGGTTACCATAGTTACACGTCTAAGGAAGCGTGTGGTGATTACAATTCATCCGAACAGAGACTTTTATTCACACAAAAGTAGATGCATGCGATTTCCTACTGTGACTTTATATGACTTTTTAAAGACATAAAAGAAGTTTTATGACATATGATACTATCATTTTGACTTTTCATGATATACTAGTGACCTCTTAGGTTTTTTATGAAATTAATTTATAACTTTACACACAAAATCTTCATGATCCGAGTTCAAATCGTCTTTTGTCATCTTAAAAAGGGCAAATCTTGGCTTATTTTTGCCAAACATATGATTCTGTTTATATTAAAGCCCCTGAAATCTGGTATAACACTGTTCTATCTAATATGGATGAGCTGAAATAATTACAATATTATTAATTGTAATTGGACATCAATTTGAGTCATTTATCGTCTGTAATTCCAGCCTCTCTCTTGTTTATTTGTATATTAATCCCCTTTGGGCCCTGGACTGTTGGTTGGTTGGGTTCTGGGAGCTTTTTATAGCAACAACCAATAAATTATCCACAGATTAATTGAGAATCCAATCACAATCAGTTACAGCCTGGGCCTGGAGCTGACTCGGCCCGCCGCCGTTCTCTTCATCCCGGATGTTGACCAGTCGGTCAATTTACCCCGTTGAAGCTCCGTGAGGCATGATGACCATCGGGGTCTGTGGTCATACACACAGCAGTAATGTGGTCCGACTTTCCACACAGCGGACCCCCCAGGATTCCTGGAGCAGTCAAAGTCCTGCATCTCAAAGTCACATCCAGCCATTTGGAGCCATTGGCCTGTGCTGGATCTCAGCCCCAGTGTGGCCTGTAATTGATCCCATCATTGCATTATGGCGGATTAAATCGGCCCTAGGTGAGGTGACCTCCGCTCCAGCAGGTCTTACACCCCCCCCTTTCTGCTTGTCAGATCCCCAACCCATCACTCGCCTATCCCTTTCACCGTCTCCTGCAGTCCATTTCCTCCTTTCTTCTCTTCCTACGCCTTCTCCCTCCTCAGGTTTAGCAGCCGTGTTGAGCTCGCAGCCGTTTCAGCTTTAATGAGTGAGAAATGACACAGTTTATCCTGATCAGAGACACAGCGAGACGCACCAGCACTTCCATGGTTTTCTCTTCTCCTCCTGGCGATCAGCTGAGCCAACAAAGAGACACCCGGATTGTATTTGGCCTCTCGCGATGAACTCCTGACCAGGATGTGGGGTTAAGCCAGTCCATCAGGAACAACATGGAAGATATATCTTTTCTAGAAGCATTAAGAATAGTAGATAATAGTAGAATATTGCTGTAGAATAGTAGTAGAAGTCTGTAAATCTTGCTCTGAATCCAAATCTCCATTCGTCTTCCCATGTTGGTGCTTCAAAGCTGGATCGCAGGGTACTTTGTATATTATCTTTAGCTGGAGAGTCTTCCTAGAGACCTCTTGTAATTGTACAAAAGCCGAATGGGGCGGACGGGGGGAAGGGTCACCTATTGCAGCGTGACCTCTGCTCCGCAGGGCCAAATGATAAGACACTTAAGGTCAAGGAGAGCACAATGGCCAGAGCGAGAGACCACTCCAAAGACAACAAGCCGCCGAGCAGGAATTTGAAACTTTCACTTTGGCTTCGGAGAAAAAAATCACTTGAGGTAAAGCTTTGAGAAGAAAACGTTATCCGTTCATTTGGTAAAATACGAGCCGGATTAAGGAGCTCAACACAGCTTCTGTTCAGGGAAGATGTGGAAACTTGGAGTGGCCTGATTGGTTGCACAAGTTTTGGTTCCAGTTGTTTTACATTCTGGTTTTAATGGTGACGATGCGAGTCCAGCTATTATCCATGGGCTTGGTTCTCACGAGTGTTTCCCCATCGACTTGCTTTCTGTGTTTATGGTTTGATAGATCTTTATGGTCTTTTCTCAGAGGCCGATAAAGTGGGGGACAAGGGGAGACTAATTGATGAAGGGGAGAAGCAAATCTCAGTGTCACAGTCAGGGAGTCCAACCCTGTTAGCTTTATGACGTGTGTAAAACCAGCACAGCCTGGCCAGATCTCCCACTATCGGCCAGATCCCAGCAGAAGGATGGGAACTAGCTATCATCCCTTGTGCGAGACACAAAGTACTACTCATGCATTGTAGTAAATCTGCAGCATCTGAAATGTCTGCATGTATATTCTTTCATTTTTATATGCTATTACTGTAATATGGGATGTGTGTGAGAACCAGTGTGTGAGAGGAGGCAAACAGACCATCACGCTATAATGAGGCCTTTACAGATTAATGACACATATGTTCCAATTTTACACCATTCATTGAACTGGGACAATATTTCAAGGATTAGAGATCCTGATCTCCTGAGTCCAGGGATCATGGCTGCATTCACATGCAAAGACACACACACACACACACACACACACACACACACGCACTTACACACTTAGAAGTTCATGTTTTTACTCCTCTTTCATATGAAAATTAATTTCTAACGACCCAAATTCCCACCCCCCCAAATTGTTTGTTAGCAACGATAGAGGCATCAATGGCGCGCCAAAAAAAAAAAACGAATTAATAAAAGCACCATCAATTAATTCGCTATTGCAACATCTCACAAAGGGAGGAGAATGACGAGAGCATGAGAGCAAGAGACAGTTGGCAAGGGTTGCCAGTTTGAGAAAGCTCCATTCAGGCTCCCTGAGGTCCTCCATACTCATAGAGGAGATGACAAAGAGCACCAGTTAATTAGCAAGAAGTAGCATCTCAAGGAGGTCTGTGAAGAAAACCCTCCATTCACTCTCTCTGCTCACCTCTCGCTTATGAGAAAGACTGAAGGGTTGGAAGGAGGAGGGGAGGGGGGAGCAGAGACCAGGCTAAGCTCAGACTCAGGCTGCCTGCATGGGGCTGCCTTGCTTGATTTAATTTGGACAGTCATTCCTTTAATTTGCAAGGTCATTGTATCTAACGGGGAGTTTCTATTGAGGCGGGCGAACAAGCGGAGGCCTTGGAGTGCAAGTCAACGACGTCTCCCTTCTGTGTGTCGGACGCCGGCGGCGGCGGCGGTGGGGAGGACGATGAGAGGAGAGGGGGATTTGGAGAGGGGGGGATAAAGTTTTAATTAAAGGCACTTCTCCGTTTCTAAGCAGACTAATTTAAGCCTTAGTTCCCCACAAGTGCATGAGACGATTGAAACAGAGGTGAGGGAGAGGGCTGGAGGGTCGCCTATATTAGATCTATTGTTGAAGAAGAGTCTGAAGTGTCCGAATGTGTCATTGAAAAGAAAATACCAGATGGAGAGAAAAAACGACAAGTAATCAGTTGGTCTAGTTTCACTCAATAAATAGACGTGAACTAAATATTTCCCTTCTAGAAAGACTGATTCCAAAAAGCAGGTAAGGTGCAGATTTGGAAAAGGAATTAGCATGTACCATCGGATGAGGAGCAGAAGGGCAACAGCTTGCAAATAAATCTCTGATAGAGGAAACCTGGTTGGTTTAAATGCTGCTTTTGTTTCACTTGTTTAAATGGAGGCCTGATCAGAGCAAAGAAGTCCCCGAGGTCTGCGAGGCTGAGGTGCAGACAAAGGTAGGCCGAGGTCCCAGAGGACTGAGGAATATGCAAAGCCCTGCACCTCCACACTGAGGCTGAATTTGAATGGCTTTAAACCGGGCTGCACCATAAGGAGGCAACATGCAGCTCCTCTGGCCACTTGGCTTTACATAGAAAGGTTAGAGAATGTAAATGTATGACAGTGACTGGGAAGTCAGAGGGTTTAAGAATGGAAATGTGTGTGTGTGTTGGGAAAGGGGCTAATTAACAGTCAAACAGATAAAAACGATGAATGAATAACTGCAAAAACTTGAATCGTCCCCTCATATGTAACCCGGGGAGGAAAGGGGGAGTAAAGAGTGGAGTTCATTGAATGTGACAGACAGTGTCAATCAAACCAACTGTGTGGAAAGCCTCACCGCCCAGGTCTTTGAGGACGCAGTGACTCCCTCTTCATCTTCACTGCACATCTACACCGCTGACAGACGACCATTCAAGATATCTGACTCCTTTCTCGGTTTTCTCTCATTAATCAGCAGAATAACAACGTTCTTCTGCTCATAATTCATTCTCACGGTTCTCCCAGGACGTTTGTGGTCTTCTTCTCCCGGTTGAATGTTGTCCTTCTCTAATTAGCTGATCCGCCACATTCATTTCCTGGTTCTTACCCGCAGAGAATTTCAAGGTTCAAGGTTATTACTGCGACCAAGATGGCAACGTTTCCCAAACGATAACAAACTCAATTCCCCCAAAACCTGCACTAAACCTGAGCACCCATAACCAAAGAGTCATTTCATAAAGAAACTCCTGTCAATATTTACAACAACAGCGATGCTTTATGAGCTCACATCATGTTGAGTGGAAAGTCTGACTTTCAATATATTCTGCTGAAACGGAGGAAAAGTAGACCCACATGAAAACTGTGTTCCTATTACTTGGTAACTCAGTAATCACTCAGGACGAGTCATCCCGCTCATGTGTCACTGAGTGTCGGACGGCCTCTTTCTGCAGCCAGGAAACTGCTGACAGGAGCCACCGCGGTGCTAACCGGGCCTTTAGACACGCAGGCTAATGGTTAGCTCGCTGGGATGACGCCGCCGCTTCAGCAGCTTTCATGTGTCGACAGGAAGGAAGACGACTGACGGGAGACGAGTGCTTCCGTTTCCTGCCACTGCTGGATGTGATCAGCTGACAGCAAATCAATCAGATGTGATTATTTCATCCTGCATCTCAGTAGCCTATGTATCTGTTAGCAAAATACCACTGACGTCCTTCCTGAAGCTAAAAAAAAAGCACGCAGAGGTAAATGAATCCGATGTGTTTGGATTTGTCATGAATATCCAAATAGCAGCCTACAATGATCACTATGGAAATGTTGACTGTCCATTTTGAGTCGTGAACGTCTGCGAACACGAGACGCTTGAGAGAAAGGCGAATACTTCTTTTTTTTTTTTCTGGAGACGTGTGGAAGACTTTTGGGGAGGGGAGGAGGGTTTTCTGCTCAAATCCCCCTGAAAATTCAAAGTGAGAAAGAGTGGAAGGGGGTGGATCTGCCAGAGGGAGGAGGAGGAGGAGGAGGAGGAGGAGGAGGGTGATGTATGGAAGCGTAAGAGTAAGAGTTTATTCACTGGTGTCTGAGGGAGCCTTTCAGAGCCACTGAGTGAGTCTCTATAGCGGGGCAATCAACCATAGGACTAGGAGGCTTTAGCTCTAAAATACAACCCCACCTCCACCACCCCACTCCACCCTTCAAACACACACACACACACACACACACACACACACACACTCTCCCACACACACTCTCTGGTACCTGTGAGAGCCTCTCATGTGCGGCTAAGGGTGCCATTGAGGGAGACAGGAGGGAGAATGGTCCGTGAGGGACAAACAATCCTGAGGAGTCTATCATTCTGTGTGGTGTTGTCTTAGGGCCTGAATGGAGCCAGTGTGACCTGCCCACCACCACCGCCTCCTCCTCCCTTCTCCATCAACCCCTCCTATCTGCTGCCAACCCGGCATCCACCGCCATCCTGCCGATAAGTGCCTTATCGTCAACTCCACTTTCACAAACAAGCCACTGTCTTTCAGCCGACGTTCTCATCTTCTTCATCTTCATGCCACCAAAATTCAGCCAATATATGCTTCCCGAGTCCTTTTTGTCTAACGCTGATTTAACAAAAGGATGCAAAAAGTGTGACTTTGGATAATTACGGCAAAATTCAAATAATAAAAACACCCCAAATTGCAAATTCTTAGATCATTTATGACATTTTTTGGTTGTTTGTTGACTTTTTTTGACCAAGACATTGTTGGAGCTTTTTCCTTTTGTCCACAATTCTTAAAAAAAAAAAGAAAAAGTGTGTGGATCTTCCATTTGTGGAATTAAGTCATCTCAGTTTTCAAATAGGAACATTTTCAAACCCTCTGAATCTCAGCTGTGAAGGCACATCTTCAGTTTCATGGAGACAGGTGTGTTTAGAAATATACATATAAGGGAGAATTCCTGCACGCTGCCCATTGACTTTCAATAAACTTTATTGAGACAGAATGTTTCAGTTCTTCGGCCTTCATTGGGACTGAAATGTATTTCATGTTTGGAAGTTGACAATATTGAGTTTGTAAATGAAAAACTGCAGTGAACTGTCCCTTTAAATCAGAGCTGGTATGATTTTGAGAGTTTCCTGAGATGCAAATAGTGGTGAAAATACATGTTTCAAAATCACACAGAATTCAAAATTCAGGAGCGTCCAACACTATGCTGCCAAACATCATCATCAATGACAGAATCTATAATTAAATGCTCATCAGAAGGTTATTATTAATAATAATAATAATAATAATAATAATAATAATAATAATAAAAAAACAGATTTTATTCTGGACTTTGGACTCTGGTCATTTGCTGCATAATAAAGTGGAAATAAATGAAAATTCTGACTAATAAAAAGGGAAATAAAAGGTTAAGGTTACTCAATGAAAACGCTTGGTTTAAGTCGGGGAAATCTTGCTGCGATAACGTTCTTCTCATCTGAATCTCTAGCAACACCAAGATAGAAGTCATTTTTCATAACCAGGACCTTCCCCTGAGCTAAATGAGCTAAATTTCATTTTGGAAACGCGACCGATGGACGATCAATACAGCGACCTCGCTCCAAACAAGTTACTAAGCTTCATTTTTGACGCCTTTGTTTGTCCGAACTATTTCTCTGGCCCTTCTCGCGTTCCACATTCAGACTTAATCTCAACAAATGTCCAAATTTGCGTCGGACGGAGGCTCCTCCGTCAGGCTCCCCGTGTGGGAAAAGGCATGCGGACCATGACTCATTCAAACATATGGCCGTCTGTTTCCCCTCTGACTGATCTGTCTGCCGTTTGTTGGCGAGTGCACCGCCGAGAGACAGACGCTGTGACCAACAGCATTGTGTGGATGTTAGTGTAAATGACAGTGGAAGAGGAGGCCGGCGAGGCACCCCGGGATGAGCGCACACGGGGAGGGAACGGGGCTGGTGGCTGCTGGGGTAAAGTTGAGGGAGGGGGGGGTATGAGGGCACCAGAAGGGCGTAAAGAGAAAAGGCAGAGAATACAGTCATTACCCACCCAGGGCTATTCCTCTCTGGCCCATTAGCTGCTGGCGGCCGTGACCAATCGGGTTTTGTCGCTCCAAGCAGGGTCATCCAGTGGTGGTCTGGGCCTTTTCTATAACGGACGCTCACTCAGCCGTCCTCACACAAAAAAACCTTTAAGAGGGAAAGAAATTCTCTCCCTGACTCTCTCCTCTCCCTCTCTGTTTTTTTTTTAAAAGACCCAGTCAGGCAAGAAAGAGAAAGAGTGAAAAGTGATCATGAAAAGAGATTTGTTGCGATGTGAGGCGCGCAGGGAAGTGATCGTTTAGCCACACGTGGGGTGAAGGGGACTCCATGGCGGTGGGTCTTGTTAACCCTCTTGACTCGTATGCCAGGGAAACCAAATCAAATTGTTCCGTGCCTTTAAAGTCTGAGGACGTGGTTGCTTGTGGGGAAAGAAGAAGAAAAAAAAAAAGCTCCGCCGACTTCACAACTGGCGGCGTGTGTAATTTTCAAAGTGGAAAGGAGGAATTTGAATGGGCCACAGCAGATTATCCAGTGTGTATGAACACTGATCCCTGAACTCACATGGTTAAAAACGGTGCCACTGGAACAGGAAGGCTGCGTTTGATTCCAGGCTCAGCAGAAACAGGTGTGAGAGGGTGACAAAGGCTGGAGGTTAATCTTAAAAGAAGCTGAGAAGTATTCATTTCATACATCAGAGGGCCCAAAACGACACAAAGCTTTCTCTTCCGTGCAGATTGGAATTATCTGAAACATATTCGCTGTCGTCGAGAATTTAATGTTCCTCAAGCAGCTGAAAGATTCCCTCTAAAAAAAAAACCTCCAGATAAACTCAAAAACAGATCTGAACTGTGGAGATTTCCATGCAGGGATCCCCGACACACATAATGGTGTACATATATGCATATTCCATCCAGTATGAGTTGTGTATGTCTGTCTGTGGGTGTGTTTTTTTGTCCAGTCCCAACGCTGAATAAAAGGCCAGTTAGCCACCTAGCGGGCTACTAATTCTCCATGTCAAATACAATGGCTGCAATTATATGGTAATCAGTGTTGGTGGCTCATACCTTTCTGCTGCTTTCTGTGAGTGTGTGTCTGGCCAAGCTGCTCCTCAGGGAGACGGTTAGTCACGGCTTATTATTGACCCATTAGACACCCGTCCCACTGCCAGAAAGAAACCAGTCGGCTCACAGGCCGCGCTGCATTCACTGAACAACAACAACGAGGGGCTGAAAACCAACTCAATCATTTTGTTATCTACGGGCGAAATGAATGAACTCATCGGTGCCAAACTGGGATTCAGATTATCTTTTAAAAAGAGGTTTTATATCGTAATTTACCGTATCTCCACCGTTCCAGACTTCCATTTATTTATTGATCCACAAGACGTGGAAGTCTGGTGAACTTGTGCAAAACTGTGAAAGTGATCGCGAAGTCTGCATTCATTTTTTAAATACAAAATAAAACCATGACTAAAACTTTTTCAAGATAAAAGTGTTTAATTGTAAAAACAGGTGTGAAGTATTTTAATGTCTTCTGGCTGCGAGTTATAATAATAATAATCATTTGGACAGAAATAAACTTCGCTATGATGGATTATTTATTTATTATTATGGAAAGTTTTAAGAATCTGCACATTTATTTGAATAAAGAAATGCATGAAAAACTACAACTATTTAACAAAATGTTTAATTAAATTAAAAACTGTGGTTGCAAATACAAAATCAGCGGTTGCCAGATTATTTTTCATCATTTTATCATTTTTTTTTCATCTTTTTTGTGAGTGCGACGGTTTACACTTGAGAATGAATCCTTTACGACAAGTTAAAAACAGATTATCATGCAAAGCGCATTCATAACACGACGCAAGCCTGTGAAGACATTCTCTTTCAAAACATGTCCTCTCTTTGTCGCCTCTTCTCTCCGTCATATAATCGGCAAATGTGTTGTTTTGATATAATCCCCCAGATCTGTCAACTCTGAAGCTTGCCCTCTGCTCCCCCCCTGCGCCTCCTCCCCCCGCCTCCCCCCTCCAGCAACACACCCACACAGACCCCTCTGCCACCTCCTCTCCAGTCCCCACCCCTGCAAAGCAAAGCTCTCTTTGTTAACCTAATGTGCTTTTACCAGTTGCTTTCTGCCAGGGAGACATCTGCTGTGTGCAACCAGTCAATATTGTGAGGACAGTTCAAAGCGGCCAGTTCATTATCTGTGTCAGCTTAACAACCCAAAGGTAGCGGTCTAAGGGACACAGGGAGGAGGAGGAGAAGGGGGGAGGAGAAGAGGAGGGGGACACAATGTGTGAGGACACAATAGACTCCTCATTAACCAGTGATTTATCATGATAGGATGCCCAGTTCAACCTTTGGCCCCCTCCCCTGCCCGCACACACACCTCTAGAAAAAGATCTTATTGTTGGAAAAAAAAGAGGAGAGGACTGTGAAAGTGAAAACGATATAGTTAAAATGTCAAATGAGGAGTAAAAGTGGAGGAAATTCATCTGAAGTGTGTCTTTTTTTTGGGGAGAGTGTGTGAGAATAAAGGTCGGTGAGGGCCGAAGTAAAACTTTTGATAAATGGTGAAACTAATCCAAAAAAGAAGCTGGTTACCGTCTATTATTGTGACTTTTCATCATGCTTCTATGATAGTTAAGGCTGATAGTTTTCCAGTAAAGTTCAGGAGGAAAACCACGCGGTCAGAAAAGTTCAACTTTATTAAACATTACACACAATCTGATTCACAGCGTAAAAAATCGGCCACACCCTCCCCTTTCCTGAGAGGGCTTTATGAAAGTCAAATCTCTCGGTCATGATGATATCATACATGTCAGAAAGCCTCTAAAGGATGCTCCATGCATGCATATGCAGGCAGATCATAGTCCGTCCTCGGGCCGCTCTGCCCTCGCGGAGACGGAGCCTCCTATTGCACATAAAGGCGGCATAATGAGCGTTTAATGTATGGCTGCTCAAAATGCAAGAGAAAAGGGGGAATATTCAACGTGGCCCATGTGGTGGTTTTGTAAAGCTGCTGCAGGAACACACCTCTTTTCACTTTCTCCTTTTCCATCCTCCCCCCCCACCCCTCCCTCCCTTTCTGAATCCATTTGCTTAAATCAATCTCACAGGAGGCGGTCGTGGATAATGTACCAGCCAGGGTTTGTAAACCGTTTTGTTAACAATGCATTCTGAAAAGAAAAGAAAAGAGGAGGAGAGGAGAGAGATAAAGCGAGACAGGGAGAGTGAAAGAAGGAGAGAGAGGCAGAAACGGGCAGAAGGGCGCTGAAAGAGGAACAGTTGGGTGGGTGTGGTGTGCGCCGCTGTTTGGGACGGGCCCCGTCGACTGGTGACACCCCTGTTCCATCTCCTCCTCCCTCGGCTAAAGCCTGCATCCGCCCAATTCGGTCCAGTCCTTGCTTTAGTCACACCACCTGCCTTGGCCATTCTTCACCATACACCCACCCGTCCGCTGACAGGACCGACAGACGGCAGAAACCCCCGTAACTCAGCCTTAAACAGGCCGCTTCCAACACACACGTAGGGGTCCACACCCTGACGGGGGCTGTGTTCCCTTTATGGGATTAGAGTGATCAATAATGAGCAATGAGAGAAGATCATGGTCAATTTCTCCAACATGTCAATATTGTGCTGGGTGGTGACGTGGGGGACACATGTGACTCCTCTGCACCGGTCCATGGAGGACAAAGTACTGTTTTTACCTTTCACCCACAAGGGAGTTACTAAACTATCACGTTAGATGGGAAAGGAGCTCACAGCACAATAACTCTAGAGTAGTGTAACGACTCATGTGATGCATCGATGAATCTATCGATTCCTACCGATTCAACTAAATCCATCTGCTAACATATATAAATACAATGAATCGCTGTGGCTTCACCAATAATTGATATAAATGCGTTCAATCTTGAAAAATGTTCAAAATAACTGAGCAATGTTTAAAAACATTTTTGTATTCAGCATAAAATATTATGCAGGACTACTTTTTTAAAGACTAAATATGTTTAATATGTAATTCTGTAGTTTTTCACCTGTCAGAAGAATACAGATAGTCTCACTTTCATTATTTACCGGATAGAAATTTGCTCAAAAGTTACTGAATCTAATCGTGGTTTACAGAATCGTGCCAAAAAAGAAAATGTACTTCGATCGAATCGCCAAATACTAAATTGTTAATCGAAGTGAAGCCAAAGATTCACACCCCGACTCAAAAGTGTACCATGAGATAAAACTCAAGAGGACAGCGCTTAAAAGCATCACGAAAATCACTCGTTTCCAACGTGCTCCTGAAGGCAACACGCTGTAAAATAAACAAACAACACAGAATAAACCTCCTCGTCCTGCTTGCATCAAGTAAACCAAACTAACTGCAAAACTAACTGGAGTCCGAGTCACTGAACTTGTTTGCTTATCATTTCAGAGTACTTTAATTTGTGTACTTTAGGGAACACACATTAACCATGAACTAGTTTCTTATTAGCATGCATATGAGTAGCATATTGGCTGTTTTTAAGCCATTATAAAATCACTTACTAATGCCTTATAATGCATGATCATATTCATTAACTATAGTTACAGTATACTGTGAGAGTTTTACATCAATAATTTCCTAATCACTGCTTATTGATAGAGTTAGGGAGTTGTTGTAAACCACTTAATAAGTATGAGCTAATAAGAAACTAGTTTATGGTTAATGTGTGTTCTCTAATCTAAAGTGTTACAGAATTCATGAATAAAAATTAATAAATAATACAATGAAAAAACTTGTATTGTTGATAATTTATTTTCTATCATTTGTTTAACCGATGCATACAAAAAAAATAAAATGCAAATGCAACAAAGTTCAGCAGCAAACCAGGATGCCGGACTCCCAAAACACTTCCCAACATTTAACACGGAAGTATCTTTAAAATATTACGATTTCAGATCAGAATCTGATAATTCACAAAATCTCAAAACATGGAAACAATGTATTTAATAAACTTTAACAAGTTTCCAAATATACTAGAAGGCGAGATCATCGGTGTTCATTCATTACATTTAACAACATCCTTCATGATAAAGTGAAAGAGTATCTGTTCAGACTGTATAAGGATATATATATATATATATATATATATATATATATATGTACATATATATGTATGTATGTATCAGGCGGCTGCTGTACAAGTTAGGAGTGACATCCCATCAGCAGGGACCTGTTCCTCCGTGTTTTCTGTGACGAGCTACTTTGCCTATCAAAGCCCCCTTTAGTCCGAGGATATTCCTCTGGGTCCGTCTCAGATCTCCACTGAAGCACCCCCATTACTGGATCATAAGCCCCAGAATCAGCCCATACTGGACAGGAATCCCCAGTAGAGTGTCGCAGGTCGGGACTGATTTGCAACATAAGCCCCCCTGCGATTGCCCATTAGCCCCTGTCCCCGCTGACGGCGGCTAGCGGGGTAGCATGTGTAGCTAAAGGTTTGCCGCCTTGACGTTCACTAATTGGCTGTGAGGGGTATTAGGAGAGGTCGCGGCTTCGGGGGATTGATAGTGACATCTGATCTGATGTCCACTTAAAATGAAGCCGGTGTTGAGTCGTACAGTCCTGACAGGACAGGATCCCCCGGGACGCAGCCGACCATCTGATGATTGATGGGTTATTATAATACAAGCCCCTTGTGCCAACATTGATTTCTTATTTTAGTTGCTCCAGTTTTCACTGTACTTGAGTTTTACATGTGTTTATTTGTATTACTTACCATCCTAATTGATGTTATATATGTTATTGAATCAGATTATCAGCATATTTCCATGTATGTGTCCTATTTATCCATAAGGAAATACATGTTTCCTTCTTAAATCATTGAGGAATTGAAGTTTCTCTAAAGCAGAAAAGCAGAAAAAAAAGAATGAATGACTGAATCAATTGTTATTTTCATTCATAAAGCCTTTTTTTAATGAATGTGGTTTTTAAATGCTAAGTTTCAGTTGAAGGTCGACAGCAGCAAATAACTGATTGCTATAAAAAGTTCTGTTGTGATATAGCACCTTTAAAAAGGTGTGTTTACATTAAAACAGCCTTCATTATCTGAGCACACACACATCTGAAGCAGTTTTTAATTTGATCTCAAAGTATGGAGACATTCAGATATTATATATACCTGGAATTGTGAAAAAGCGGTCAGCTTTCTGCTTTTCTTTAATATTTGAGTTGTAATTATTTGTATTTCTAATCCCTAATCTTATTTTATTATTTTCAGCGGGAAGCACTGTGTGTCAACTGCTGTTTGTGTGCTATATAAATAGAAGTGACTTGCTTATATGATTTTTTGTATAAACAAGAACACTGACTTCTTGGTCTTGCAGCCAGAAAGAGTAACCAGAAATAAAAATGAATATATGTCCTGCTGTAAGAAGAAAATCTTGTCGCTTTATATTCAAAATCATTAAATTCTGCTGAAAAATTAAAAACTGGGTTTCTCCGAGTACGGTCAGAGTCATGCTTCCTAACTGAGGCAGGTGTATTCAGGCTTTACTGATGAACAATGTTGCATGGATGCATCGCTGCATGGTCATATTCAACGTTCCTTTCTTGCTAATCCTGCATTGTTGCATACGATGTAAACTCATCACACCCACTATGTTCTGACTGGAGCAGCAACAAACACCTGATTCATCACTTTATGGATCCACCAGAGACCCCAACAGGCCCTGAGCCTTTCTAAACACCAGCAATCAGAACAGACAGAAAGCATGAGCCCGATCGCCTCACAGGCTTGTCTGCATGTGGTCTGCAGATCAGAGCGGGCAGACACCGAGTGTGGTCCATCAACAGCTCTTCCTAATCAACCCCGGAGACCCCGGCCTTTTAGCCGCCGGCCCTCGACGTGTCCCACCGTGTTTACACACGCTGATTAGTTTGCTAAGTGTACAGAATGTCCCGAGGACGGGTGATCTCTGAATCAGTGTGCCCCTCAGTCCCATCCTTTATCTTCCCGTCCCGCCGTCACAAAAGCCAGAGATCCTCTTGGAATCGGTGAGAGAAATTAGGGGATCAGAGTCGGCCAACTCCTGAGCAAACAGACTGAGCTAATGGACCGGCCGCTTTCTCCTCCCCTCAAATTATTAGCCGGAGCGAGGGAATGTAGCCAGTCCAGTCATGATGTTAATGCTAAAGCTTGCTAATCCCTTACACACACACACTGGCCTCGCACTTGCCTTGATGCACACACGGCTAGGTGGTAATCACTCCACCACCCAGGCAGTGGGAAGAGGACCGGGAGAGCAAAGGAATGGCACATAGACATGGAGGGATTCCCAGGGCTCTGGAGAAAACACGCTCGGTTTGGGAGATGTGGGGGAAATGACGATGAAGCATTCAGGAGTTTGAGACTTGGATGTCTGATTTGACATCCAAGTCTCGGGTTTCCAACTGAACGGTTTTGGTTTACAGTCACGATGTGTGACGTCCAAATACATCACAAGATAAGAGCTTGGAAGAAATCAAAGTATAAGGTAACCCAACAAAAAACTCTTCCTCCTCCTCCCAATCCAAGCCACGTCTTCTCCTCCAGCTTTAGCTCGGCAACAGCTGGCTAAAGCAGAATATGCTAATGCCAGATCTTTGGGAGGAGTACTTTGGGCTTATGAGGGATTAGCGCTTGTTGGCCAGCCCCGACTCCCTGCTGAGCGAGCACGCTAATACAGGTGTTAGTAAACTGGCATTAGACTCCAGCTAATTAGCTTCCATTCACAGAGTGATTGTCCAGCCGGCTCTGCCATTTGTAGTGGTGTTTGCTCATCGGCAGGGAGGTCTCTGTGCTGTGGTGGGTCCGTTATGATCCGACATGATCTCCCCTTCTTCCTTCTTTCACTCTCCCTGTAGGCCGCTGGGGCAGCGAGGCCGCTGGGGAAGCGAGGGCTGCTGGGGCAGTGAGGCCGCTGGGGAAGCGAGGGACGCTGGGGCTGCTGGGGCAGTGAGGGATGCTGGGGAAGCGAGGGACGCTGGGGCTGCTGGGGAAGTGAGGGATGCTGGGGAAGCGAGGGCTGCTGGGGCAGTGAGGCCGCTGGGGAAGCGAGGGACGCTGGGGCTGCTGGGGCAGTGAGGGATGCTGGGGAAGCGAGGGACGCTGGGGCTGCTGGGGAAGTGAGGGCTGCTGGGATAGCGAGGGCTGCTGGGGAAGTGAGGGCCGCTGGGGCAGCGAGGGACACTGGGGCAGCAAGGGCTGCTGGGGAAGCTAGGGACGCTGGAGCAGCGAGGGACGCTGGGGCAGCAAGGGCTGCTGGGGAAGCTAGGGACGCTGGGGCAGCGAGGGACGCTGGGGCAGCAAGGGCTGCTGGGGAAGCTAGGGACGCTGGAGCAGCGAGGGATGCTGGGATAGCGAGGGATGCTGGGATAGCAAGGGCTGCTGGGGCAGTGAGGGATGCTGGGGCAGTGAGGGCCGCTGGGGCAGCGAGGGCAGCAAGGGATGCTGAGGCATTAAGGACCCATCCAGAGATGAGCTCGGCTGCTTGGTGTCCATCATAAAAGGAGAGACATATGAGAATGCAACTTCGTTTTGGTCTTCCATCCACACTAAATCAACATTTACCAACATCCGAGACAGTCTTGTATCTTATTATCAAATGATGAAACTTTCAGAAGCCAACTTTCAGTCCGGCAGACAAATCAAATATTTGTGTTTCAGTAAAGCCGATTGCTAAATATATTTTGCCTTTAAAGGATAACTCTGGTCCAACACAACTTGCACCTTATTTCCGTGGTTTTGGTCATTATTCTCATAACATTGTTCTCAGCACATAATTAATTGTAGAAATAAAAACTCCAACAGGGCAACAGGTTATCAACAAGCTAACAGTTAGTTATATTATCTATCTAAACCACTTTATTGGGAGGTCAAATTTAAAGAGCATTTTACAACAAATGTCCAGCAAACTTGTCGATTTCAAAATAAATTTCCATCTTCACAGGAAAAAAAGTGGTTTACTCAAGTTCTCTAGTTATATTATGACTCCAGGTTGATATCCACAGCTGACTCTCAGGTAAAATCTGGTGTTTTTAAGACCCGTCTATTCAACACAACCTTCGTCTACGCTGAGTTTCACACTCTTTATCACTTCCTGGTCTGCGATTTGTTGGAGTACATACAAATATATACAAATTACAGTACTTTTCGTAGGTACGGCTTTGAAGGGTGTCCGAGAAGAGTCGGCAAAAGCCTTCAAGAGAAACTTCTGCAAAAGGGTAAAGATGCAGGTCTGTGTTTCGTGCGTATTATGCCGTTTGTACCGATAATGGCTCCATGTTTGCATGTGTGATGGATAAAGTGAATGTAAGATTGAAAGTCGGGGTATTACGTGATCTGCCCGTTGCTGGATGTGGGAAAGAGACTAAAGGTTAGTTGGATGACATTCCTGAAGCCATTCCACTGGGGATGACGGCAGTTCAAAGGAGTCATTAAGCTTCACCCGTCCTGCCACAAAGGGGAGATTTAAGACAGCAAATAGATCTGATAGTGAAAAACTCAAAGCCAAACACAAATATCCACTAAGAGGCTTTTGGTGCATTATGCTATTATTACCCCATTCAAGGCCGCGCAGATTTAACAGTTTCAAGTTTAATTTTCTCCTGGGAAACTCATCATAACTGACGATCCGTCCTTTTCATGTCGTCCTTTGAGATAAACAATGAGACAGCACCAAATACCGATGACAACCACTCATAAATATTGACATCTCATGAGGTCTTGGAGTCCTAAACTCTGAGGTAAGATACTATTTGACTGAAATAACGCATCAACAAACTATACTTACTTAGCTTTTCTCTTCTCTATCAGCTAACTGAGCATTCACTATAAGCTAACCAACCGGATGATGTCATGAGCTCCTTAAGCCAATCATATCATGCTGTCAAAGTTTAAAACTCGTCTCCTCTCTTCTCGGTTCTCCACCTCATTCACTTCCAGTCTTCATCACATCCGAAGCCCAGTCCAGTCCAGACCCAGGAGGGTCTATTTCAGATCTGATATATCCCACCCATCAAACCGCCTAAGACTCTCTCCTGGTTCATTTAAATTGGAAACCACAAGTAAACCCTGACTAATGTTAGCATAACTTCCAGAGACAGAGAAAGAGGAATCTCCAGTCAATGAGTCGACTGACTTTAACAAAGCCGTGCTGATGAAAAGGACTCCAATACGCATCCATTCAGACGAGCACTTGCAGCTCAGCTGTCACACAGAGTCTGCGGTCCGCTCGGCGAGGAAACGGTGAAAGTGACACAAGTGCATTGTGGTGTCAGAGTTGTTGATTGAAGTACCCGATAGTGTGTGGTCTGTAATTACAAATGACATTTCCATTCACTTTGATTTGTAGCTCATCATGTTTTTCACGCAGCAACAAGTGACTAGCATGTTGCTATGTGGCTCGTCGTGTGAACGCAGCATGAAACGGATGAAAGCATGGATGTGCATGTGGTTCTGTTGGTGGCACAGATCCACCAGGCAGGCAGGCAAGAGGAACTAACTCACTATTTCAGTGCAAACATGGAAGACTACTTTGTTCTCTCCTTTCCACTCCTCATATATTCTGGAGAGTCAGTTTAGTTGCACATGAAAGTTTGAATACTTTCTGAAAAGCAGTTTTTTTCCCAACAAGGTTTCCTCCTGTAAAAATCATGTTTAAAAAATACAATTATAGATTAAAACAGGCAGACACACATAGCAGTTAGCAGCAGGTTGGCCAGATGTGGTCTTATCTCTACCTGCTGGGAGCTGCCAGTTCCCCCAGACTCTTTTATTCAGGACCCTCTATTGAAACACCGTGATAATCTGTTTGCTCCTTTAATGAGCCCATTGTTCCTCAGAGGAGGAGAAGCAGGTCTCATTGCTGCTTAGCAAAGATCCTCTGAGCACCACCGGCACTCTGCGTCTCCTCGGACATATTGTGAAGGTCTGAGCCTCGAGTCTGAGCCTTCAACAAAGCCCAGCCTGAGGAAGACTCTGAGCCTCTGTGGACTTTCTTTATTGTACCACTTTTTTTCACTGCTGATCAGAGGATCGGGCAGCTGGTATGGCCTTTGTCACCCCTCACACTTTTGATGTTTCCTTTAAGGTTCCTTTAAGTTGAGACAAAACTGCTTCCACGATATTATAATTATATAATATGATAATATTAAAAAGGAAGCAGGAGCTGATTTTTCTGTCGTTAATGTATTAACATAATATACATTTCAATATATACATTTTATTTCTATGGAGATCTGAGAAAATTATATATATATATATATATATATATATATATATATATATATATATATATATTTTCCATCTCCTGTTTTTCTATTTCTTTGCACCATTTAGGATTTATTTTATTTACTGTATATATATTTTGTACTATGACACCATGGGTCGGAGAGAAACGTATTTTCGATTCCTCTGTATGTCTGGCACATATTGCAGAATTGACAATAAAGCTGACTGACTATATTTTGTTTCTGCTTGTTTCACTGCAGCTAAATTAAATATTATGATGAGTAAAACATAAAACTTGAAGTCAACAACCTTATTAATAATATGCATTACGCCACATAAATGAAAGTTGACTGGGAGCACACTGAAATATTCATGGATCTGTTATGATTGGGAGGATAAAACACATTGGAGATTAATTACCATTGAACTGTAGCACAATAAACGTGGAACTCAGCAGAAGGTCACAGGAAAGCAAAAGGCATCGTCTTGACTATTGTTCACACCAGCTGCATCGGCAGACGCAGCAACAAATAAAGGCAACAGTCGACTCCTCTCATAACACCCACATCATAGGTGCCATCCAGCCCTGCATCTTGATCAGACAGTGCCTGCTAATTGAGCTAATCCCCACTTCAGGATCAGCGCTGTCCCCCGAGGTCCGACCCTCCACCCTGGCCGTCTCCTGCTCCCACCGTCTCGGCTTAAACCTCCCGTCCCCTCGGCGGCTCATGTGGACTGCAAAGCTGTTTATTGGGAGACAATGGGCAGCAGATTGTGCTGTCAGGCTCCATTAATTTCCATCATTAGCATCACACTCCAGAGTCTGTGGAATCAGGGCCCTAAGCCTTAAGCCATGTACAGCATGTGTGTGTGTGTGTGTGTAATGTATACAGGCATGTATACACGTGCTTCATTTGGAAATATCCTTAAAATCATGATTTTGATGACAGAATTTCCACATGCTATAAGAAAATATCACAATCGAAACGAATGAAGACTAAGTGAAGCCGATCCTTTTTGTGTTGAACGCCTGAGGATGTAATCAAAAGTCATGAAATCACACTCTGAGCTGTCAGAGGTCTCAACGGATGCATTTAAATGCTAACAAGCTTACAGTCTTAAAACAACGCCCTGCAGCACTGTTGCTCTTCATCATATGCATTCATAATGTCTGCGTTATGTAAGAGATGTTTTATCATTAACATTTTGGTCTAAATCTATATGCAGGTAATGATTTTTTTTAAAAACAGTCAAATCTGGTGGAGTTTTGTGCACAATTACTGAAGAAATAGCAGAAACTGGATGTGACACACGGTATAGATTTGGTTGTGAAGAGGCTGTCCTACCACAGTATACCTTAATATGACCAAATCTACCTGCATTGTGTATAAAAAAAAAAGAGATTTAATTCAATTGAAGAGAGCATTATCAGTATTGGTCTAAGTGTTTTTCACACACATCAAGCACAGATCAATAATTGCCAGCACACGTGGCCCTTCATCCATCAACTTCGAAGAACTGCATCACTGCATCCCTAATTCATATTCCATACGTGAGCAGTAGGAGCCGTGGAAGCCATTATTTCACTAAAAGCTAATCCTGTCTGTGAGGACTTCAGGTGAAGTGTGTCAGCAGTGAAAGAGACATCAAACGTTACGCAACGCCGAGGAAGTGCAGGAGGGACCGTGATCGAGGTATAAAGAATGTGAAAACGCCAATGAAAACCAACTCTTTATGATCCATAAGTCCTTTAGTGCTGGCTAATCAATGGCCAAACCCAATTGACCACTGACCACCATTGGTATTTCCACCTCCAGCAGCGGAGCACTAAAAGGAAATTGAACCACGTTTCTGCCACGCACCCACTGAGGCATAAGCCTTCTTACTCCAACTTCCTGTCTGATCAATGTGAGAGACAATGACTCAACAGGTGCGACAGACAGGAGCCCAGCGGCAGTTTTCCTCCCCGCCGCTAGGCCCAATTAGCACCCGCGGCTAGGGAACAAAGAGGCGACATTTCATTTCAGCAGAGTGCCAGTTTAAGGCCTCTTCTCAAACCTCGGCCCATTTTCTGTCTGTCTCTTACTGCTGACACATTTAAAGGATCAGATTCATCCCCGGCTCCATCAGGTTCTATTAGATTGGGTCGATGCCTTGTGTTCAAAGTGGCGGGGGGGTTCAAAACATGGGGTGTTGATGAATTCATTGCATGTGACTGGACTTGCTTGCTTTGTGTGGAGGTTTTGGCTAATGAAACCCCCCGAAGGTTTGAAGGCAAAGACATGTTTTAAGGGTTTGGTTCACACTTCCGGATCCAAGCTGGGTTTCTTGAGCAAATTACACAGAAGTGCTGCCATCCCGGACGACTTTTCAACTGATTAAGGGAGAAAAGACCCTGAAATAAATAAAAATGCGTTTCATTTTGTTTTTAATGCAGTGCCTGACGTCTAAAAAGCATATCCAGCTTGCGTGCCGTGATGTATTTTTGAGTGAAACAGGTCAGGCAGGTTGGAAATAACGCTTTGACTTTTAGCTAATGACCAAGCTCAAAGTGCCAAAATAGCAGCAAATTGATTGTCGTGATATTGTTGGTTGAAATTTATTGGTTGCTGATGTAAGGATGTGTCATATTTTGATATAAAAAATAGGAAGAAATGTATTTTTTTTGTATTTTAAATATGTATATATCGTTAAAGAGGTGCATAATATGACCAGGGAATCCTATGAATTTCTTCAACATCTTTTCAGCTTTATGTATTTTATTTACGTGCAAGACCACACTGGCTGAGCAGCGGTCTTCATTTAGCTTTGTGAGGTTACGATTCATTTATTCATTAATTAATGAAGATCATGTCAATTAGGGCTCTGTACCTACAAATAAAAAAACCTGACTGTCCTAAGGGCAAAAAACAAAACAAAAATAACACATGAAACCATATCATTTATCCCCAATAAAGACCATGGAAACAGTTTAATACCACTAAAACGACCTGTCATGCTGAAGCACAAAGTGAAACCCGTGTTAAAACACTGTTATGCTTCTAGGAAGATTTGCGTTACTAATTAAATACTGGGAGATAATGGTGGAAACTATTAAAACATCTAATTAATTAGATAATAATTGAGTTCATCATGGGGAACACCAAAACAGCAATAAAGTACTTACAGGTGGACGCTAATCATGTTGTAACGGGCCCACGAGACACAAACAAGAGGGGGTTAAACATGCATTATATTATTACTAGTGCGCATGCGCGGAACATGAGGATGAGTCAAGCGTTTCTCTTCACACTGAAGTTACTATCTCACCTAATGAATAAAACGTACAGTCAACAGCTGCTGTGAGACAGGGCCGCCTGTCGTTGACGGTGACGACATATTGTGTCTTCCCTCCCCAGCCAATGAACGAAGAGGAAAGACAACGCCGGGAAGCAAACCAGGAAGTGCTTTCCGCTGGTTCATCTCCGGTCTGTTATGACACCGCTGGACACCACCCTCGGGAAAGCGACGGGGCTGCTGGCTGTCGGGCTCGTTGTCATTGCGGTGGTTCTGAAGTACTTCGACGACCCTGATCCGGTCCAATACACCAGGTATCGATCACCCTCTGTTAGCGTTTTCCGCCCACTGCACGCGTTCGGTTAATGTTAGCTGCTAACATCGGGTAGCAGTCCACTTATTAACGAGCTTACTGCGGGTAAAGAGTGGCGTTTCGTGGGTGAAACGGCCACACACACCTGTGTAACACCTGTGTACATGTTTAGTTACAGAAACACACGTCCCCAGAGAACAGATCCCTGCGTTTACAGGTTCCTGTCTTTATGGTAAAATCATACTCATATAATGAATCCAAACCAGGGTTTTTAATGAGATGATTCTCCCATAAATACCAGTATGTTTTATATACACAGTAGATTACCGCCGTCCAACTTATTGCTGAGTCATCTCTGTCCCACCAAACCAGTTTCCTCTGAAGATGGCATTTCTTGTTTTGTCAGTTTATGTAGAAATGTGCACAAATTATTTATTATTGATCTCTAATTGAGAGGTATTCTGTGACATGACAAGCTGCAATTTTAACAGCCATTAAATAGTATGTGCTTTAGCCCCCCTACAAAAAACCATAGACAGTACTTATGGTTTACTTTAAACTTTATTAAATACAACAGACCCCCCCCTAACTGCATCATGGTATGGTATGATCCACGTTCTGTCTCTCCCACCTGCCCCCTTCACCCCCGTTTATACCTCATCGTCTTTTAATTTTAATACAATTTCACTTGTAGTACTTTGTAAAATCAAGTGATGTCTTTTTTGGCTCAGCATGAAAGATTTACAGTCACTGTGATTTCCCCCAAAAGTCTGATGTTCTTCATCCACAAATGTGGGAATTATAGTCCAAAATAACGTTCAAATGTACAGTTTGTAGTTTAAAATAAAAAAAGGGATTTTTTGGGATCATTCAGTGCTAAAGCTCTGTTCCTAGGATTACCCCTACCTTATAACAAACGGTGTTTGTGCACCTTTCACACATTTGATTGATTTGAGCGTTTCCTACTCACACAGCATGGCCGAGGAGGACGTGAAGACTCTGGAGGAAAACTTCCGGCAGCAGAATAAGAGCTGTTTCGTCCTCGGTGCCTCCGGAGAAACGGGCAGCTTGCTGCTCCGAGAGCTGCTGGGTCGCAACATCTTCTCCAAGGTCACGCTCATCGGGAGGAGACGGCTCACCTTCGAGGACAAAGCGTATGAAAATCTGGTTCGTGGGTTCATTCCCATTACATGAGGTTCATCACGCTGAGAGAGAGAGTTTTTATTTTCACATTTTGCATTATGCATCCAGGTACAAGAGGTGGTGGACTTTGAGAAACTGGAAGATTACGCTGCAGCCTTCCAGGGCCATGACGTCGGCTACTGTTGCCTGGGAACAACCAGAGCCAAAGCAGGGACTGTAAGTTCAACCTAAACCCAACACGGTGCTTAACTGGGGAACCAACAGCAGCACTCAGATCTAATAATATACGCTCAGCACATATTTATTTAGCTAGAAGCAGCTAGAACTTGGAGGACAGAAGGGTAAAGACGTGTTTGAGTTAATATAGAAACTAAAATGTTCAGGGTACAATTCCTGGCTTAATAGTATATTACGTATTATTAAATATTATTTCTATATTTGATATAGAAACTAAAAAGTTCAGTTTTTGTCAGGGTTTTATGGCTTAGATGACTTATTTTGTGTCACGATATTTGAATGATCATTTGATTTTTCTACCTCCATGTTTAAATATTCTCAGCCAAGTATCATCTGTGGCACTAATCCTGTCACGAAATGTTTTTATTTTATATATTTATATATTTTAAACACGTTACTTCTCTCTCCTAATTCAGGAAGGATTCATCCGCGTGGATCACGACTATGTTCTGAAGTCAGCGGAGCTGGCCAAGGCAGGAGGCTGCTCGCAGTTCCACCTGGAGTCCTCCAGGGGAGCCGACAAAAACAGCAACTTCCTCTACCTCAAAGTCAAGGTGCGACATCTCCTTCGTTCTTCGTTAAACACCAACAGAGGTAAAACAATCACTGGAGGATCACCGTTAACATGGGGTTTCCTTCCAGGGACAAGTGGAAGCAGAGATCGAGGCTCTGGACTTTGACAGATATGCCGTTTACAGACCCGGGTGAGTCATCTCATTAATAAAATCATTTTATCACCATGTGAGACATGACTGATGGAGACAGAGCAGATGAGATACTTTCCTAATGTTTGGGGGACTGTCAGGTTGTGACTTTTGTTTAGTTGCAGTTTTTTGAAGGAGGTGAAATTTAAAATAGATATTAGAGAGATGACCTGTTGAACACCAGCTTTCCTGAGCTAATGCATCATTAAGATGACTAATGCCAAGACAAACACATTAGTAAACTCACTAAATAAGCTTACCGTTCTGTTTTCCCTCCAACAGGGTTCTGCTGGTGGACAGGCAGGAGAGCCGGCCCGCTGAGTGGATGGCCAGGAAGTTCTTCAGTGCTTTTTCATCCGTGTTTTCTACGATGTCCATCCCGATCCAAGCCGTGGCAAAAGCCATGGTGTCAAACACTCTACTTCAACCGGAGCAGAAGACCGAGATCCTGGAGAACAACGCCATCGCCAACCTGGCGAAGAGTGCAGGGAAATGAGAGAGAGCGAAGGTGAGAAACCCGCGGTGGACTCAGACACAAATGGGACGTTATTTATTTATTTATTTATTTATTTATGTATTTTTATGCAGCTGATATTTCTGGGGTTTTAAGTCCTGGAAACATAAGAGGCTTAAATGTTTAATTTAATTAAGTCCCATGTGTTAGTGTGTATTTTTCTTGTCTAGAGAATGTGAGTGTGAATCTAATGTTCTCTATAATATCGGAAATCTTCCAAATTTTCTGTTTTGTCCAAGAAGTACAATTATTTAGTTCCCATAACAAAGTTCTTCTTAAAATATTGCTGGGTGGTAAATATTGGGGCTCAGATTAAAGTGGTTTTAAAATCCTGAACAATTTGGCTATAAATTCAGATTAAAATTGATTGTTGAATGAACTCCATAAAGGACATTTAAATAGTCATACAGTAGTTTCTAAATCCTCAGATTATTAATGTGTGACATCACTATGGAAATGAGCCTGCAGAGAATAAAACGCTGCTCGTTTTCTCAGGGAGAAAAGTTCTCATGCAGTTTTCTAAATACTGGAGCAATTTCTACATTTCATGGGAAACACGGGTCCAGATTTAAACACCAACATTGCATTTTATGTTCATTCTTTGGGATGAAAGTTCACTGTGACTTTGTGTGTGAATTCAAACTATGTTTTTTCTCTTTTCAGGCAATAAAAGCAGATAATCAGAGACGACCACATAGAGCAAACACTCTTCATCATCATCATCATCATCATCATCATGCAAGAGATTTTCACATGAAGTTTGCATCAAAAAAGCCAAAGTGTTTCTATGAATGTACTTTCTGGAGAACACAACATACGAAACGTGCAAAAAATGTCCTCTTGAAGATTTATTTGGGTTTAATTTCTTTGGTCTTGAACGGAATTGTAATATTTTTTTCTCGGGGAACTATTTTTTTATGTACTCTGAGAGAACACACTTATCAACTGCCTTAAAGTAAATGCTTGACTTTATTCTACTGTCGATCCAGATATTTGGTTTTCATTAAATTATTATGAATATTTAACTGTGTTTGATTTAGGAGAATGTTTCTACTGTATCATTGTTAAATAAAAATGTCATCTATATCTGAGCTATACTACATCTGTGTGGCGTATAATGATGTTGCATATTACAGGTAATATAAATATTTGCTTAGTTTAGATTCAATAGTATTTGTAACATGCAGCTACAATGACATCTAATTAGCATGAGTTTCCATTTTTACAGTGATGCCAACATTTGAACAATTCTGAATAAAACTTTGTTGATAATTTATTTTGTCTCCATGTTTTTAAAGCTAAATGATGAACCGACAAGTTACCTCTTGCTCTATTTTTGATTCATTTCTTTTTTTTAAATACTTTGAAACGTATGTTTCTGCTTAATAAGACAATATCTAATACTATTATATTTATTTTCATTTATTTTATTCCTTTTTGTATTTGTACACATTTGTCTTCTACCTTTATTTTAGTTTTGATTATTGCTCTATTAGAAGCACTTCAAATCTACTTGCCCTTTCACCTTGATGTAACAGCGCCCCCTTGTGTCTGAAGGGCTATACTTAATCCTTGTATAATATGGTCAGAAATCTGTTTATTGTTTTTATTGTTTTATTTATTTTTTTGTAGGATCTCAACCAGGGTTCCCTAGAGACTAGGTAATATGAATTAAAACTCATATCTATACATTTATGCTATAACAATACACAAATAATACATATAAAAATAATGTTTCAAAGCCATAATATTTGTTTAAGGTGAAAAATGCTGAGGGAAAGTACTTACAACTTGTTAGGGCAACAACTGAAACTGTTCTGGGGGGTAAAGTCTCTCTCTGCTTACAGCTTGGGGTTTTGCCTGGACCATGACGGCTCATGCAGAAATTAGTCCAACATGAGGAACAGCTGAGCTGATCTGCCTCTCACTGCTGAGAGTATAACTGGTCTGGGTTCATCACAGACTCCTTCGCTGTTTAACATGGTGCAGCTGGAAGAAAGCCGAACAGGGAGGCCTGCAGGACTTCTGTGGTAAGTTGTCCCGTCCAACAACTTTTCATAGCAGCTGTTTTCATTCTTATATCTAAAAATGGAAACGTGTGATTTTAACCTGCGTTGCCCTTCACTCTGCAGGCTGTTTGTGCTTTTCTTTTGGCTGCTGGTTGGTGATGTAAATTGTGTGAAATACCCGAGAGGTATTGTCAATCTGCAAATTTAACATTGAGAAAAATATGACAAAACAATTTGACGTTCATTTTTAATTAAATGTATGTGGAGACATCTGTACAGTATCTATCTGTGTGTTTTGTTTCAGGTCATGTCCAGAAAGGACAGGTCCAGATGGGACCAGTCCAGATGGGACAGGCCCCAACTGTAGTCCACAATGACAACCAAGGACATGGAAGATGGAGTGGACTACCTATGATCAGAATACCTCGAGCTGTTGGAAAGCTGAGTGACGTTGGAGGGAGAAGTGACAACATTCACCCTGAAGAAGATCACATCATGGACTCTAAATCATCCCATCATGAAACGCAACCTGAAAATGTTCCAAAAAGCCACTTAAAATCAGGTTTCAGTCGAGGACGGAGTCATGTGGTGCACAATCGTCCTGGAAACAAAGCAAAATCTAGTTTACGCCGTTTCTATCCTGCCAGGATGAAGCCTGATCCGGGTTTTCCACCTGTTCACGTAGACCAAGTAGGCTTTGGAAGAGTCCCCACCTATTCACACAATAATAAAGCAAGTGCAACTTTTCAAGCCACCGAGTCTGAGCCCCAAAAGAGTCCCATTTTCCCCAAAAGCTTTAATCATGGCAGAGCGACCTCGCTGCACAAGGTTCCTCCTGGTGACAATTCGGCAGGGAAAGTTGACGCACCTTTGTCCCCTCCAAAATGGATTCCCAGGGTTGATGGCACCGATGTGATGCCTGAACCAAGAGGGTACACCCACGTCCGCCGCTTCAAGCCTGGATTAGACAAACGGCCCCCAGCTAGAAACCCTGCAGGTAAAAAGTCAAGTGGACGCCCGTTGGATCGCAATCTCGGTTCCAAAGGAAACAAAGACTGCACCCTGCATCTTCCGCCACTAGACAACGCACAAAATCCTGTCAAAGGCAAATTCCAACCTTTCCAAAGACGTCTTCCTGTCCCTAACCATTCAGACCATGAAACTGGTCTTTCATTCAAACCAGTCCCCCTGGTTTGAACTCCACAGGCATTCCTTCAACAGTTGTTCCTTCAGCCACCAGCGAGCGGAGCACCAAGTCTCCCATGAAGGTAAAGGGTCCAGATAAAGGGGCCTGAGTCTAAAGCATCATTCCAGAGGCTAAGAGTTCAGCAGAAGTTGGATCTTTCTGTAAACAACCATTTGTAGCCCCTCCTCCAGGTAAAAGGAAGGCCGACCACAGGGTTCTCTTGTATTCTCAATGGATTACTGGTTTAAAATGACAAAATGCCAACACTGGAGATAACACCTCCTTACTGGAAGCTTCTAAATTTAAATAAAATATTTGCTATGAAGTTTGTTCTCCTGTTTCTTTTTGCAGAATGCCTATTTCTATTTTACACCTTTTTTTTAGATTGAGTTTAAACCTCCCCAAATATTTCTGATCCATTGCAAAGATGTATTTGTATTCCAATTACAATAGATCACATCATACAGAAACTTTCTGCTATTACTGTACGTCTTTTGCATCAATACCAAACCTGCTGCTACTTTCTTACATATAGTACACATAGTAGATTTTATGTTTTAGTATTAGTAAATGTCTTTTTGTTGTACATGTTGTGGTACATGTGAAGAAATTGACAATAAAGTTGAGTTTATTTTAGAAATGTAAGTTAGCCATTTAACAAGCGTTAAAACATACCAAACTTAAAAAAGGTTCATCATAGATGTATATATGTGGTAAGCTTGAGATGCAGCATTCACACCTCCACTTAGGTATGTGTTTTTCCTATTGCATAACCACCAGGGGGCAGTATAACAGACTATACTGTATCAGTACTTTAAAAAGTAAACCAATAAACATCCTTGGGTCGTTGGATGAAACTGTTTTGTGCAGGTTTTGTGGTGATAAAACCTCATAAAATACATCTGTCTATCAATGGACGGAGTGTGTAGAGTCTCGTGAATTAAGCTTTGGCGACATCTGGTGGCGTCCACGCGGAAGTGCATCTTCAGGACTTTACCCGGCCCCTTTAACTACGTCATCAGACGTCACCAGGAAGTCCAGTGAAACCAAGGCGACAGCATGGCAGAGTACACAGACCCACGTGCATGTGGTAAATATCTCATTTAACGGCTCCCATACATGTAGCTGTTAGACTCTACGCTCGTTTTATTGATTATTATTATTGTTTATTGAGTGTAAGGTTAATTAATGCGGACTTTTAGTCGGCTCACACAATGCTGGAACGCTCGCACCGCTAATGCTAGCTCATCTGAGGAGAGTAACCGGTTTGAAGCTACATCGTCATGTAACGGGGTTTGACGTTGACACAGGCGACGGAGCTGATGACGACATGCCCGAGCTCTCCGACGGCGAGGATGACGACATGGATGACGGGCAGTGGATGGAGGAGGAGGAGGACAGCCCGTCGGTTAGCGTTACCTGTCTGTTCTGTGACAGGTGAGTCGAAGTACTTGTATTCATACAGTTACTTCCCTGCTACATGTTGTACTCCCATATAGGTTCCATACAGGGAAGGTGATTTCTCTAGTGTGATTCCGTGTTTTCAGGTTGCTGAGCTCCGTGCCTGCCACTCTGCAACACTGCACGTCAGAGCACCAGGTCAACCTGGTCCACGTGATCCGGCAACACAGTGAGGAGACCCCAGATTCATAGAACCAGAGGAGGATTCACTTTGTTGAAGCGTCTCACCCTCTTTTCTTCTCCCCTCGTTAGATTTAGATGACTACGGCTACATAAAGATGATTAACTTCATCAGGTCAACAGTAAGTTCTGCCTGCAATGAGATGTCATTTGTTGCTGAATTGAGTTGAGAAAAGAGACACTGAAAGAGGATTGATGGGTGTTTTTACACATCTTTGCTTCTAGAAATGTGATGCCTCCGGTCTGACGGGTCTGCCACCCGGTCCGTCACCCTGGGAGAGCGAGGACTTCCTGCAGCCAGTCCTGCAGGACGATCCTCTGCTGCAGGCGGGTAGGCGTCCTACACACTTCTACTCACATTGTACGGGATAACCTCTGGTTTTCTTTACCACACAGCATTTCTATAGCGGACTATTTGCAGTCTGCTGGACATATGAAGCGTTTCAAATAAGATTTAACCGTTGAAATGCAGCTGTCGAGGCATTCAGGGGGTCTAAAGCATCAGTGAGACCCCCTGTGTCTTACACACTGGGTACCGCAACTCCTCGACGTCTTATTTTGGCTTCTAATTTTGAGTAATTGACTTGATTTTGAGCTTTAAAGATGTTCAAACCACCTTAAAAACTCACTTAAACATCACTCACACTCCAAAGGTGGGACGGAAACCCCGTTGTCATAGAAACGGGCCCGCAGAATGAGCAGAAACGTGGATGAGGACAGTCTTGGCCATTCGTGGAGCTCTAACATCGTTTCATGTTTGCATGAATAAAACATGACTTTAAATGTCTTTAAAACCACCGGACGGTCTGAGATTTCACTTTTAGATAAAAACCTGGATGGATTTACTCTGAATTCACAACCACTCACACCACATCGGACATTAAAAATGTGTTTGACATCGCTGTCTCCCCCTCTCTGTGTTTCTGTCAGACCCCGAGGAGCTCTGTGAAGAGTCGGGCACGTCGTCGTCTTCCTCCGAGTCCCATGATGCACTGCAGCGGAGGGCGCATGCCGCTGAGGAGAGAGCCCGGATGTCGGAGGAGGCACTGGCCCGAGCCATGGATGACCTGCACAAACTAAAGTCGGTGATTTTCCAACACACAGATGTGATTTTTTACCTCCGTGTTCTTGAGAGCTTGCAGTGAAC